>RWGZ01001222.1:0-209819 GCA_009725065.1 Utricularia reniformis | reverse complement strand
AAATCCGACCCAACCCGCCCAAACCCGACCCGACCCAAAAAATATCCATACCCGCCGAAACCGGTAAGCCCGAAATTTCCGGTATACCGGAAATTTAAAACACTGCCTTTGATAAGTGACCCCATGATTCGGTCCAAATGGTTACAGCCCACACGTCCCACGCTTCGGGCCTGCACACATTTACCACGCTTCGGGGCAGATCACACAGGCCACGCTTCGGTCCCGGCCACATTTTACATCGTACGACAACAACCTTCAACAAACTTGTCAGAAGCAGTTACAGGGCGTGGATTACACACGCCCTCATCTCTATAAATACAGGGTTTGACGACAGAATTAGCAGGACTTTTTGGACACGTAAGAACATGTTGTTACCCTGTCGGAATTCTTATCGCTTCCTTGTACCTCGTCATCTTCATAAACCTCTGATATCTTCTGTAATGAACTATTGTTCGATTAGTGGATCGGCTAAGAGTTTTTCATGCTCTTAGTCAAGTGGTTTTTTCCCCATTTCCCGGGGTTTCCCACTCTAAATTGCCTTATCTATTTCCTTATTTGCATTACTTAATCGTTTCCTCACCACAAACAAATTAAAACTGAGTTCATTTTTTAACAAACCGGACGACTGTTGGTACCCCTAAAAGGGGACCATAACAATGTGGTTTACAATTTGCATGACAAAATGAGTAAGTATTTTTACAATGTAATTCTTTTGCGATAACCCAAGAATTTTCTATAAACGATCACGAAAAAATCTGGATCCCTAATACAAAAGACGCTTCACCACAGATCTTTCATCTCAAAATGAGAAGAAAGTAAATTCTTGGTTTCATGAATAATTTGTATATCATTACTCGTAAGCAAAATATCATGCACATATAACACCAAAAATATAAATCTACTCCCACTGAACTTACGGTACTCACAATCTTCCATCATGTTCACTTCAAAACCAAATGAAAGAACATTATGGTGAAATTTTAAGTACCATTGATGGGATGATTGCTTAAGCCCATAAATGAATTTGTTAAGTTTTCAAACCAGATTATCATTAATACATGACGATAATCCTTCTGGGTGTTTCATATAAATGACTTCTTCAATGTCTCCATTGAGAAAAACCGTTTTAATATCCATTTGATGAAGCTCAAGATCAAAGTGCATAATTACTGTCATAATTATTCTAAAAGAAACTTAACATAAAACTGGTGAGAACGTCTCATGATAATCAATACCATCAGCCTGAGTAAATCCTTTCGAGACAAGACGATCCTTATACCTTACAACATTCTCATGTGAGTCCCCATTGGTTTTAAAAACTCATTTACAACTGATAGATTTCATACCTTCAGGTAATGTGACAAGGTCCCAAACGTCATTGACATTCATAGATTGGATTTTGTCAACCATAGCGGTGATCCACATATGAGTGTTTAAACACCCAATAGCCTCAGTGAAAATGATCGGATCATCTCCCATTGGACTCGCCTCATGTTCATTCAGAAATATAATATAATCATTAGATATTTTACTTCTTTTTTCTCTCGTTGATCGCCTAATCGATATTGATTCATTATCAATTTAAGGTGGTAGAACTTGATCCTGATGTTCTTCTTCAACTTGTTGATGATCAATCAAAAACTGATTACTACTATCAATATTAGATGTGGAAGATAACAGGATATTTCTTTATCAAAAGTGAAATCATTATCTTTTGCCCCAAACTCAACATTCTCAAAGAAATATACATTTCTAGTCTCAAAAAAATTCATTGTATTAGGATCATACAATTTATATCCGACAAAAGCAACTAAGAGTCTGTAAATCCATATTCTTCTCATTAGGACAATAAGGTTGAGCTTCAGATGGACAACCCCATACTTTCAAATGTCGTAAGAGAGATAATTTACAAGTTTTTTAGATGAATAACAGTGTCAGGATATTTTCAATATAATTTTAACCGTTCTTTAAAAATTGTTTCTTAGTAACACTGACACAACTTAAATTCACTGAAATAGCAGTGACAACTGACACAAAGTTTATTTGCTTTTTTCAATAATTATAAAAGTATTATAATTTAATATGAATTATTAACCCAAAAAATATATTTATTAAGACAAATACTTATTTTAAATAGTTATATTCAATAGATTTAATATATATATTATTTTTTAAAAAAATGAAAAAATATCACTTTTTGGTTTATTATAGTATAATTAACTCATTCTTTTCTAAATTTAATAAAAGTCTCAAACAATATCACTTAAATGGAATTCTAAATGTGATGTATTTTACTAAAATTTTAACTTCAAATTATATTTAGCGATTATTTTAAAATTCATATATTTAATGACCTTTCCTGTTATGAAATGAGATATGATGATATATCTTATTAACTACTTTTATTGAAAAATTATATTTTTATAATATATGATTCATATATTTTAAAATATTTCAAATATCTTCACTAGTTATATGCTCCAAAACCTATAAATAAATAATTTAATGAACACAATTAAATGACGAACACTTCAAATTTCCTCTTTTTCTTGTTATAATGAGTTCACGAAAAAATTTCATCGATCAAATAATTATCTCGATATTGAATTTCAATTTGTTCCATCGCTTAAACCAGTCAGATCACGGATGGAGAAAATTCTCGTAAAAATTTCTCAATAACGGATATACAATAAAACTAATATATCTAGGAATTTAAAAAATAAAATATTTAAATTTTAAAATTGTAATTTGTATTAAAAAGTATTATATATATGAAATCGATTGAATATAATTAAACAAAATATAATGAATATTATAATAGTCTTACAAGAAATAGAATGAATATTATAAATTGATTAACTAAATCAAATTAATATGCTACCGGTGCTATTTTGGTGATGTATGTTTTGTCAATGTTATTAAGAAATAATTTTTAAAATTACACTTAAAAAAACATGGTAAATACTATGACATTGTTATGTATAAATTTTTCCTGGTAATTTACTAGTCCACAACTCGTAAGGAGTTTTATTTGTTACTTTTGTCGAAACATGATTAAGAATATATACGACATTTTAAGCGCTTCACCCTATAATGAGTGAGGTAAAGTAGTATGAGAAATCATACTTCTTACCATATCACAAATTGTTCTATTTCTTCTCTCAGCAACATCATTCATGTTGGGACAACCCGGAGTGAATGGACCACAAAAACCATCCAATACGTTCTGTGATTTCTCTGCCTCTTTTTGTCTATGATCCGTAGTTTTACCCTTAATGCACTCAATACAAATACATGAATACTCAGATTTATCGAGTGCCTCAAGAATACCTGTAGACATAAGTCTGTCAATTCTTTGAGAAAAGATATGACCCAAACGCCTATGCCATAATGAATAAATATTCTTGATTGACAATATTCGTTTTACACCATTAGTTTCTGTAACATATGATTCATTGTATACATTGATAATATCAAGTAAATACAAATTATCATGTTGTACCAATGTATTGGTGTCGACAAATTTTGAATTGAAAAATAATTTTACAGTTTTGTTTCCAAATGACAAATAATAACTTTCATTGTCTAAAATAGAAACTGAAACCAAGTTCTGTCTAAAAGAAGTGATGAGGGCTCCGGGACCGGGTATCCCCTGTTGGGTTAGGCCCAATCTAAGAGGTTAGCCCGAATGATTAAAGACGAACTAATGTAGCCCAAGATCGTCACTTTGGCCCATTTGGATTAACTAACCCGAAGATCCATTAAGAAGTCAGGATCGAAGATGGAGTTGGTCGTAACAAGGAATGTATACGGACCGACCTAATGGATCGATCCAAACGGTTACAGTCACGCGTTCTAAACCACGGGCCTTGTCACATTTTCCACGCATCGGTCCCAACCACGTTTTACAGCATGCGATAATGATGTTCAACAGAATTGTCAGAGGCGGTTACAGGGCGTGGATCTCAAACACCATCAGCCCTATAAATACAAAACTTGACGACGAAATTAGCAGGACCTTTTGGATGCGAAGAATAGGCCGTCACTCTGTCGGGATTATTCTTATCGCTTTCTTATCCTCGTTATCTTCATAAACATCTGTTCTTCTTGTATTTGAACATTTATTTGATTAGTGAATTAACTGAGAGCATTCTCTACTCTTGGTCAAGTGGTTTTTTCCCCATTTCCCGGGGTTTTCCACTATAAATTGATGTGCCTCTTTGCCGTTTATATTTTCTCAATCGTTCTCCCATAAAAAACAAATCAAAACCGAGTTCGTTTCTTAACTAACCGGACGACTGTTGGTATCCCCTAAAAGGGACCATAACAAGAAGGTACAACCAAAGTGTTTTTCAAATCCAAATAAAAACCAGTACGCAATAACAAACGAAAAGTCTCAATGTCTTCAACTTCTACCGAATCACCAGCCCATGTATAGATGTATCTTTCACACTCAATTGGCCGACGGAAGTTTAGGCAGCCCTGCATAAATATACTTACATGAGTGGTAGCATCAGAATCTAACCACCAAGTACATCTATTTGCATAAACTAAAACCGTATGATTACAAACATTAGATAAAAACTAGCATTTTTTCTCATACCATTCATGATACTTAGGACAGTCAGACTTTATATGAGAATTTACCACATTACAAATTAACATTTACTTTCCTTCGGTCTCGTCGTAGGAACAAGATTTATAACTTCATTTCCCTTAGAAGAGCCAACATGTTTCTTTTGTAAATTGAGTTTTACAATATATTTCTTTTTCCATTTTTTAGTACTTGAGGTCGATGCAAAATGAGCATATTCAGTATTGTGTGTTCTCATTCTTTCTTCCTCTTGGGCCAACTTTGAAATGAGCTCATTAAATGTCTATTTATCTTTCTGACAATTATAGCTCACTTCAAATTGTTCAAAATGATGAGAAATCGAAAACAACACTAAGTGAACTAGGAAATCTTCGGCAATTCAATCTTCAGCGCCCTTAGTTTTCCTGCCTACTGCTGCATACTTATGACATGCTCCCTGATATTTCCATCACTCTTATATTTAGTGTTGACAAGTTTGCGTAAAACAACACTTATCTCCGCCTTATCGCTTTACAGAAAGCGTTATTCAAGGGTTTCAATAAAAATGCAGCGCTTTGTTCCTCAGACATAATGTCCAAAAATGATTCTGAAATTGCATTCCTCATGATCGTTAGACTTACGCGAGTTGACCTTTCCCACTTATCGTATAAAAGTTTTCATCAACAGAACTTTTATCCGAAAGAGAATGAGGTTGATGACACCAAAATGTGTAATCCATATCTATGCAACTCAAAATAACCATAATTTGATTTTTCAAGACTTTAAAGTTTGTGCCATTAAGCACCTGGATGCTGCTCAGTGATGCAGATACATAATCAACATTAACAATGTTGCCTGAAGGTATAGAACAATAAAATGATTAGTTCACAATAAAAATCAATGAATACTTAAAATGATATAATAACAAATTAATCCGGCCAAGTTGTATTAATCTTTGGATTGTACTATAACTCGCTAATGATCAATCTGTTACAGTGATCTAGTGAGACAATAAAGTTCGGCCAAGTTAATAAATTTCCTTTGGTTTGATTAAAAACTCGCAATTGATAAATTGATATATCATCAATACTAATCATCGAATGCGATTACTAAACACGACCAAACAATAATCTACCTTTGAGTAGAATTATTGTCCACATGTAGAATAGTAACCACTAACACATTGATAATTCAACAACATAGAAAAATCACAACGAAAGAGGTTACTTTGAAAACAATATCGTTTTATTTTTTCATAATATAATTAAAAAAACAACCTCCAAAATGAGTATGTCATTTCATTGATATCGTAATAAAATAATATTTTATTACGAAATTATGAAAATCAATTAAATATATTTACCAAATGATTTTCTAATATCCAAATGGAAATCAATTAAATATATTTAATAAATGATTTTCAAAAATAATAAATTAAAATAAAAAACTTAATTGATTTTCTAATTTCCAAATTAAAATAAAATAAATAATTGATTTTCTAAACAAATGCAAAAAATGCATTTGTTTAATAAAAACTATTAATGGTATGATATCATTAATTATTTTTTAAAACAAATGAAAATAAATTAATGATATAAATAATGCACCTAAATGCACTGTTACATTAAATGCATTAAAACTCATAGTTAATGCATTGCTAAAATTCATGCACATTTATTTATGGGTTTTCAAAATTGGCATGAAACTAATAATTTAATATTGTAACCCAGAAACTATTCTGCATAAGAATATGCAGAATTCTTCCATATGCAAGATTTTGCCAAATTCCCAAAAGCAGGTTCTTATGGGTAAATTGCTATCAATTTCATATTTCCCTATTCAAAACGTATTATTTTGCATATTTTTTACAAAGAAAGTGGTATGAAGTTTTTCTTCTAAATCTGCAAATTTCTTTTAAAACCAAATTTTCAGATTCTTTCGAAAATCAAACTTTCTGATTCTGAAAATTTTTACGATTTCAATAACCATACGAAAAACTGATTTCTTGAACTTAATGAAAATCAATTCTGAAAAAAATTTCTCCTTTACTCAAGAACTCTTTACAAATAAAATTCTGAAAATTCGTAACTCCGAAATTTGTTTGAAATCAAAAGGAAACATGTTTCTGAAACTTGATGAAATCATTCCGATATTTTCTGATTTCCAAAACTTTATGAAATCCGTTTTTACGAATGAATTCCAGCAATCTAATCATGACTTTGATACCAATGGTAAGGATTACTGAAATTATGTATCGAAAATAGCACAGCGGAAGCCGTTGGACCTAATTAATGTTGTTAGGTTTCTTCTATTTGGCCAATTATGACTTATTATCAAGCCCAAATAGCTCATTTCTATTGCTTATTTTTCTTAAGCGTTTTTTTTCTTGTTTTTTGATGAAGACATTGTCTTCTCTTTTCTTTGCCCACTACTTTGATCGTGGTGTTCGTGTGGTTCGTGTTTTTGTTCATTTTTGTTGTATAGGACTCCGGTTTTGGCTAATGAAAATTATGTCTTTTCCTTTAGTCTTTTAGCTTTCGATTTTGTTACGGTTTGTGTGATTTTACAGCAACTCTTGGTGTAAATTTAGTTTTCGGCATTATTCGCATACATTTGTGTGTTGTTTTTCTTCACAAACTCTTTCAATTGGTATTGAAGCTCCCAAATTGGGAAAATCGAATTGGGTATTTTTGCCCAAATTTGTTAGAATCGTTTTTTTGTCAAGAGATTGATTTTTCTTTGTTTTTGTGTGGAATGGAGAAGACATCTTCTGGTGCTGGATTACCTATGTTCTCCAAGCATAACTATACTCAATGGGTAGTTCGTATGATAGCTTATTTGATAGGGCAGAATCTATGGGTAGCCATCGAAACTAATGAGGTATATGAACATCCAGCAAATCCTACTCCAGCGCAATTGAAATTATATGAGGAGAGGGTATCTCGTTCTTTTCGTGCTTTGAATTTTTATTTTCAGTAGTAGATACTTCCGTTTTTATTAGGATTATGGATTGTGAAACTGCTAAGGATGTTTGGGATTGAATAAAAACTAGTTTTCAAGGATATGAAAAAACCAAATAAATGAATATTTTGACATTAAAAAGAAATTTTGAGTCTACTAGGATGAAAGAGTCAGATAAAATAAAAGATTACATTGATAAACTTTTGTCTATTGTAAATTAGATTGGTTTACTTGTTGGAAAATTTGGTGATCAACGTGTGGTTGAAAAATTTCTTGTGTTTGTCCCTGAAAAGTTTTATGTTCGTATTGCAACTATTGAGATTGTGTATAAAATTTCAGATATGAAAATTGATGAGCTTGTGTCAGCTTTGCAATCTGAATAGTCTAGATCAACTCTTAAAAATGATTTTATAGAAACTGAAAATGTTTAGTATCCCAAGACATGAAAACCAATTTTTTTATGCGTTTTTTTATGCGCATAAAACCATTTCTATTGCTTATTTTTTTATGCGTTTTTTTTCATGTTTTTGGATGANGGACACATCGATTTATAGTGGAAACCCCAGGAATTGGGGTGAAAACCACTTGACTACGAGCGAATTACGCTCTAGTCTATTCACTAATCAAACAATTCATACAAAATACATCAGAGGCTTAATTAAAATGACAAGGAAAAGAAAGCAGTAAGAACTCCTGCAAGGTAACGGCATGTTCTTACACTTGACTAATGGCGTGTGTAAATCACGTTTTGTAACCGCCTCTGACAATTTTGTTAGAGGTTGTTGTCGCGCGATGTAAAACGAGGTTGGGACCGAGGCGTGGTCTGCGTGATCGGGCCCGAGGCGTGGTAAACGTGTGAAGGCCCGAAGCGTGGAAAGCGTGGGTCTATAACCACTTAGACCGAACCACGGAGTTAGTTGCCAAAGAACGCTTTATTTCGCCAAGGTTATCTTCGGTCCTATCGCGGAACATCGAGCCATTTTTCGTTAAACGTGTAAATGAGCTGCACAAGTTCGCTTCCACCATTTGGATCGGCCCAATAATTATTGGGCCTCATCCGTTACAGGGTGCCCGGTCCTAGATTTCTCATCACTTATGATGAATGTGTAAAAGGATATAGAATTTTCAATCCTATAAGTAATCTCGTAGTCTGAAAATTGATGAAAATGTTATATGGAATTTTGATAAAAATGATCTAAAAACTACCGTTCCACCAACTGAATGTGACTTGACTGAATTATTTGATGAGAATAAGTATGCACCTAATGTTGTTTTTAGTGTTTCATTACTTGATGTACTACCTTCTTCTAACATTAACAATTCGGATGATAAATATGAGGAAATTTCAGTTAGGGGAACACGAAGTGTTGCTGATATTTATTCTAAGTGCAACTTGGCATTGAGAATGAGCCTAAAACTATTTCTGAGTTATTATCTTCCCCGGCTTGGTAAGCAGCAATGGAGGAGGAATTGATAATGATTAATAAACATAATACTTGGATTTTGGTGAAATCCAATTATGCACCTATTGATAGACACATTATTGGTCTTAAATGGGTTTTTAAGACTAAATTGAATGTTGATGGCTCTCTAAATAAGTATAAAGCAGGGTTGGTTGTAAAAGGATATGATCAATAACATGCTATTGATTACTTTGATACATTTTCTCCTGTTGCTAGATTTGATACTATTCGTGTACTACTTGCATTAGATGACAGTTGTAAATGAAATGTTATACATCTACATGTCAAATCTGCGTTTTTGAATGGTGATCTCAAAGAATAGATATTTGTAACTCAACCTCCAGGTTTTGAGAAGACTGAATATCCTTCTAGGGTATGTTTGCTGAAAAAGGCATTGTACGGTCTTAAACAAGCTCCAATGGCTTGGTGCTCTAGGTTAGATCAATTTATTTCATCATGCGGTTTTGTGAGAAGTCTTTATGATACTACTCTTTATATTAAGATTGTTGGCAATTCAGTTTTAATTGTTTTTGTCTATGTTGATGATATTCTGATTTGTGGAGAAAATGGATCAGCTTGTGATGAATTTAATCGAAACTTTTAACTGAATTTGAGACGAATGATCTAGGGAAGTTATCTTATTTTTTGGGAATGCAGATTGATCAAACAACATCGGGAATTTTCATTTCTCAGAGAAAATATGTGGCTTAAATTTTGAAACATTTTGGATTTGAAGATTGTAGTGAAGTGTCTACTTCCATGATTCCCAACACTAAAATTGGGAAACATGGTTATGCTCCTACATTTGATTCCTCGGTCTATAGATCATTAATCGGAAAATTGATGTTTTTGTGTATCACTATACCTGATATTGTCTAGGTACATACATACTCCTACTACGATGCAATTTGCTGTTGCAAAAAGAATTTTAAGGTATTTAAATAGTACACTTAACTACGGTATTCTTAATTCCTCTGTTGGTGAAGTAAATCTATTTAATTTTTATGATTATGATTATAGTGGTTGCCTTGATGACTTGAAAAGCACTTCGGGATATTGTTTCTCTTCTGGAAGATGCATTGTGAGTTGGTATTCAAAGAAGCAATCAACAGTGGCTCAATCCACTGCTGAGGCGGAGTATTATGCAGCTTCCAAAGCTGCAAATCAAGCCATTTGGCTCAGAAAATTACTTACTGATTTGAACTTGTTGTCTAATAATCCTACTAATATTCTTTGTGACTCTCAGTCCACTATTGCAGTTGCTAGAAATCCCATCTTTCATGTAAGGATTAAACATATCAAAGTCAAGTATCATACTTTGAGAGAAATTGAGAATGGTAGAATCATTAAATTAGTCTATTGTTCCACGGATGAACAAGTTGCGGACATCTTCACCAAACCCTTGCCGGTTTCCAGATTATTGGATCTTATGAAGCAGCTGGAGTTGTTTCAATCAACAACATTAAGGAGAAGATTGTTGGATCTAATTAATATTGTTGGATTTCTTCTATTTGGTCAATCATGACCCATTATCAGGCCTAAATAGCTCATTTCTATTGCTTATTTTACTTATGCGTTTTTTTTCTTGTTTTTGGATGAAGACTTTGTCTTCTCTTCTCTTTGTCCACTACTTTGATCATGGTGTTCATGTGGTTCGTGTTTTTTGCTCATATTCGTTGTATAACACTCCAGTTTTGGCTAATGAAAGTTATATCTTTTCCTTCAAACTCTTAACTTTCGCTTTTGTTGTGGTTTGTGTGATTGTACAGCAACTCTTGGCTGTAAATTTCAGTTTTATGCATTTCGCATACATTTTTGTGTTGTTTTTCTTCACAAACTCTTTTAGAAGCATACATGAATTCATCATTACGATGAATAACTTGGAGAACCCTCAATAACCCGAGGAATGATCTTCAGTCTAATCGAAATCGTAAGAAGATGGCCAGATGAGGGGGTGAACGTATTCTCTTCTTACTCAGACTGAGACTACATCTCATATTTATAAATGAAGTTTGGACTAATTGCAAATGCATCAATCAAGAAATTGCAATTGAGTCCCAAGGAATTCCATACATTAATAATTGATTCTCACATTATAATATTAAATTACTATAGTCTTTATCATAATATTGATCACCAAATTAGATCAGTAACTTTACTACAGTAAGAATAAATGTGATCAAATATTTACATGTACGTCCACATGCATAATAGTATATGAAAGAAAACAACACATAATATTAAGTCTGCAATATTAGAATCAATATTCTAACAATGCAAACTAACATAAAGAAAATTGTCAATATTGAAGATCTAGCCGCAGGCCACAATAAGCACAAAATAATTCAGCAGGTGAATTCATAACCCTTTTTCCTGATTTGCATTTCATTCGATGAATTCGTGCCGGTGCTAAAATCAGAAAACTTGAATATTGCCAAAATTATACGGGATTCCATTGAATTTTCTTCTGTGAATATAAGCTCAAACAGGTATAATTTGTATTGAAGATAAAACATGATTTCTTACTGCACAACCTTGTTGCTTGTCCTTATTCAAGTTGTTATTTGACCCAACGTATAGATAATTCATGTTTTTTAAAGCCTTTTATTTGATTGTAATGCATTCTTGTAGGCTGTTTTCAATGAACTATGCAGGGAAACCTGGATTTAGCAGTTAACGGTGTTAAATGGTTTAAGAAAGAAAATTGTGATGTCCAACAAATGAGCAAAGTTCTTCCTCCTCAGATGCTAAACTAGATTGGTGGATCAGACACTTTGGTTCTAACGAAGACATGATGGCAGTGTTTGGTGGCCCTGCCCTGCCCCAGATTTTGCAGTATTAACTGTATCATTACACAATTAACAATCTGTTGTTTGTGTTTAAGATACCCATTTTTTAAAATGATTAAAACTAAACATCTTTTATTATTGTATTAAATTATTTAGTTTCAATTCATTGTTCATCTCTCGAATTATATATGCTGTAAATTTAATAATGCATTAGATGTTCTCAAATTATGTCGTTTTTTATATATGATATTTTCAATATTACAACTCCTTCAATTACTTATCTTTATTTTTTGAGCATTAACTGTGGTCGTGCCGGAGTGGTTATCGGGCATGACTAGAAATCATGTGGGCTCTGCCCGCGCAGGTTCGAATCCTGCCGACCACGCTTCTTTTTTGAAGTTTCAAATCTAATTTCTATATTTTGTGCACTCGCTGTACTGGACCTGACCAAAAATTGAGACAACTGTCTTGTCAAGTGCTCTTCCCTTTGGAGAAATTTGTTGACACTCTTACTCCCAAAATTAACACTAATTTTTTTTGTATTTGTAATATAAAAGTGATGGGCAAGTGTTAGGATCGTTGATATCTATTTCTGAAATAACAGAAATCGAATTATGCATTTTTTTAAAAAAATGTTTTTTAGTTGCAAAAAATAGTAGAAACCGAGCTACTAAAAACAATTAAAAAATAATAATAATGAAGATTTCTCTATTTAAATTAATTTTTTCAATATTAATTGAAACAATTAATATTTAATTACAATATAATCAAAATTGAAAATATTCCACCAATACAGTGATCGAGTTAGATCCAACTAGTGGTGACGGAAAACCAAATTTAATTTCTTTATGTAGTGGTTCTTTAATGATGTATTCATCTGGAATACTGTATTTAATCCGAAAAAGAAATTGAGTTACTAAAAAATAATTAGATCGATTTTGTCGGTTTCAATTAAATTTTCCAATATAGCTTGGTTTATGTTTTTTGATAATATTCGGATCAAATATAGTATTCAAGATGAATACAATAGTTCGGTTTATTCTTCGGATCAAATACAATATTTCAGATGAATATATCATTACGGAGCCACTACATGACAAAATTATATATGGTTTTCCGTCGCTACAAGTTAAACTTAACTCGATCACGGTAACAGTGAAACATTTTCATTTTTGATCATGTTGTATTAAATATAATTGTTTTAATTAATATTAGAAAATTTAATCCAGAAAACCTGTCTTATTATTTTTTTTGATTATTTTTTAGTAACTCGGTTTTTACTATTATAAAAACCTAGCTACTAAAAAACAATTTATAAAAACAAAAATTGAACTACTACATGTCTATCATTACTATTTTGATGATAAGATATATTATTTGTAAGTGTTATTTTCTATTTTGATGTTCTGACACCGCTAATCATTCCAAAAAACTCCTTCCCTTTGGGTTTTGCATTCTTGTTTCTGTTTGTATTCAAATGTCTGACATGTAAATGGTTCAGGCGCTCTGAAACTAGAAAGAATTAAACTAAATAAAGATTCCATACAAATTACTTTTATTACAAACAATACCTAACGAGTTAACAACTTCATTGCTCAAGAAGAAGCTCAACCAACAAAACCGATTTCCTCATGGCTTTCACTGTTCCATTAACACAAAGCTCAGTAAGAGGAACAAGAGCACCAAGTTCATTCATCGAATCAATATTCTTCTTATCATTTTTGCACAAATAAAGCAAGATGTAACAAGCACATTCCTTCATATGACACGAACCCGTACCCTTCAAAATATCGATCAAAACCGGTATCATCTTTGCTTCAACCATTTTTACCTTAGCTTCACGATCAATACAAAGAAGAGCTATAATCGTAAGAGATTCATCGCCTAAGTTCGTAGCTGAATCTGTGATCAAATTCATTAACGGAGTTATGATCCCATCTCTAATTGCTCGACTCTTATTCGGAGAGTATATACATAAGCTGAATAACGCTGTTGCAGCATCTCTCTTCCCTTTTGAACTTCCATTGCTTAGTAACTCCACTAAAGGCTTTATAGCATTCGATGCACCGATCGTGATTTTATTCTCATCATTCTTCGATAAACAAAAGAGTGTCGCAGCTGCGTTTTCTTTAGCTTCCATGCTTCCGGTTCTGAGAACTTGAACAATTAATTGAATTGCATTTGCAAGAACTATAAGTCTTCTGTTGTTGCCATGGAGAGAGAGATTGAAGATGGTAGTTATGGCGTGATCTCGAGTTTCAGCATTGGGAGACACTAATATATTAACGAGAATCGGGATAGCTTCGGCTTCTGCAAGTAATATCCTGTTCTCTGTGCTTTTCTTTGATAGTAATCTGATCTCAGCAACTGCATTCCTAACTTCCTCGATTGAGTTTTGGCAAGCGAGTTTACGAACGAGATCCCGAATAGCAGCAAAAGCATTTGTAACGTCATGAAACGAGCCATCGCTTCTTCGAATATGTCCATTTATGAGTGTTTTTGATTGACGTATGTTGTTCGTAGAACACCACTGAGATATCAAACTGCTTAAAAGATAATTTGGAGTAAGAGCAAGATGTGATAGCTTCTGTTGTGTTTTCGGACATGTCTTATTACCGCAGTCGATCCATCTTTGAATGCACGATCTCTCGTATGTCTGAAAGGTTTTAAAAATGTCTGAAGAACTTTTAAGAGAATTAACTAAGACAAGTAATATTTGAAAACAGGCAAGATACGAAATAACTCGAACATTAGAAACTTAAAGCTCGGTTAGTAGCTAACCTGGCCTGTTGAAACAATTACAGGATCCCTCATGAGCTCAAGGGAAATTGGACAGAGGAAATCAATAGGAAGCACAACTGACTGATCGGAGCTTATTTGCTTGGCATTCGGTATACATTCTCCGGCTGAATTTCGAGCTATCACATTATCAGAATTCATACACGGAGTGATCTTATTCAACGTCGAAGAATGGCTTGTACATTTTTCAGAACCTTTCTTCAGAACTTCACAGTCAAGTTTCCCTTTGTTCTCAAAACACAAACTTTCAAATGCTCTTTCGGTTAAGTCCCTTTGGCCGTATTTCCGAGCTGCTCGTTTCAGCTGTGTTCTTACAAGCTCAACCTGTGACAAGGATACAAATTAAGAAAACAAGGAAAATATAAACTCCGTAGGCATACAAAGTGCGGTGTTAACCTGCTCTTGTACTTCTTCTGATAAGTTTAACTTATGAAATGGGAAGCTTGCCATTGATTCCTCAAACTTCGACGTCACGGAACAAAAACTGTTAAATATTCGGTTATGTTCCTCAACCTAGAACAAATGATGAAAGAAACTTTGTGAAACGACCAACCACATGAATATCAACCAGAAATACTACAATAATAATTTGGATCCGATTTTTACACTTTAATTGAATGTAACATTCAATCCAAAGGCATCTCAATGAAAAAGAAGTTCGAAAGCTATGGATTTACATCGATGTTTCGACATGTAATTTTACAGATAAATGCCTATTCCCATTTGCTTAAACTGTCCAAAAACAGAGGAAGCAGGGCATATCCTTAATAGATACCAATAATGCACAAGAACTATGAAGTATGATATGAAATTGAACAAACAGAGCAATTTCAAATGCAAAATTAAAGCAGCTAAATCATACACAACAAGAACATGATACGAATTACTCACAGAATAATTCTCAGATATGTTGAAGTTATTCGCCGCAGGTAGTAATAATTTCGCCTCTTGAAGAACGGTTGTTAAGTCTGCAAAGCAATAAGGGTGCGAAAACGACAAACCCACATCACCATTTCGTTGGATCCTCTCGAAATCCCTAATTTCTTCAATAAAATCAACCAAAAGAGAGATTCTGCGAGCTAATCCCGCACAGTCCTTCTTGAACAATCCTGAAAACGTGCCGGCGCCGGAAACCCGTTCAATTTCCCGTATTACGCTTAGAGGAATATCAGCACCATAGCATTCCCCTGCCATTTCCAGGTAAGAAGGAACCTTCTTTTCTGCGTCCCGTGAAGATTCCCACATAGCTAATCGTGGGGTATGTCAGAAATGAACGTTGTACAGAGATGGGTCTCGAACCATTAAAAAAACAACGGCTTTACAAAGGAATATGCAATTTAATCTACACCGCAGAGAATCATCTGGAGCCTCCCATAATTATCCTGGTCCTACGCCATGGAACGATTCTGGGCTCCTGATTATAAGGCAACTTTTACAGTTGTCTCTTCTCTTTCCAAAGATAAAGATCTTCCTTTATGAAATGAATTGGTCATTTTGCGCCAAATCCAAAATAGAACTTCATCAAAAAACTGGGCTTGATTTTGCGAGTTTTTTGGCTAGGTTGAACGATTCGCTGTTAATATTAAAAAAATAAAAAAATTAATAAATATATATTTTAATTAATTTGTATAAAATTTTATATAATATAAATCGAAATAATTTAAAATATTATTTGATAATTGATCAAATTATAGAAAATAAATATATTTATATTTTTTTAATCAAATAATCATTAACTTATCTTATCATATTCGTAAAAAATTAATCAATCTCATACCCTCGTACCTCGAATCTCATACATCGCACCATTTTTGGTGCAACATAGTTTTTTTGCCAACGTCTCTCTACAGTAAACCGACATTACATTACAGATTGAATTCTTAATCTTCTACAAATGTCTTAAATTTATAGTAAATTGTACCAATTTTTTTCTGATCACATGATTTTGTTTGAATTTCATTTTTATTGAAACTTTAATTTTTTTTAGTTATAGAAGAAAATTAAGATGGTGACCCCATATTTAAAATAATATAAATAAAATGGACCAAAGTTTAAAAATTGTGTAATTGTCACATGAAATTTCAAAATTGTTCAAAAATGATTCTCGGGTGAATAATAACAATTTTCGTCATTTTTGTGTGAATGATTTTGACAATTTATATGTTATTTTAAAAGTTTAAAAATATATTCATTACATGTCTTTAAAATTAATGAGAAAAATACAAACTACATAAGTTAAATATTAATGAGTATTTGAGTTAAATATAAACAATATGCATTATATTATCTTCGAGAGCCAACTACACAATTCTTAAAATTTGAAAACATATTTGTGTTTCAAACTTTAAATAATTGATTATCAACAATATGCATTATAACAACTTTGAGTTTTTTACATATAATTTACAAACTTTTGTGATATTTTTTTACATTATTTTAAAGTTTATGAACTACTGATAAGATTATTAGTACTCTAAATTATTTGGAAGCTAGAATATTATAGTTTGGCATCAGTTTAAAAAGTTGCGTGTTTATTGTTAATATGCATAATCAAATTATATTTGATTTGTTAGAAATCTTGCCTCTTATATTTATATAAGTAGACTAAGGTTATGTTCTGTATGTGTTTTGAGATTTAAAATACAGTTTGAGAATGTGTTTTCATAATGTGATCACAGATCAAGAATGAATTAGGTATTCTGTAAATTATATATTGAGTTGTAGAATGAAATCATGTTCTGTATGAATTAAGATTGATAATGCATTTTCAGTTAAAATATATGTTATTACCCTTATACTTATAAGTATGATGAAAATATCATTTCACTGAAATTAAAATACAACAATATTGTTTGCATTCAAATCATTACTCACTATATTATCGACATTGATAAAATTACCGGTCTGGGTACTGTTTTTGTTCATACAGGTACGAAATATTTTTATTTTTTTTGGGTCAACACGGAAAACCCGAATTTCGACCCGTAAACCTCGTACCGGGAATACTGATAAAAATACTAGTGTCGTTCGATTTTTATTATATCGGTCGGTATGAAAACATAATGAATAAAAAAGTTTAAATGAAATTTAGTGTTTTAAGGGTATTATGATAATTATAAAAATAAGAATGCATTATACAATCTAAAATCAATCAAAATTGGTCATTTTGCATTCTAGTTGTTTTTCATCATAATGCAATAATGTATTATGCAAAATACAGAATGTAATCGAGTAAGTGTTTTGTAGAATTATCCAAAACACATTTTAATAAATAAAATAAATTCTTAGATCCATTACAGAATATAATCTACGTTGTGTTTAATCATTTTATGTTAATTTAACAAAACAAATTACAAAATTTAAGTCAATAAAACTATTGATATTTATTATATATTATATTTTTACAAAATAAAAATAAAATATGTGACTACTTATGATATTGATCCGTTATACCAATGCTCAAGACTTATTCGAATTTTAAAGTGTTGTCACCTACATTTTTTTCTCAAACTTAAGAGATTAAAATATTTATATCATATCATTAAATTTCAATTAATTGTTCAAAATTCAAATAGTCTATTTAATCATTGAAACATGTACATTAAATTATTAAAGTATATTTTATTTAATACTAAAACCTGAAAAATACTATCTATTTAATATTCAGTCATAGTTTGAACTGTATCTAATTAATCGAGTTAGTTTTATATGCTATATGTTTTCATTATTGGATTAAATTTTATGATAAATCTAATGGAATACTTAACCATTATTGTTGTTTCCATACTTATTTTTACATTCACATGTTTATAAACATTTTATGGGTGTGGATGCGAAATTCAAAGTCGTAACGTGTGAGATTTTATTTTTTTACAAATCCTATTAGTGTGTTAAAAATGAGAAAATTACAACGTTGGTCTCAATGTTTAAAATAATATAAACGTGATTCTTCCAAAATTTAAAAATTATGTATTTAGTATCTCAAGTTTTAAAATTGTTTGAGAATAACTCTCGAATGAATAGTAATGGTTTTCAGTTTTTTTTGTATGAATGATTTTGAAGATGTAACACATCTTTTGAAGGTTAAGGGATCAACAAACTATAGATGCATTTAAATCATTAACGGATATTAAGATCAAATATAAACAATTTAGAAAGACAATTATACAATTATTAAACTTTGAGAAAATTATATTTACAACTTTAAAAGTTATGGGTTAACAACATGTATTATATCGACTTCGAGATTTTACATGCAATTACAAGTTTTGAGGCACTATATGTACACTATTTTAAAGTTCGATAGCTATTGACAAACACCATTCGTTAAAAAGTACTAATTTAACAAAAAATTCAATATTAAGATGATCTTTAACCCTTCTATCTTTTTTTCTAAGCATTTAATGTAATTTTAAAATTTGAAAGATAACAAACATACTAGAGTTCATAAACTCTAATTTTAGAAAAAAGTGTTTCTACGTAACTAATGAAATTTGAAATTGAAACTTACATTGAAAACGATAATGTAAATAATTAAAATAATAATTTCTCCAATACTTTTCTTTTATAAACTTAGATTGTTGCATAAAATTTATATGGTATTACATGTGAATGATACACATACATTGTTACTCTAACTATATTAAATGTTTTAATTCCTTTTTGTTGAGATAATATCTATGGTAATTATTATTTTATGTTAATATTTTCAACGTTTCATAATTAAAACTTGTCATGTAACGGTTATGTTTCATTTTCCAAAAAGTCTATCACATTGATTAAAAAGTCCAAAATTATGTAATTTACAATAGGATATTTGTTTTTATATTGAAATAATTACACCGTGACCCAATATTTAAAATAATGTAAATGTGATGCTCCAAAATTTATAAATTGTATACAAAGTTCTCGAATTTTCAAAATCTTTTAATAATAACAATCAAGTAAATAACAATGTTTTCATACCGACGTTATATCGTCCGGTAAGTTAAATATCGGGCCTTAATGGTATTTTGTTTCGTACTGCCCAATACCTTGTATTAGGTAGGTTTCCCGTTTTTTTCGTATCCGACCCTAAAAAACTAATTAAATATTATTTTTTTAAAAATAAAATAAATTTTTTATTTAGTATCGGTTGGTATACCGATCGTACCGCTCATACCAGTGGGGATCGGTACGGAATTCCGGAGAAATATGAAAACATTAGTAAATTGTAGTGGTTTTCATATTTTTTTATGAATTGTTTTGCCAATTTTTGTGTTGTTTTTAAATTTTTCAAAGTTTGGAGACAGTTATAACATCTTTTCAAAATTAAGGAGTTAAATATAAACAATGTAACATTTGAAATATCAACGAGACGGTCAAATATAAACGGTTTTGAAACTTCGGAGGTCAACCACACAAATTTTAAAATTTGAGTATATGTTGTTTACAAATTTTAAAAGCTAAAGATCAACATCAACCTTTATATAAACTTTGAGCTTTGTATGAAACTAATAAACGTTGAAGTATCTTCTCTGCAATATTTCAAAGTTCAGGACTAATATTTATATTATTATATTATCGGTAATCAATTGGTATTTTCAAACATATAGGAAGACTTTATTAGTTATTTTATAAAACATTTGTCCAATATAATGAATAATTATTAATTAATGATTAGGGATGTGGCAGGGGAGGATGAGCAACCAAACCAACCAGTTCAGGCATCAACTGTATTGACCGACATTCAACCATTTCAATTTATCAAAGTCAGCCAACCAATCAACTAACTTCCTACTCCATTTTCCTCATTTTATTAATTAATTAATTAATTAAACTTCCTACCCCATACACGTGTTATTTTTCTAGATATGTTTTTTCAATGGATTATTGAAATAGTTTAATAAAAAAATGAAACCAATTGAATATTATTTTCAAAAATTACTTTAAATAAATATGTTTAAATTATATAAAACCTAATTAATAACCCTAAATAGTATTTACATATAAATCTGTCTTACCGAAAGTTTAAACCATTTTAAGGTTTTATTCAATGTTAGAATTTGTTTTGACAACATTAGATGAATAAAACAAATATTAATAATGGGTAACCGAATAAAACTAATTTTAATTTAAAAAACCATATTCTTATAAATATTTTGTTAAGAAAAATTAAATCTTGATTAGTTTTGGGTAATGGCTGTGGAGCAGCGGACTAGCGGTTAATATAAATAGTGGGCATGCTTTGAAAGGCTCAAAGACGTTATCTTTTTTCTTTGTTGAACTTTTCCACCCGTTTTCAAAGAAGTATTCTCTGTAGACAGTTATGTATATTTCACCAGCAGACATTTGTTCTTTGTGTGAAGAACATTAAAACCCAATAAACAGCACTCGATCTCTTGCTTTACTAGAGAACCCACGTTTTCTTAGCTTTTAGATATCCGAATCCCTCGATTGTAAGTCTCCTTTTCGTTCCCTTTTTTGCTTATATTTATACCTTTTCTTGTGTCGAGACTCGAACAAATTCCGGCTAAAAGATTGCTTTTTTCATTCTTGGTTTCTCTTAGCGTTGCAATCTTTTAAAGCGTGTAAATTTTACAAGGGCTGTGGTGTTTTCTTTATGGGTTTTTTATGCGTATTGAGATAAAATGAAATGGGCTGCTAACTACTTATTTCTATTCAGTTTTCTTCTTAATTTAGCACGGTTTTGTGCTATTAATCACATATTTTGTCTGTTCTAATTGTTGATAACCTATAACAGAACAACGCAACGAAACCAGAAAGAGTAATTTTCATGGGGGATCACTTCGTTTTGCTAGTTGATCGTTTGCTCACAGAATCAACTCTGGAAGCAGCAATTCGGAGTGGAAACTTGCTAAAACAAGAAGCACAAATCACGATAAATGATTCAGTTGATTCTGGAATTTGTTCATCTCCTGGGAAGATGGTTGAGTGCAAGATATGCCTCGATGAAGATGTTGATTCACGCATGGAAGCTCCTTGTTCATGTAAAGGAAGCTTAAAGGTATTTTTCTACTGTTTTCTCATTTGTCTCATAATTTTACTAATAAGTTCCATTTTCGCTGGTTTTAGTTTGCTCATAGAAAATGTGTACAGAAATGGTGCAATGAGAAGGGTGATACAACATGTGAAATATGCCATGAGGTGATTCTTGTAGTAATCTATAACGAAATCGATGTTTTTATATGGGATCGTGTTATTGATTCCAATTCTTCAATCTTTTCAGCAATTCAAGCATGGATATATTGCACCTCCCCCCACATTTCAGTATCCGATCGACTTAAGGTAGTTTTTTTATTAACAAAATTACAAGGGTTGGACGGTCAGCTTGTCCCCCGGCCCATTGGACAAACGGACTGATGTGCCAACTAATTTTAAATATAAAAATAAAATAAATATTATTTTTTTATAATTCCTTTTTAAAAATATTTTTTAATAAAAATAAATAAATTTAATAACATTACACCGGTTCGATAACGGTTTAATATCGATTCGACAACGGTTCGATAACCCACTAAAATTTCCGATTCACCGAACGAACCGAATTTAAGAACATTGGTTTAAAGACAATACCTAAAATTTAAAAATTGAGTACAAAGTATATGAACTTTGGAAACCATTTATCTATAACCCTCGTACTCATTAAATGATATTCTTTTGTAGCTAAGACATAATTATTAAACTTAAATGACATTACATTTACATTTTTTTAAATTTTACAATCAATAACAAGTATTATATCAACTTCGAATGTTTAGCATGCAATTTTACAAACTTTAGGGACTACCAACAAATATAGTCTTTTTGTATTGCTTCCTTTGTATATTATATAACTTTTGGTGTTATATGTTAGAAGAAACTGGAGAATCCTTGAAAGAAATGTGGACAATCATCGAATCATTACAATGGTTTCAAGAGATTCGACTTTCCTTGATCCATATGACGTCTCTACATCACCACGATGCACAATTATATTCCGTGCTATTGCTACAATTGTAAGTTTCTTCTTCACCTACACAACAACTAAAAGGGAAG
This sequence comes from Utricularia reniformis, assembly GCA_009725065.1. Lineage (NCBI taxonomy): Eukaryota > Viridiplantae > Streptophyta > Magnoliopsida > Lamiales > Lentibulariaceae > Utricularia > Utricularia reniformis. The sequence continues at coordinate 187,197 of RWGZ01001222.1, read as the reverse complement.
ATATTGATGAAAAACAATAATTGAATAGAAAATAGTTCATTGATGAAAATCGATATAACAATAATATTGAACCTAATACAAAATGAAAAAAATTACATTATTTATAGAAGGAAATCATCTCTATCAATTTTGATAATTCATATTATTTCTTCTTTGAATTGATCATCTTATTAGAGATTTGACTCGATATACTCATAATTAAACATAATATTATTGTATAATTTTTGTCAGTTTATGATTCTCTTAATTCTTGGGCACACATTTGTTATTGCTGAGAGCTACACGTTTGCGGTGTTCATGGTAAGGATTCTTGTCTGTATAAGAATTAAGAATGGTGAATATGTCTTGATTTGAAGTTGTTTGTAATATAGATGCTGACGCTTGGAATTACTGGGATTTTTCTATCTCTTTGCATTATACTGAAAACACTGAGCTCATTTATAGCACAAAGGAATCATCTGCAGGTGAAGTTTGAGGATTTATTTGACAAAAAACAGTGTTGTAATGTGGATTTTTGTTGATGGTATCACAGGCTAATAATAATGTATATGAATCTGGATCTGGTGAAGGAGATTCGAGGCAGCAGCACCTGATTGCGATACAATAGACTATTTTATTGGTTGTACAGAAATACTTGCAAAAGTGTTATGAAGATGAGATGTGAAATATATAAAATGAATTGCTTGTGAGACTTTATATTTGCTCAACTTCAATGTCATGGATCTACAAATCCAAATTTGTAATACTATAATGACATAATGGGTACGTTTGGAACAGTGCTCGACAAATAGCGGTCATGTGAGATGACTATACTGTACTGTGAGGTGAACTGATTGTGATTTTAAAAAAACTGTTTTTGAAACAACGGTGGAGGGATCGTGATGTCATAAAATAATTTTTTAACCATTATTTTTAAATAATTGTTTATAACTTACAAATTATATTTCATATTATTTTATGATAAATTCGTTATTTCAAAACTACATTTTTAAATTGTTATATATATTTTTATATTTTGAACACGTAATTGATAGAATATAAGTAGTTATTGATCAAAATTTTTTTTTTAAAAAAATAAACTATAATTTAACAAGGGTAAAATTGACATTTGGCAGGTGCGTTCTAGTGGACGTTAGGTTAACCCAGCTGTGAATTCACCGTTTTTTTCTGCGGTCACATGAACGCAGTTATTAATGATGTTTGGTTAAAATAGAATACAATCACGGTACGTTCATCGCATCGGGCGGTGGACTGGATTTCCAAACATCACCAATCTCTTAACAAAGTAAACTACATTTATTGTGAATCTCTTTTAAGGAATACGGGAGTCTAACCAAATTATTGAATAGAAACCTGATATTGAATTTATTGATGTTTGGAAGATAACTTATGTTGAAAGTAAATAAATTACAAAGGAAATTTACGTGAAAAACCACGGTATCGAGAATCCTCATCTAATGCAATATCACAAAATGGGCGATTAGAAGAAATAATAGGGCAAATGGCACAAAGGTACACAAATTTGAAAATAGCAAGTCAGCAAAAGGAAGATAAAATCAAAAAATCAAATCCACCTAGAATCCAATCTCCATGGCCTTAGAAGAATATCAATATTTATAGAACATTATATTTCATCATTACTCCTTATTAGATCCACTAAAATAGGAAATGTTGACCATTGATGCAAACTTATCGTAACGACCAAGGGTTTCCTTAAAATTCATGTGACCCGTCGAATACGTTCGGATCGTTATGAAGTCACATAGACCAATTCTATTCAAAGCATCATGCAAGACTAATCAACACTTCATCACATGCTGATTGTGTGACAAATATTGTCTAGGTCCAACCCACTTTATTTTCGATTGGATCGAGTCTTGTGCCGAACTCATTCCCTGATACCGAGTCAAGTGGTCCACTTCAACATTATAGCCCCACCAATATCACCATCAATTTTTTTTATATGTACACATAATTTGGGTTATCCCTTCCGTTTAAGTGTATTTGTATAGATAAATAATGGGTTATTTTTATAGCAATTGGAGTATGGGAGCGTAATAATTATGCAAAATGTTAGTGAAATATCTCGAATGATTAAAATAATACTAATATACATATCTTCATTTTTTAAATAGTGATTGTCACTGGATTTAACTAATTGGTCTTAAGTTGGTGTTTCAGTTTAATAGATAGGACATAAACTATTTTTTAAAAAACTGAAAGTTTGTTACCCATGTTTTAAAATTATTTTGTTAAAAATTTAATATCGTGTTCCCAATTTTATTCTAAGAATAAGATTCATTTTTATTTTATAATTTAAATTTTTTATTTAGTATTCTCAAAAAAATGTTTTTAAAGTTTAATTGATAATCGAATTGTTTTTATAATATGTTAAAATTAGATTTTAAATTGTTGGATATTTAAATTTACAATTGTTTATAAAATTAGTATCAATCAACTCAAATTGATGCATAATCAATTGCTAATAAACGATTGTTTTTGTACTATATTATTGTAAAAAAATTATTAGATCGATTTCAATAATTTATTATAGGATTTTTAAAAATAATTTGTATAATAAAAAGTAGAAAAAGTCACTATATATAATGTTTGTTTGTATAAAATTATTAAAAAAATTAATTGATACTGATCCAAGACTAAGCCATTCATAATTAATGTGGGTCCCGTTGCTTTTGTTTTTTTTAAAGTTAAAAGGATCATAGTCAATTTAATAGAATAAGAGCTAATTTAAAAATATTTATTATACTTCAATAGTTTGAAAATTAAAAATAATAGTTATATCAAATACCAATCACTACTAAAATAAAATGAATCCATTGTAAATTTTTAAAAGAAAATGTCTTAACAACAATTGGTACTCTTCAATTTTTTGTGATAAATGTTATTATATATTCTTCTAAATAGTAATATATATTTTTTGAGCCATCAAATCTACATGTCCAATCCAATTCTTGGATTTGGTAAATAAAAATCAAATTTTATGAATGTTTTCATACTGATTCGGGGTATACTAGCTTTTACGAAAATTTTTTTAAAATTTATAATTTTTATTTTTTTCTGGATCAACCCGAAAACCCGGTATTGATCAAAATACCGGTGTCGTCTGGTTTTTATATACCGCCCGATATGAAAACATTGGTTTTTAGATCTGTTTTTTTTTGTTTTTAAAAGTTTGGAGCACCATTTAAATATTCAATAGTAAAATTTAATATTATCCTGTTTTGGAAAAAAATGAATTGCTTAACTAACCGGTCTGACCAATCAGTTGGTTCAATGCATACAATGGATCATAGTTTTTGAAACTGGTTCGGATCGGTCGGTCCGACCATGAATCGATACTAACACCGATTCGATCCGATCAGAATAATGGTCTCATCTCGAAATAGGACCACATCAGCATAAAACCGATTCAATTCCAATCGAAATGCTAAAAATTGGTCAAAATCAATTCGACCAACTAGAATTGTCCACAATTTTGAGTTAATGAGTCTATATTTTGTTCATCATTTAATGAAATAGCGAAAAAATAATATTTTTTACTCATTTAAAATTAAATTAATACACAAATTATGGTTTTAAATTTATTTTATTATAAAATAATATATTAATATAGTAAATGTACATATTTTTTAAAAACATATGTAATGGATAATAGAAATGTGGAATGTGAAAAATATATAGATTTGAATGAGAATCCTTTTGAATAAACACTAATTTAATTTTACACTTGGACCTGACAGAGTAACACTAATAACAACATCTATATTAATAATTAAGAGGAAAATCTCCGTGCACAACATTTGTTGACATTTCAAAGAGATTTAGATTTTTCACAATTTATATTATTAATTATGTATGCAGTAAATATGAACTTTTCAAGGAGCATTATGGACAATTTAAATGTATATTATTAATTTCATTATAATTGAATTTTCAAATGACAATTTAGACTAAACCCTAATATATTTCTCCTTTTTGTTGTTTTTTGTGTTGTAGAAACTACCAACGACGGCAGACAAATTAGTGGATGAAAAATCACCACCAAGCAGAAGCGTCGTGTTTGATGAAATAGCGAAATATATGGTCGCATGTTCTTCACTTGGCAGTCTCCGGCGAACGATATATGTATTATTCTGTTATTTTATTTATCAAAAGAAACATATGCATCTCCTATAAAATCATACCTTTTGTTTTAATTTTATTCACATATCTTCAATTTTCACGTTTGGGTAAATGTATTGTTAAAAATTTATTTAGATTTGTGTTTTTTATTTAAAAATCAAATTAAATTTGATATTCAAACATGTTTTGTTCACATATCTTCGATATTCACATTTGGGTAAGTGTCTTCTTAGAAGTTTATATAGATCTGTGTTTTTATTTAAAATTAGATTAAATTTGTTATTCAAACATATTTTGTTTTTGTATTGTTTTTTATTTACTTTGAAAGTGTTTTTCAATTATAAAATATATTAGTATATGAGAATCATAAAATAAACTTGATCACTAATAAATTTATTATTTTCTATTAACAGATTCCATTATTAAGAAATCACATATGTGACAACATCTCAAAAGAAAGAGGTATGTATGTAGTTCAGTGTTTTAGTTTTAATTGCCTATCTTACTTTACTTATATTTATTATTGATAAAATATTTTAATTAAAATAAATACACATATTTAATCATATTAATATATGAAAATATTTAATTCAAATTGACTCCCGCTCTCCCTGTACATGGAAAGAAAAGAAAAGTAAATATTACATTAAAATTATCAAGGAAAATTAGTTCAAACTCAACTCACTACAAATATAAGATAACTCTAGCTAAGTCAAATCATAGTCTTATTCCTTAATATTTTGATCACTTATCTTAATATTATTATGTTATTAATAATGCAGGAATACATATGAAATATAATTTACATTCAATATAATTAAAAACTACTATAATGTATGCGTTCCTCTACTTATAAAAACACTATTATACTATATAAGTATTTCTAGTTATAATAATTTTGTCTAAGAATAATCAATCTATAGTTAATTAAACTAATATATTTATGATAATAAATTTGCATTAACTTAATTACAATATTCAGGAAATGGAGCATACATATGATGGCCATATCTTTGATTTGCAAAATGTACTTGCTGAACAACTAACGGATAGTATGATGCGAATGTTCGGATATGAAGATGAGATTTACTACTTACATGATGAGAATAGTTATTTGCGGTTCCAATGTGACACTCTCAATGCAACCAATATACACTTTCTATGGCAGTGCAACAATGCAGAGATCGAAAACCACCGTTTGGCTAATGAAAACAATGAATTAAGAAACCACAACTTCCATCTGAGTGAAACTTTGAATGGTTTACACTTACTAAACAATAACTCAGAAAGTGAGAGTGGTAACTTTGAAAATGACTACAGTTCGGAAGTTGTGGATGAAGTGTCAGATAGTAACATAGATAGTACATAGACACTTCATTTACTAGGTTGTATGTATATGTATTAGAATTAATTACCCTTTTGACTGTTAAACTCTCCAACATTTTCAATCTTTTAGAAGCTGGTAAGTGTATTATTACTTATGTTATCTAATGTTTAGGTTGTATTTAGATGTATTAGAAATCATTATCTTTTGACTATTATACTCTAGGATTTCAAATATGTTGATTATCATATTCTAGGATTTCAAATATTTTGGAAGTGTGCAATATTATTTATGTTCTCTCTTGATTATGATAATATATACTAAATTAAGTATAACAATAATAAGCATCAAGAAAAATATTGATTCAAACTAAATTACTTGAAAACAATTAGGGGATTTTAAAACAAGCCGGATAAATATACTTAAATAATATTTATACAAAACCTAATAAATAATCATATAACATTATGCTTATAAACAAATAAATGATAGATCTTATTAATAAATTTTGAAATACTTAAACAACATACAAACATGTAATTAATATATATATATTAAAGTAATTAGTTGAACCTATTAATATTTCATTGATTATGGTATTCAAAATTATCGGCATATGGATCCCACAATACATCAATTGTTTGAAGAGTTTATGAAGAGAGCACAAAATGTTCTAGATGAAGTATCTTCTGTACAAAGTGGACCCGAAACATTCGCCGCATAGATGAAATTTGTTACCATGCCAAACAACAGCATGCTGCACTTAATGAATTACAAGAATTTGTGCATGAGTCCACTAAAGTAGTAAACCTCATATTAAAATTACAGTTGCTATGGGATATCCTTGAACCGACGGTTAAAGAGATGATCGACCTTGAAAACTATGCTACAAAAGATTCCCCGCCAAAGGGAACCAATCATGAAGAAACTTTATTTCAAAATAATGTGAAGATGATGAGATGACAGGAATAACTTCTTACTCCCCGATTCCGAAGAAGGCTAAGATCATCAAAGAGAAGACATCGACGACCTCAAGTTCATCATTAGAGGGGCATGATGAGTGAAGTACGCAAAAGTTTAATGTTTAGTCCGTTGAATAAAACACTATGTAAGTAAAAGTTTATTACTTACATGATATATATGTATCCCTTGTTTAGAATATTTTGTTATATTAGAAAGTAATATGTTACTATCCAAAAGATATCATATTTTATTTAATACATATTGAAAGATTACAAATATTCTATACAATAAAAATAATGATACGTAAGTTTATTTAATTCATATTGAAATATTACAAATATTATATGCAATAAAAATAGTGATACGTAAGTTTCATAAAAATAGATGTTTTGCATTTATCATTTACATTTCAAGTATTTTAATACATTTCATGATAAATGAAATTATAATTTTAGAAATCAAAACAACTATACTTCTTTTAGTATAACATTATTTTCCATGTAATTAATCTATGGTTTCATGAATATTGTTTTATTACTAAGTTATCATGCTTTCAATACAACAATGTGAAGAATATCGTGCCAATAATAGAACACACATGAGAGCTTATCGTAATGCCATGTCAAATGAACAACGTGAAGCTATTAGAGCACAAAATGCAATATCGAGAGCAACATCGTAAAAGAATTAGTAGTGATCACAGCCTCGCTAAAGTCAGAATTTTGCTACAAGATTATCTACATGGACACTTCGTGAGCCATCTTATTGTAATTCATGCACATCAAAACACTTTTACAATGAATCAAAACACATGTGCTGTAATAATGGAAGCATATCAATGCCGAATATTCCAGTGCCTGAGAAATTATTACAACTTTATACTGGACAGAGTCCCCAAGGACGTTCATTCAGAAAACAAATAAGGTGTTACAATCATGCATTTTCTTTCACATCTATTGGAATCAAGCTAGATGAATCAGTATCTTTTTCTCGGATTGGTATATATACTTTTAGAGCACATGGTACTATATATCATAGAATTGACTCATTACTCACAGAACCAGACAAAGACCTAGATATTTGCAATTATTTATCTATGATACATACCATGATGTTGGATTCCGTCTCCAAGAAAATGGTGATATAGAAATATGTATATTATGAAATATTCTTGAGATACTTACAGAATCAAATCCATTTGTTGTTGTATTAAAACAACTTGGCCAAAGGAATTATGTAATGGAGTGTCATCTGATTATTAAAGAAAGAACATATAATGGATTGCAATATACATTATCTACTGCTTCTCAGGTTGCATCAATAATTATGTCACATGATGATTTGCTAGATGCAACAAATAGACATATTCGTATTCAAAGCACACCTGGACATCTTCAAACAATCAAAGAATATTATAGTTGTTATGATTCTTTACAATATCCTCTACTATTCGCATATGGAACATATGGTTGGGATCCATATTTGAAAGATAAAGTTGGACACAAAATTTCATGTTGCGACTTCTATTCATACAGATTACATGTATATAATCATGTACTTTAAAATCATAGAACTACTTATATATTAAATTTGATATGTTATATCTCTAAAAAAATTATTTTGGTGCAGATTCGACCACAAAATATATTGCTCATTACTGGCCATCTACTGCAACAATATGTAGTTGACAGTTTTATCAAAATCAAAAGTGAAAGATTGAATTGGCTAAGGCGACACCAATCTGAAATACGAACAAAAATTTATCAAGGTTTACAAGATTGCTTAACTACCGGTGAAACGGATGGAGGTAATTATATAATTTTGTATTCAATTCTCAAATCTTACAAATATATAATATACAACCCTATTGTTATAGCATGCATCAGTCGTCTAGTGGTACTACCGTCTTCATTTATTGAAAGTCGTCGAGATATGTACCAACGATATCATGATGCGATGTCAATAGTACAAAAATATGGAAATACTACAAGACTTTTGGCACCCACGAATAATGTACAAAGCACATTCACAAAAAATGTAATATACAAAGAAATATTTAATTATCTTTATTTATGAGAACTTCAATCATTTCATAATATAAATGTCACAAAAAATACATCTATAACTAAGATTTTTTTTAACTTTTCAAATTGTCATTTTTACATTTCATATTTTTAAAATCATTTTCACATAACATTTTCAATTTATATAAAAATGATATTTTGGTAATTCACAATATTATTTTTATAAGATTTTCAAATAGCATTTTAGACATTTCACATGATAATTTAAAAATTAGTTTTCAAAATATATTTTTGATATTTCATGATTTTATTCTAAAAACATTTCAACTAGTATTTTAGTTATTTCACTTACTAACTTCAAATTAACTTTTAAAATGAAATTTTTGAGATTTCCTAATTTTATTACTAAAATATAAATCTTCTATATTTTAGTGGTTGTGGTATAAATTAAAAACAAACATAACAACGTCACCAACGGACAATAATTCTCAATATGTCTTAACTTACCATTGACAATTAACAAATTTCAATGATGAACAACTCCAATAATTGATATATATCTACCTAATAATATTTTCAATCATAGACAACTATACATTGTGTTATCAATGGTAATCTCAATAATTATTTCAAACTTTTGGCACACAATAATAATGTACAATATTGCAAATGTACATATATACAACAAATAATATACAAGATTATATGTTACGTTTAGGGCTGTTACACGATTCGAACAGTTCTTGAACAATATGTGTTCGGTTAGTATATGATCGTGTTCGCTCGTTCGAATAAAAATATGAACATTGTTCGAACATTATTTTTTGTTCGTTTATAATTTGAACGAACATGAACATTTTCATGAACAAATGTGAATGTTCGTGAACAAATATATTATTTAAATTAATATTTATTTAATTTAATTTTTATTATAATATATTATTATAGTATTTAAGTTTAAAAGCTTTTACAAAATCTCAATTTTCACTCATTGACTTTAACGGCGGCTGGAAATCACTTTTCAACTCTTAATTGAATTCAAAAGATTGAGAACAGAAGACATTTGATATTCTACAAAACATTCAAAATGTCAAATATAGAACAAGACGAATGTTCATCACTGTGAGTAAACCCTCTGCATTAAGTTATTTTTTTTATGATGAACCAATTTCTATAAAAATTGGGGATGAATTAGAACATGAAGAATCATTTGGATGAATTTCGCACAAATAGTACAAACATGTTCGAACAAATCGTACAAACAAAGCTCGAACAAGCTATTCGAACGAACATGAACATTTACATAATAATTTGAACAATGTTCGAACATATTTTCACGTTCGAGTAAAATATGAACGAACATGAACACAACGCGTTCGGTTTGTTCGGATCGAATAACAGCCATAGTTACGTTGTCCAAAAGAATCTCAATAAATACTATATAATTTTCATGGATAATGTCAACATTGCAAATATATATATACAAAAATATACTACACAATAAATTATTTAATTATATTTATTTATGAAAGCTTGCATTATTTCATAATATAAAATATCATAATAGATATAAATTTTATATCTTCAAACAAATACTTACTCTATAGATTTATTTTCAATGAATTAAAATAAATAATCCCCATCTCTTATATATATATATATATATGTATAATTCAACTATAACTTTTCTAATAATAAAATGAAATGCTCAATAAATCGTTTACATAAATTATCAAGATTCAATAAATTATAATGACATCAACTCTAATATAAATAACTACATAAAACCATCAATTCAATTAATTGATATATATCCATCTAATAGTATTTTAAGAAATTATACATTGCGATATTCCGATTAATATCAACAAATTCTAAAAACTTTTTTACACTCAATAATAATGTACAAAATTGCAAAAGAACATATACATAAAAACAATATACAATATATATATATTGTGTTATCCATAATAATCTCAATAACAACTACAAAAATTATATCACATAAGAATAATGTAACATGATGCAAAATCAACTCTAAAATAAACATAATAAAAATATATAAAAAGATATTTTAAATTTAAATTAATTACGGTACTAACAAAAAACAATATCACACGGCATGTACAAAGGACGTGCATGGAACTAGTATTATTTCGATTAAAATGACATTTATTTCATATATACCAGAAAAATGGTAAATTCCATATATATAATAAAACATTGAAACTTATAACAGCGAATTCTTCACTGTATAGTGACAATCCGCCGGAAAATTGTAGGCTTCTGTTCGCTGGCGGCATACTCAAATTATAGAAATGAATTGACATCCAAATACAAGTTACATCTTCAGAAGTTCTTTAAAATCTTTTCATTCGAAACTCCATCAGATACCAGTATACAAGTCACTTCCTGCAACAAGAGGCCGATGCCGATTCGGTTAGTTTAAAATAACACTACTGTGACTGCAACAAGAGGATCTCATGAGGAAACTTGTGAACTATAATGTGAGCCTACAAACCTCTGCCATCTGTTTCTGACCACAGAGAACTGCACCGGTGGACTGTGGATTGCTAATTCTTTTATCTCTAGCAAATGCAGCCTGCACATAAAAGCAATGACAAAGAAGCTAAATATTAATAGTTAAATGAAAGTGTTTGTACCTGAACAAAGCCTTGCTCCCCTGACCAAGTAACCTCTGGCTGGGAGAGTACTGGCACGATAACAACTCCCGAAGATCTCCAATCGTTGAATCGCTCCTACACAACCAGAGAATGAAAAAGGGTATGATCTTAAGTTAATTGAATCACTTGGAAAGAAGATATTAGTGGCATAAAAGATATGACACCTGATAAGCCATACGATTGAGGTTTCTTGCACCATAAAATAGCCTAACATCAGATCGTTTATCGGCATCAAATCCACCCTCGATCAAAGATCGAATGGGGCTATCGATAATGAAAGAAAATGTGAACAGAACAATATAAAAATATCTACACATCAAAGTGTTAACAGAAGGGCTATTATCAAATTGCTGCAACAAGATGCTCAAATTAGTAAAGATCTCAACTTTGATGAGAAACACTAAAATTGGGATGAATTAGTAAAATGGGAGGGTTCAGTTAACCAAATCATAAGTCTCTCAATCCTCACAACTGAAAAGTTCCATCATTTACCTAATTCCAGATCCAGTGGCGAAAATTAGGACCGTCTGATTACTATCCGGCGGGGAGATTTGGTCAATATTAAACCCCTTTCCCATTGCTGAGGTCAATTCCACTACTTCACCTATACTCAGACCACACAGAAGCTCGGCGGTGGAGCCAGCTACAGATTTCACTAAAAATTCAAATACACCTTTCGATGCTGTGATCGACGGAGGGGAGGCGATGGCGAGGAAAGTGGGCCTGATTTCAGGATCCTTTAGACGGAGCTGTAAATATTGACCCGCTCTTGTGTAAGAATTCGCGACCTCTGGTGCCTCTGATACGTCAACCGTGATATGGAAGAGCGATTCTGCCGCGGGTGAAACTTTAAGCAGCGGAGTGGGAGTCCAGACCGTAGTGTCCTGGCGGACGGCCTGCGCCGATACAGAGTGCCGGTTGCGACGAATGTGTCGGGAGAGGTCGCGGAGTTGTCGGAGTTTGGGGAGGGTCATGGGCGGGTGGAAGCCGAATTTGGCGCGGTCTGGCGCATGGGAATTCGGCAAGTGCGCAAGAACTGCCATTTCTTTGGTTCGTAATGATCGTCGAGCCGCAGCCGGCGGGCTAGGTTACATTAGTGGTCTCTTGAGATTTCCACGTGTCGCATTGTTAATGGATACACGGATTACCTTATTTCCCAGTTTCACTCACGTCTAAATTTTCCAAAGCTTGTAATTGTGGTAGATGGGAGGCTTTTTAGTTCAAATAAAACTAAAAAAAATCAGATTTTTTTTTAGTATCAAACGCGTTTAGTGTCAAAAGCGGCTGCGTTCACCGAACGCGGCCGCGAGCCAATCATGGTTAATTACGTTTATACCCCTCCCCCAAATGTCCTATAAATAATCATTCATTTCAATCCTATTTACACCATCTTCCTTCTCATTCTCTCCATCATCCAACATATAATTATTAAAGTATAATTATATTTCTTTAAATTAAAATTATTGTATTATTTAATTGTTTTTTATTACGTTTAATTTTATTTTTTCTAATTAATATTTATTTTTAAATTATATTTGTTTATAATTATTAATAATTTTTTTTAAGTTTTGTTTAATATGTTTATAATATTTAGTATACATTTCATTTCAATCTTTATTGTAACTATGATTCGTTTTTAATCATTTAAAATATTTAGTTTAGTATTTAGGATTAGGAAATTTTTTAAAGAGTAGATTATTATATTTAGAATGTTTAGTATATAATTTAATTTAAGTATTTGTTTTAAAAAAAAATTAATTAGTAATTGTTTATTTTAGTATTTACAAAAATTAGTTTTTTAAAGAGTATTATTTCTTTAAGAATATTTAGTATATTTGTTATAATTAGGATGTTTTTTTATCGTTTATAAATATTTAGTTTAGTGCTTAAGATTAATTTATGATTTTTAAAGAGTATAATTTATAATTAATTTATATTTAGAATGTATAGTATATAATTTAATTGGAGTATTTGTTTTAAATAATAAATTTGTTGTAATTAGTTATATTTATTTAGTATTTACAAAAATATTGTTTTAAAGATTAGTATTTGTTTAGAAATATTTAGTATATTTGTTATAATTAGAATGTTTTTTTATCGTTTAGAAATATTTTGTTTACTATTTATGATTAGTTTATGATTTTTAAAGAGTAGATTATTATGTTTACAATGTTAAGTATGTAATTTAATTGGAGTATTTGTTTTAAAGAGTAGTATTTGTTTAGAAATATTTAGTATATTTTTTATAATTAGGATGTTTTTTTGACGTTTAGGAATATTTTGTTTACTATTTAGGATTAGTTTATTATTTTTAAATAGTAGATTATTATGTTTACAATGTTTAGTATGTAATTTAATTGGAGTATTTGTTTAGAAATATTTAGTATATTTTTTATAATTAGGATGTTTTTTTATCGTTTAGAAATATTTTGTTTACTATTTATGATTTTTAAAGAGTAGATTATTATGTTTAGAATGTTTAATATGTAATTTAATTGGAGTATTTGTTTTAAAGGGTAGTATTTGTTTAGAAATATTTAGTATATTTTTTATAATTAGGATGTTTTTTTATCGTTTAGAAATATTTTGTTTACTATTTATGATTAATTTATGATTTTTAAAGAGTTGATTATTATGTTTACAATGTTTAGTATGTAATTTAAATGGAGTATTTATTTTAAAGAGTAATATTTGTTTAGAAATATTTAGTATATTTATTATAATTAGAATGTTTTTTTATCGTTTAGAAATATTTTATTTACTATTTAGTATTAGTTTATGATTTTTAAAGAGTTAATTATTATGTTTACAATGTTTAGTATGTAATTTAATTGGAGTATTTGTTTTAAATAGTAGTATTTGTTTAGAAATATTTAGTATATTTTTTATAATTAGGATGTTTTTTTATCGTTTAGAAATATTTCGTTTACTATTTTGGATTAGTTTATGATTTTTAAAGAGTAGATTATTATATTTACAAATTTTAGTATGTAATTTAATTGGAATATTTGTTTTAAAGAGTAGTATTTGTAGTATAAATATTGTTTTTATCGTATAATATTTAGTATGTATTTTAATTGTAGTATTTGTTTTAAAGAGTAGTATTTGTTTAGAAATATTTAGTTGTTTTTCTTATAATTATGATGTTTTTTTATCTTTTAGAAATATTTTGTTTACTATTTAGGATTAGTTTATGATTTTTAAAGAGTATATTATTATTTTTATAATGTTTAGTATGTAATTTAATTGGAGTATTTGTTTTAAAGAATAGTATTTGTAGTATAAAATTAGTTTTTATCGTAGAATATTTAATATGTAATTTAATTGAAGTATTTGTTTTAAAGAGTAGTATTTGTTTAGAAATATTTAGTTGTTTTTGTTATAATTAGGATGTTTTTTATCGTTTAGAAATATTTAGTAGTATAATTTTACGTTTGTTGTTTAATATTGGTGAAATTTTTTTGATGTAAATATGAGTCACCGTCGTTCTCGTATTCCAGCTGCGACTACATTGATGTATCGTCAAGAACAAATATTAGTAGCGATATTATTCGACGTGAACCTGGAGGTGTTTAACAGTTCAAGCATGGAGAACATTACATGTACATAATGAAGCAACTGGATAATAGAGTGAATGCATACTTGATTGAGTGGGGGTTCTATGGCCTTTTGAAGACCATTAGAATGAAATTAGACACTTATCTAATGACTGCACTTATCGAGCTTTGGAGACCAGAAACGCACACGTTCTTTTTACCTTCTGGTGAAGCGACCGTTACTCTCCAGGACGTATCACTTATTTGGGGCTTACCTATTCAGGGCGTTTCTATTACGTGTCCAAGAAACATTAGAAGTGAAGTGGACTGGATTTCGTTTTGTACCTCCACTTTCGGCTAGAATCCCGATACATCCGTATTTTGTGAGCCGTATTTCAAAGTACGGTTTTTGGGAGAGTTTGTTGTTGCCCGAGCTGCATCACCCTTAGAAAGCGATGCGGAGGTCCTCCAGTTCGCTCATGCTGTTTCTCTTTTGATCGTGGTGAATGTCATGTTACCCGACACAAATGGGGATAAGGCGAAGCTTATGTTGATGGATATTTTTGGAAATGTCGAAGAGTTCACATTGCTGAGCTGGGGATCAGCTGTGCTCGTGAATTTGTATCGTAAGTTGTGCAACGGGGCGATGGGTGGAGCCACGGTAGGTGGAGCCTTTCGGCTAGTTCAGGTATTTTTTATACAATATAACATTATTTAAAATTATATATGCTGTTAATATTTGTGTAATTTATTTCTTTTTACTTGTAGATTTGGACATGGTCTCGTATACCATCGATCACCCCTTCATTAAGGGAGCGATTCGTGGATGATGGTTATGATAATCGGTGTTTTCAGTATTATGGATGGAGGTAAATTTGATTGTTGATTTATTTGATCCAATGAAAAGTGATTTGATTATATTGATATTATGTTGTTGCAAAGTTTTCAGTGGTCGGTTGGACCACCATGACACAGTGAACAACTCTATACGGTTATGTAAAGATTTCCTAGATCTTATTGACCGTAGGGAGGTATGGTATACAATTATGTTTTTTATATTTTAGGTTGTTTTCATTGTTCTATTGTAGTTTGTATGGCTGCCGTACGACGATGTAGACCTAGAGCAAGCTGACGAGGTCACTACTTCGATGTAGTTGTACATCGGGCCGTTGATATACTTCGGTCGCGTAGAGCCACATCACCCTGACCATGTATCTCGGCAGTTTGGTCTGCCACTCTACATTCCCCGGGTACCATAACCTGCAAATGTCCTTCACCGGTTGCACTCATACCGGAGCGAGAGAGGGCAGAATTGGTGTACCATTTACGCACGAAAATTTTTGTGGTGAGTTGGAATGATTGAGCGAAGATACATACTTCGCATGGTACAAATCACACGGGGTCATGCATTTGGCGGTACGGTCTGAGGAAAGCAGCCGATGGAGGGGAGGATTTGCCGTGCCAATGGCTCACATGGTGATGTTTAATATGAGAAGTTTTTAACTAAGTTTCTTAACTAATTATTTGGAATGTTACTTTTGTAGACGACTGATTTAGAGGAGGTAGCCGAGACTCAATTAGGGGGGAACGTGGAAGCTTCACAAAGGGTGAGGGAAGCAGGAGCCACTACATTTTCACAAGTGTATGGGTACTGGTCTTCCCCTCACTACACAGATCATGGTCATGAGTTTAGTCCACCTATGACCTAGCCTCCACGTCATGAGACTCAACCATCTTTCCCCCCATCCTATGGTGGAACAAGCTAGGGATGTCACTCATATCAGGATCAACGACCGAATCCTGAAGTTGGGCAAAGTTCGTGGCAACCCTGGTATGAAATGCCACAGAATGCCCCTCGGCCTGTTCATAGTGTCCTGCCTCCCTTGCGACGCGGTCGTCGCACTCGCAGAACACAGAGGGGAGGATCTAGTAATGTACCGCCTTATGATGATACTATGGATTTTGATTTTATACGATTAGTTATTATTGTTTCTAAATTCTATAATGTTATGTTTTACAGTTAAAAATATTTTTAAACGTGTAATTCGACACTGTAATTAAAAAATTATACACTGTAATTAAAAAATATTCTTCACTGTAATTAAAAAATTAATTATGTATATCCATGTCAGTTTGGATTCTTGTGCTTCGTCTTCGTCCTGCTCTTCTTTTTTTTGAGCGCAAAGGGTCATGCCATAAAATCCATAAGGGGTTAGTCCACTCGTACTCTGTCCTTAAGGAGTCCAAAACCGCATGTTC
Organism: Utricularia reniformis; assembly: GCA_009725065.1. Classification (NCBI taxonomy): domain Eukaryota; kingdom Viridiplantae; phylum Streptophyta; class Magnoliopsida; order Lamiales; family Lentibulariaceae; genus Utricularia; species Utricularia reniformis. Next base: position 170,264 of record RWGZ01001222.1, on the reverse strand, counting down.
ATAGGTTGATCGGAGGGTCTCCAACATAGTGTTATGTATGAACATGTTATCTGTTTGTCGACCTATTATTTTCGCGGCTCTGATTGCATGGGAGCAAGGAACCCTATATGTGTGACATTTGGAACACGTGCATGTTTGTCACTGGAGGTCAACAGTGTGAATGTATGATGAACTGCTCCTTCCATTTTCTACCTCTACTTGTGCTACGAGTCTATCATGATCCCACATTACTATACCGTGGTAATCAACTTTTCTTTTTGTTCGACGGTAGAAATTTTGAGTTGCAGGCGAGAGGACATCTGTGTTCGAAGTCATGCTTCCGATTTCACGCCGACGCTCCATAAATGTTCCGTTGGCCTGATAGAACGTAGCCATGACAATCTTATAAATTGGAAGACGTCGAGCAGCTTTCAATGACCCATTTATTGCTTCAACCTAGTTAGTGGTTAGTGTTCCATAACGCTTGTCAGGTCGTGGGTCAGAGTCCACTTCACTTTGTCTTTCTCCTCTAACCATCGCCATGTATCAGGGTTCATATTTTGAATTTCCGTCATGTCATTTAGCCTTTTGTACTCCTTAGATCTTGCTCCCGCTCTATACGCAATCCGTTTTAACTCGGAGTTTTTGAATGCACTATATAGGTTGGAGTAAAATGTCGGAGACACCACCGATGGTGCAAGTGCCCGTTCTGGAAACCTTCCAATTCATTCATCGCTTCTAGAATACATGCAGCTCGATCGGATATCAGACATATTTTTCGTTCCCTAATTACATAACGATCGAGGTTTTGCAAAAACCATTTCCAGGCTCTGCAACTTTCGGTGTCTACCAATGCAAAGGCAATGGGGATAACGTGTCCACCACCATAGCGACCGACGGCCACAAGCAATTTATGGTTGTACCTGACAAATGATGTTACTTAAACCAGCCATGATCTGTCAAAGTAAAAAACTAACTACACAATTTATCATACCTTGAGTTCAAGTGGATGGCGTCAACGGAAAGAACTGGATCACAGTATTGATAAGTGTCTATGCTAGATCGGAAAGCCCAAAACACATAGTAAACCATGTAGTTAGGAGGACCAAGCGTTGTTTCCTGCAAATTCCATTTTACAATAGTCACATCATTCCTTAAAATCATCTCGTGGAACAACGATGGCAATTTATTCATTGAAGACTCCTACGAACCGTACACCATCTCAAAGCTACGTTATAGTACGTACCAAGCTTGCTCGTACTTCACAGTCAACCTATAGTTTACGTGAATATGGGTCTGGACCGTTTGTACTTTTATATATATGAAAGAAGAAAAAAACTTTTTAGAAACTCATGATAATATTATTTCATACTAAGAACATTACATACCGTTATCATTTTTGATGAATGACTTCATCTCGTAAGCAATAAAATTTCGTGAAAGATTGTTGTGACCTTCCTCCAACAATACATTATCACATGAATGACCATAAGCCTACACGAAAATATGCCACACGCGGTCACGAGCCGAACAGATCGCTCGTAGATGAAACGGACATGTACCGCTTACACATCTGATTACCCACTTCTCCAAATTGCTCTCTATTACTCTGTATTGCCACCGTCTACGAATATGAAAATGAGCAATGCAGTACTGCAAGTGAAACTTATCTTTAAATTTCATCCTAACAGCAAGATGGGGTTGGTCAACGTCGTATTTCGTGTACCAACGTTTTAAAGTGGATATATCATTATCACCTCTTTCAAAAGTCGTTGACAGGTGAATGAACCTCATGTCTATTTCCTCCGATGAGCATTGCAATCGCCTAACTAAACCACTGACATTATGCACAGACCTAGTTGGCTGTAGGTCGTCCTCTGGTTCCAAATTCTCTGTTTCATCTTCATCTTTGATTTCAATTTCCGGTTCTGGATCATCATCTAAACCATCCTCGTTATCTTCTGCCATACCTATATCACATACGCATGAATACTACACAATAAGTATTTAGACTACTTGGTATTCTAGTACCTTGCGAAGTAGACGGATTCCCACTAGACATTGCATTGTCGGTGTTCCAATAGTTAAAGTTGCTTAGGTTGTGAATGCTATCGTAGTCCGGGTAACTCGATCAATGTTCAGGATTGTCAGCGGAAGGTGTTGATGACGGAGGATAATTCAGATCAAAATTAAACCAAAAATTGTTATAGGGATCCATGAAAAACTAAATATTACCGTGGAAATTGCAACTAAACTTTTGTAACCTCTACTGCAAATCGATGTCGATTACTTCTCAGTGGTGAATTTCAAAATGATTCGAGCGCGATATATATAGATATATTACCAAATGCGGCCGCCAACGTGTTTTCGCAGCCGCGGCTAATTATCAATAGTGGCTGCGTTAACCGAACGCGACTATACGCAGCTGCGTATACTAAACGCGTTTAACACTAAAAAAAATCGGATTTTTTTTAACATTATTTGAACGATAAAGCCGTAAATCTGATCCTTTTAAAAATATTGACAAATGGCAATACTCTAACTTATTGAGAATTGTAGAAAACATGAAACTAAAAATATTTGTTTGAAAAAAAAATTTATGACATATTACAATTATTTAAACTAATAATAATAATAAACTATATGGGAATTTTTCAAATACATTTATTTTCAAACCCCACTTTCAAGTTTCAAAGCTATTATTATTTTTAAAACCTTCCATGAACTACATTTTCTTATTTTTCTTAATTTAATTACCATTAATTTCCAATATATGTGAAATTCAATGCTATGTTTTTATATTGAATCGTAATTATGTTTTTATATTATATGACTCGATGATCATATAATATAAGGGCCATTATTTAACAAAAATATGATTTTTAAAAAGACAATTTCATGTTGTATAACGTCTGGATATAAAAAGTAAATAATAAGTTGAAAGTAATTTATATTTTAATAACTTTAAATTATATTCTCACATTGCACTAAAATAGAACCATGATTCAAAATAATGAAAACAATAAAAAAATTTAATTATTTACTTGTTAAAATATAATACTTTGTTTTAGAATGTTGAATCTCTTGAAAAGTTTATCCATTCTATTTAGAAAATTTAGTAGACTATTCAAAAATTATGGATAAAAATACAAAATATTTCGACTTACTCTAGTACACAATTTCAATAGTAAAAATTGTATAAATTTTGAATTACAAATGTTTAAGTGCATAATTTGTGAATTTCATTAATAATTTATTAAAATCAATTAATAGAAAAACAGTTGTTCAATTAATAAAAACACACAAATTTGAGATTTGCATGTAAAATCGTTTATTTTCTCATTATACATCAGCTCACGAGTCATGAAAAATATCAATCGTCCCCCCATTGACATAAATTAAACTTGGGATCCTAAAGCATTGGCTACAAAAGGATCAAAACAACAATTACGAATTTTAAAAACTTTTATAGCTAAATCTAAACCTTAAAAAAATTATAACGGCCTTACCCAAAGCAACCAAGAGTTGCCAATTTGGGAATATGGGCAATTATTGAACGGGATTCAACTTAGGGGAGGGTAGTATTTGATAATTTCAAAAGTAGAGGGACATACTTGACAATCACCCTATTTTTCTTGGGAGTTTCGTAATCGCTTCATTTAACCCCCCGCCTTGTCTCGGCCGTGAGTCTCCCGTAACCCTGCTGTAAGCCCCGTCAATTCCCTATCTCTCTACGCCGTAGTATTTGCACTGTTTGTGTATGACTTGATATTTTTTTATCTGAATTTAGGGATTTTGATTTCTGAGATGACCCAAACGCTTCACATCAAGAAATATAGCGGGAAAAAAGGGGAAAGACTGGAGATGACGGATCTTTCCCGTACCAGTTGATTTGAGTTACTTTCAAGAGAGTGTAACTAGGAGAAAGGATTTTCAGGGGGAAGTTTTGTTCGTTTTTCTTCGGTTCGATTGAGCCCTTCTTGTACTCGGTTGTAGCTTATGTGTAATTAAATGAAAATCAAGAAATGCTTTCTTTGTTTATTTTAGTTGGTGTTGTGTACTATTGGCCTTTGAGATTCTTTGTAATTTTGGTTTTTGAGAGTGCATTGATACATCTACGGAAATAAGAAAAAAAGGAGATTTTGTTGAATTGTAGTTCTCTCCTTGTTTATGTCTTTGGCTGGTGTAAGAGAAAGACTAGCTCAATTTTTCTTGTCCTCATATTGTTGATGGATGCCCCGGGGCAGAATAATTTGGCTTCTGCAGCCCTTGTTGGAATATCAGAGCCAATTTCAACCGGCGGTGCTACTGAATTCGATGTCATTAAAACTGAAGAGTTGGAAAAGGTTGCTCATTACCCCTATCTGGTGTGCTTTTTGTGTTTTGCATGCCAAGTCCTGATATATAATGTTGTAGATGCTCCTTTCTTTATTTTTGAGCTTTAAGTTATATACTTCATTTGATTCAAAATCTTGTACTTTATCTAGATTCATTAAAGAATTCTTCCATATTTAAGGGCTCAAGTCTAATGGTGAATGCTTTTTAGTTTCTTGTTGATGCTGCGCCCAATGAAAGTCAAGAGGAAGCTATCAAGAGAGAGGAAGTTCTTGGAAGATTGGACCAGGTGATTTTTGTCATTGATTATCAAAATTCATCTATGTGCTTATTAATGCATAAATCACTGAGTTGTATTCATACACAGATCGTGAAGACTTGGGTGAAGAATATAACCCGTGCAAAGGGTTACAATGAATCAATAGTCCAGGAAGCAAATGCAAAAATTTTCACATTTGGTTCTTATCGGCTTGGTGTATGGATTCTGTCAGGCTACTCCTTTCCATATTTTTATATTTGTTGGAACATCATTTTTGCTTAAGCCCGGTAGTTGTGAGTGAATTATCACTGTTGGGCCATTTTTGCTTAAAGTTGCTCTTATTTTTCTTCAAATAAATTGACTTATGTATCAGTTAATGCATGGTTTCATGATCCGATGGTGCTTGGTGTTTCACTGTACATATTTTATTTTGCAGGTGCATGGTCCCGGTGCTGATATTGATACATTGTGTGTTGGGCCAAAGCATGCAACTAGAAATGTAGGTTTTTGCTCTATGGAGATGAACTTTATTGAAAGTGCTGATTAATTTGCTATCTACAGGAAGATTTTTTTGGTGAACTTTACAAAATGTTTTCTGAGATGAGTGAAGTACAAGAGCTGCATCCTGTGCCTGATGCTCATGTTCCTGTTATGAATTTCAAGTTTAATGGTGTCTCTATAGATCTTCTTTATGCAAATGTGTCCCTATGGGTCATTCCTGAAGTATGACACTTTCTTTTTCATTTATAAAAGGCTTTTGTGTTGTCCCCTATTCTTAAATGTAGATTTTTTGATTAGATTTTCCAATATCGCTAATTTTGTTTTTTCTTTATTCAAATTCACCACTTTCTTTGATGTTTTTGGTTTTTATTGCGGTTTGTCTTGTTAACATATTAGGTTTATCATTCATATTCCTGTACATATGGGATCTCTGTCCGCAATCTTGATTTATCATAATTTTCCTTTTATTTATGTTATTTTTTTCTTATAGGACTTGGATGTTTCCCAAGAATCTATTTTACAAAATGTAGATGAGCAAACTGTTCGTAGTCTTAATGGCTGTAGAGTAACTGATCAGATACTGCGTCTGGTACCAAATATTCAGGTGTGTAGAATATAATCACTTAACATGAATTTTTAATGAGATTGAGGTTCCTTATTTGTTATTTCAGACATTTCGTACTTCACTTCGTTGTCTGAGGCTGTGGGCAAAGCGTCGAGGCGTATATTCCAATGTAATGATTCTGAGCTGACACTGAAATTTTCTCTTGATCCCCTTATTTAACTTCTCATAGAGTTTGTTGTCATGCCCCCCTTGTCTTAGTAACTTTTTGATATTCCCAGGTCACTGGTTTCCTCGGTGGCATTAATTGGGCATTGCTTGTTGCTCGAATCTGCCAGCTTTATCCAAATGCTCTCCCCAGCATGCTGGTATCTCGTTTCTTCAGAGTGTACAACCTGTGGCGGTGGCCAAACCCAGTCATGCTATGTCCAATTCATGAAGGTTCTCTTGGCCTTCCTTTTTGGGACCCAAGAAGAAATTATAAGGACAGATTACATTTGATGCCAATAATAACTCCTGCATATCCTTGCATGAATTCTAGCTACAATGTGTCGACAAGCACATTGCGGGTCATGATGGAAGAATTTAACAGGGGCAATGAAATTTGTGAGGTACTTTAACGCTATTAATTTAGTTTTTGCAATGTTTTAATGTATGCTATTTCAGTTTTGCTTATTTTCTTAATCTATTGCTTACATCCATTGAACTTTGCCTTCATTGCTCCTGTTTGATGCCATTTTCATGTGACACATTTAAAGAGATTCTGTTGTCTGTATGTCATTTTGTATTTCAATGTATTCTCAAATCCACGCCTTGGCACACCATCTATTTTTAAAAAATTGTGTATTTTTTAAACATTTGCAGGAAATAGAAGCAAATAAGTCTGGCTGGGATAATCTTTTTGAGGCTTTTGCATTTTTCGATGCCTATAAAAACTATCTGCAGATAGACATTGCTGCTGAGAGTGATGAAGAACTAATGAATTGGAAGGGATGGGTTGCGTCCAGGATACGTTTGCTAACTTTGAAGGTACATTGTTTCCCGACGAAATCCTTAATAGTTTCAAGTTTGAAATCAGCTTTTACAACTGAATTTTGTGATCCACGTTCCAGATCGAAAGGGGCACAGGTGGAGCACTTCAGTGTCATCCCTATCCTGGTGAATTTTCCGATAAATCTAAGCCGTTTAACCGTAGTTATTTTATGGGTTTGAGAAGGAAAGAAGGATCTGACCCTCAAGAAGGCCAACAATTTGACATCAGGATGACAGTAGAGGACTTCAAACGTGATGTCTATGCCTACTCATTCTGGATGCCATCAATGTGGATATATGTATGTCATGTTAAACGAAAAGACATACCCAACTTTGTTTTCCCAGGTGGGGTTCGGCCTCCTCCCTTGAAGAAATCACCCAAGAAGAGAAAACATGATGACATGAACGCGGTTGTAACCTTGCCAGAATCGAATACCACCATACAGCTCAGTGATGCGTTTTCAGTGGAAGAATCAGTTTCGAAGAAACGAGGAGAAGCTGATTTTGTTGTATCAGAGGTTGAGATTGACATTGGAGTATTGCATTCAACTCCTTCTCCAGGTGCTGATGATCACCTCTCTCAGATAGCAATACCCGAAAATGATGCCGAGTTAAATAAGGTGATTCAACCCTGTAATGAATCTGATGCATCAGAACAAGGTGGAACCATAATTGACGTTCAACTGAACAAAGAACTAGAGGAACTTGAGGTTCATTAGCTAACTTCCTTATTACTTTTGTTATAGCAATTTTTCATATATTTAAGCTTGATCACAGCCACTGGAACTTCCGATAGCTGGTGCAGTCACGGCAACACCAATGCATGACCCTGCCCCGAAACCCCTTATCAGGTGTGCTATTGCATTTGATTAATCCTTTTTTTGACTAGTGATAATTATGTCAAAATGTTGGTGTTTCAGATTCAGCTTCACCTCTTTGCCAAAGGCTACGGACAACAGTGCTTAAAAGCGGAAGTTACAGGTTCCAAATGTTGTGAATAATTTATGGACATTATGAAACATTTGGAATGTGGGATTGAGCTAAGAATCTATGCAATTGACCACTTAAAAACTCTTCATTTTACACCTTACAATTAATAGCATCTAAGTTTGCATATTGTGTCTGGCCTGTGGGTGAGACTCCATTGATTCGAGGGAAAAAAATCAATTTATAATCAAGTATTTAGCTTCATTAAAAACGATTGTAGTTAGTCGATTTCACAACCTTCCCAAAAGTAAGCATATTTTGGTTTATAACATCATTATTATTCATATAATATGATCTTTTTTACATTAAAACTGATACAATATAAATTGTAATATTGATTTTTTTCGTAAATAATATAATACATATTTTGGGCTAGAAACTTTAACCATCCAATTAAGAATTGAAGTATTGGGCTGATGTGATTTAACACTGTAATAATGGACTTGAATTCGTGATTAATTAAGGTAATAATGGGCACAGGCGACTCTGCAATCGAAATTCGAAGGAACCTAAAATGGATGCTTCTGTACGTGTGATGGTGGAAGCTATTCATGCTAATCCCACTCAGGCCGTGCTCTATCTTTCGGGAGGCGCATCTCAGGTATGGCTCAAGCTGTTGGTGTTTTGTTTTTAGTTCATTTTCTAAATCTTCGTTGAAATGCCAATTTGAAGTGGTAATGAAAAATGGGCAGGCAATTGGGTGGTTGCTTTCAGTTCCTGGAGCTTCAAATACTGTATTAGAGACAGTGGTTCCATATTCTAGAATGTCCATGATCCAGTTACTCGGCAAGGTCGTTATTTTAGTTTATCTAGAAATGACTTGGTTTGTGTGCATTCCTTGTTATTTGCCCATTTTCTCAGGTTCCAGCCCAATTCGCCAGTCGGCATACGGCCGAGGATATGGCTTTGTTGGCGTACAACAGAGCTCTAAAACTCTCTCAACCTGGTATGCATTAACAATTGTACTTCCTGATTTTTTAAGCCCCTCTTCGTTTTCTTTCTTTTTCATTATTTTCCATGTCTCTGTGCATCCTATGATGAAACTGTGAGCTGTGACTGGCTACTGAAAGTAAACTTTATTCATTGTTGGGATCAAGTCTTTTAAATGTGTGGTTTCCTCCACTTAATTCTGTTCACGCTCCCCCATCGTAATTTAGGTCAGACTCTATAATTCCAACATTCATTTATGAATCAGGATCTCCAGTTCTAGGTGTTGGCTTCACAGGTTCTATTGCCAGTGGTCGTCCGAAACTCGGGGATCACAGGCATGCTCTGTTTTTACATATTTCATGATTTTTAAAGCCTGAAATACTGTAATAATCCATAAAATAAAAATTATTTAAAATAATATATTTGTTCACGAACGTTCAAACTTGTTCACGAAAATGTTCGTGTTCATTCAAATTTTAAACGAACAAAAAATAATATTCATATTTTTATTTGAACGAGCGAACACGATCACATACGAGTCGAACACATATTGTTCACGATCTGTTCGGATCGTGTAACTGCTTTGATATAATTTTTAACATTTTTGCTTATTTTTGAAGCTTTGATATTCAGGTTTTTTGTCTCAACGAGGACATCAGACAGGCTCTGGACATCTAGTGTTACTTTGTCAAAGGTAATTCTTGTTCTTCATCGAAATAAACTCATTTTCGACATAACTTGTGAATTATTTATCCTGTTTTGTCTGAACTCACCTTTTCAGGGGCTGAGAACTCGTGACCAGGAAGATAGAGTTTCTAGTCAGTTTTTACTCGATGTACAAACATTACCCTTTTGAGTTTAAACAAGTTCTTTATTTTCCTCTTCGATTTTTAGCCCCTTATTTTCCATACATAATTGTCACTGATGAAAATTCGTAGGCAATTGCACACGCCTCAAAAGTTGCAGCAAATAACATCACTGAGTTAAGTGATTCAGAAGTTGCCGAGGAATTTGAGCATCAATTCGACGAAGATCAGGAGCTGGAGCAGCTAATCAATGGTGAAATTTGCTTTAAGGTTTATCCATTTTCAACTGGTATGGCTTATTACATTAAATCTTCGAAACAAGTTATAGTAATTAACAAGTGAAATGATTTTTGTTCAGATATGTCTCCAGCAGAAAGGAAGATAATTCTTCCTGGATCTTTTAATCCTTTGCATAATGGTCATCTAAAGCTCTTAGAAGTTGCTGTAGAGTAAGTATTCATTTATATTCGAACAACTTAAGAATCCAAATATAAATGGTGTTTGTATTCTTTGCAGCATTCTAGGTAGAGGATATCCATGTTTTGAATTGTCAGTTGTGAATGCGGATAAGCCTCCGTTGAGCGTATCTCAAATCAAAGAGCGTGTTCTACAATTCGAAAGAGTTGGTGAGGTTTTAATTATTAAATTGTCCTACATTGAATCTCTGTGAAATTTGGAATGGCTTATAAGAGAGAATGAGTATCATGGTAAATGACTTGTTCAAGTCTTTTAGGTTGTGATCTTCTCCTTTTATATGTTATATCCTTGCACACTCTTGTCATATTCTAACATTTCAATTTCAACGTAATGTTGGTTCGGTCAAAATCCTGACTATTAATACCGGAAAATCCGGTACATTCCAATTTGCAAGTTCAAATTTGTCATGTATTTGGACTTTATGTTTGAAATATCAAATTATCCCACATTGGTTTTGTGATGAAATTTGGAATGGTTTATAAGAGAAAATGAGTATCAATCATATTAAATGATTTGTTCAAATCTTTTATGTTGTGATCTCCTCCTCTTGTACGCTATACCCTTGTACACTACCGTCATAATTTCTGCCAGACTCTATAATCAGAGCTTGTTCGGTCAAAATCCTAATTATTAATACCAGAAAATCGGGTTCATTTCAATTTTAAGCCCAAATTTGTCAGGTGTTTGAATTTGAGGGGTATGTTGAAATATCAAATTGCCCCACATTAGATTTGAGATTGAAATTTTGAATGGTTTATAAGAGAGAATGAGTATCATAGTAAATGACTTATTCAAGTTCTTCACTTAGTGATCTCCTACCCTTATATCCTTACAAATCTCTTCATAATTTCGACAGACTCTATAATTTCAACACATTTGTTTGTTTTTGTTCAACAATTTTTCATTACATTTGTGGCAAATGCAGGAATAATGTTGCTAGTTTCAAACCAACCATACTTCTACAAGAAAGCCGAACTTTTTCCAGGTAGCGCTTTCGTAATCGGAGCAGACACTGCAGTAAGGCTAATAAACGTAAGATAACAGTAGCTTTCACTCCTGGTCAATACATGAATTCATTATTTGTGTACTTCAAACAGCCAAAGTACTATAATGGGGATTATGTTAGAATGTTGGAAGTTCTCTCTGCTTGCAAAAACACGGGGTGTGTATTTCTCGTTGCCGGTCGAAAGATCGATGGAAGTTTCAAGGTTGTTTTTAGGGTTTATTAATTTGGGAGTGAATTGTTATCAAATGAAGTTGTATGTGTAAATATTGTATAGGTTATCGGGGACTTTGAGATACCTGTGGAGCTGAGAGAGATGTTCATTCCTATACCAGCTGATAAATTTCGCATTGACATTTCGTCAACTGAGATAAGGAGCAAAGGGGTTTTGTAAGTCAATAGCCTTTTTTATTTTGTTCATTTATATTGCTTATTGTTCGTGTGTATGGAAGGAATAGTAAATAGTGATTTCACCATATTTTTTATTTTCTATTTTGAATATTGTGATTTTTTTAAATATAAATTACGTTTAACTCACATTGGTTCATCTCCACATCTCATTATGTATATCAAACAAACCCAATTTTTCTATAAGTCATTCATTAATTCAAAAATATGATTGTCATTAAATTGATACCAACTATTGTAAAATTATAATTGAACTCTTATTAAGAAAAATAATGAATTAGATTTAAAAACTGTGATATTTTCATGATGGTATAAATAATATCCTTCAAATTATAATATTTAATAAAAAAATATGCATTTATAATTTTCAAACTTTAATTAAATAGATGTACCAGCACCACAAAATTGCCAATATTACTTATCATCCACATATTGGCAATTCCCAATATTTTATATCACTTAGCATATTTTGATCATGCTAACTAAAAATCCTTTTTCAACTTTACAAAAAACCAATGTTCTAAAGTATAGAGTAGAAAGCGAGCTGTATGAAATTTAGGCGTTATTTTTGAAATTTTGAAAATTGAAAGAATATCTTTACATATAAGTTGCGAGTATTTATGAAAGTTTTATTTTTTTAAAAATATGGATCATCATCAGCTAACGCAAAGTAAAAATAAAACATGCTCTTCATCGGCTAAACATGGCAACACAACACAGCAAAATAATGATACATTAAAGACCACAAGAGAGGCTCAAATGTAAGAAAAATTGATCAGCCAAAGAATAAGCACAGAAAGTATACCTATCTTCTTTTGCTGATCTGCGAAATTCGAAGCATCTATGATAGTTGAACTGCCTTTTCAAGCACTGTTGTTTAGCATAAGAGAATTACAACATCATTTTTCAAGTCACAAGGAAAAAGAAACCCGAATTATGGGCGAAGACGAGAATACCTTGAGAAAGAGGTTCCTCTGCAACTTTCTTAATACTACTACTACAAAACAATCACAAAATGGTCATATAATGAAAATAATAAGCTATTTTAAAGACTTTAGATAATTGATACCTTTCCTTGTTTGTAGGCTCATCTTGTGGCTTCATTGCTGGGAAAAGCAAAACTTCCTGCATAGAGAGAATATGAAAAGGAAGCTCAATATCAACAATGTGTGTAGTAGCAAAAAACCTTGATGTTTTGGGAGTCTGTCAACATCATTGTTAATCGATCAATGCCGAGTCCCCAGCCACCAGTTGGAGGCAATCCATATTCAAGAGCAGTGCAGAAAGTTTCATCTAGAGCCATTGCTTCATCGTCACCTGATTGTCGGTCCTAAATATGGAAGGAACGGAACATGAATCATTTTATGTCGATACTTTAATTCAGTTTTTTCACTGAAACTAGGTACCTTTAGTTGATCAGCAAATCTCTGTCGTTGGACAACAGGATCATTCAACTCAGTGTATGCATTGCAGAGCTTCCGATTGGAACAAAAAGGAAAAAAATAAGCATCAGTCAAAAGATCAACTAAAAACAAGTAAAAAAATAAAAGAGTAAACCGGGTTCTTTGCCTCTGTACCTCACGTTTACAAACAAATAACTCAAACCGTTCGGTTAGACCTGGTTTCGATCTATGCCACTTTGCAAGTGGACTCATGATCTCCGGATGATTGATAAGGAAAGTAGGGTTAACACACATCTCTTCAACGAAATGTCCAACTAGCTGTACTCGGAGAAAATAAAAGCATTTATCTCATGAAATGGGTAGCAAATACACAATTATTCAATAACTAATGAAACTTATAGCAAGCATTTGGAGCTAGCATACAGAAATGTCATGGAGGAAAAACAATACTCACTTTATCCAACAATCTGGTAATTGTATGAGGAGGAGGGCATTTTATCTCAAATCTTGAGCAAGCTTCAATAAGATACTTGTTCGCTTCTTCGCTCGTGAGGTCCTTAGGTATTTCTAGATTTGCTGTCCTCTCTAATTCTTCAATCATATCAATCCGTCTACAAGATAAGGGACAGGAGTGGAAAACAGAGATTCAGGGATCCTGATCGGCATCTAAGACATAAGTGTACAAGGTAGAGCACAGATCAATTAAAATAAGCAATAAAAACCTGAAGGGAGGAGTGAAATCAATCTCAATAGGATCTTCACCCAACCCATTAGCATGATACTTTATTTTATAGCCACCAGTAAGTTTCATCACCATCCCTGTTGATTAAGATTTGCATGCGGATCATGAACACAATGTGAAATTTTATGAGTAATAGTGTAAAACAAAGAGTATTTGTCACCAACCACTGAGCATATCTTCAGTTAGGGTCATTAGATCATTGTAATCAGCAAAGGCCATGTAAAACTCGCATGTAGTGAACTCGGGATTGTGTGTTAGGTCAATTCCCTCATTCCTAAACTGCTTCCCAATTTCATATACACGGTCAAGACCACCAACAATGAGTTCCTTCAGATAAAGTTCTGGTGCTATACGCATAAAAAGCTTCATGTTAAGTTCATTGTGATGGGTCACAAATGGCCGAGCAGCAGCACCACCAGCAATCATGTTCATCATTGGTGTTTCAACCTTCAGGAGGATACAATCAAAAAAGCATATCAGGAAAAATAGTACCACCACTAGATCATGAAAGATATTGAACACGGCATACCTCCAAAAAATCACGCTCATCAAGGAAGTGTCTGATGTATGAGATGACTTTTGACCTGGTCTTGAAAATTTCACGAACCTCCATGTTCAGCATCAAATCCAAATAGCGTTGTCTATAGCGAGTTTCCTAGCATAAATAAGCATAAAGTTCACAAATTTGGTGATTTCATAACCAAAAATTTAGCACAGATAATGCAACATCTGAGTATATTGCACATCTTACTATATTACCTGATCCTTCAGTACATAAGAATCTGGGTTTCTGCCACTTCCTGGTGCCCATATATCAGTTACCTACAGAGTGGTTACTCATTAGGAACAATAAAATAAAAATAAGCTGCAGCAAAAAAAAAAACTATTAAACATACCTTGTTGGCCTCTGCTCCTGGACCACTTTTCTGCCTAGGCATCATGTGGAGACAGTGGGAGAGCACTGTAAATATCTTTGGAAAAATACTGAGCTCGCCCCTTTTACTTTTGCCTATAAAATTAGGCAGCCAAAGACAACATTCAGATATAATGTGGTTTGCAATGACCCCAAAGATACATACTAAAGAAAATGCATACATTAATCAACCCAATGGTTACAAAAACAACATGAATTCAGTAAAATAAAACACACAGCAGCAAAATAATATGCTATAAGTGAAGAAGACAAACCCGGAAACCCAATAATTCCAACTACATCTCCTCGCTTCACTGAAGAATGAAAACGTGAGAACTCCTCTAGACTCAGGTTTGAATTCCTGCAACGCACCAGTATTGAAGTTCAAACACCAAGACATAAACAGATCACTATGAGAAAAGCATGAGTACATATGCCAAAACAGTTGACAGTAAAATAATGTGACTCCCACTGCTGGCAGCATATTCCTTTCATAAATTACACTTTCAAGAAATGTGAAATTATCATCGCTTGAACCTTGCATCAGCCATAACTTGAACCTTCATGCCGCCCCCATGCAGATCATAAAAGAATAATTTTGATGAAGATGATCTTTTGCTCATAAGCCGGCCTAAACAGAACACAAATTCTTATTGAAACCAAGGGCTCTAGAAAGATAGGCTTCATAAAAAAAAGAGATACAGTACCTGCAATTCTTTCTTCAACATTCTCCAGATGATCCCCGCTGTTTAAATCTCCATACTTCTTAACATACTCGGGTATACTCGATTCAACTTCAAATTTATGAGGATAGGGATTTTCCCCGGATTCCTTCTGAGCAGCAAGTGCCCGCAGCCTGTTTTCATAATATTGCTGCAAGAGAAATGCAGAATTCATCGAATTAACAAAAAACGAAACTTAACCTAACAAAGATAACAGAGCATGATAGCTATACATACAGTAGGATCAATCCCCTCATCTTCAGCCAGAGCAGCTACTTTCGTTGCTCGAGAAACTTGCTTCCCTGATGCCTGAAGCATGTCAACAAATAAAACACCATAAGAAACACAAAGAAACTCTAAATAATAAACACCGAAACACTAATACCGATAAGATACTCAAAATTTTGACTTCTCTTCTTTGAATTAGCGCGATAAATTCACACAAAACAAAAAATCAATCAAACGAAAGTAAGAAAAATCTACCATTTAAGGAATTGGACGACTCCAAGTAATTCCCTTCAGATGAACAAAAAACCTTCTTTAAGACAGTTGCCGTTAGTGCTGGAAATGCGTGCGCACATCACCAGTAACAAACCCTACGCCATAATCAACACTTTAACTTGGGCCTCAAATGGGCCTGTGCTTTCTCTTCTCTCTCTATATATATAATTAATTATTTATTTATTTATTTATTCAATTTTATAAAAAAAAAGTCATCCTCATAGAAAATCAATTATTCAATTTATAAACAAATAAATAAATTCACAAAAATATGCTCGTCCTATAAAAATAATCGTGGCCCCTTTAAAGAATGCTATACATCCCAGTCTCTTCATAGTTCTCAAATTTGAAGTTTCAACGGTTGAAATGCATGACACGTGGCGCCAAAATCAGCAGTCTACCCAACGAATGCTCGGTGAACTTTCTAGCAAACAAGTAACACACGTCTGTTTCCCTGCCATTGTACTCACACCGCGCTCCCGTCCTCATCGTCTCCAAAAATTCCGGCGTCACGTGCGACCGGAAGAATCTGAAAGGATGCCGGCCGCCTTTCGACCAATCAACCCATGTCAATGTTCTATTAGCATTCCTTGCTCCGAATTTCATGCTCACTAAAGTCGGCAAATAGTGCTCATCAGCGTAACACGAACCATTACAATATCTCCTGAAAATTGGAAAGTACACTTTGTCGGAAACTATCTCGACGGCGAGTTTTCGATCAACGGCGAACCATTGCGAACCTTTACGCCAATCCTTTAATTCAATAGTCGGGCTCATTTTCGGACTATACCTGTCAAATTTCAACACTAATTTATGATACTAAAAACATTGGATAATGAATTTTAAGCTTACCGGCCACGGGCAACTCGTCCCGGAGCATCGTATGATTCGATAAAGTTCTGGGTCGAGTTAAGAACGTAAGAATAGATAGTCGAAAAGTTGTATAGTGGAATACACGATTCCGAAAGAAGAATGAAATATTGATTTGAAGTATCAAGAAGCGCATTTGCAAGTAATCTTCTTTCCGCTTCAACCATATTAACGTTTCCCCAATCAACTCTCTGCATAACAATTAAAAAAACTTTGATAAAATGATTAAATTGTTGAAATATTGTTATAAATGGTGTGATATTATGAGTAAAAAATTTCATCTAGTTTTTTCAATGTGATTTATTTTATAGATTGAACACTTTCTATATGTTGAATTTGTTCTATATTGTTTAAAGAAGTGAGATTGATTAGATTTATAAAGGTGAAAATATCCTCACAATTTGATCAAGTCTATTAAATGTGTGACTTCCTCTCCTTAATCTCATTCGTTCACGTTCTTCCATCCTAAATTTGGCTAGACTCTATAATTTCAATATGGAATCGAAGTTGGTTCAGTTCATTTCAATTCGCAAGTCAAAACCTTATAATTGGATTTGAAGAATAGTGTTGAATTTGTCTCACATTGCATAAAGAAATATGATTGATTGAGTTTATAAGGATAAGAATGTTATCACATAATAGTTTGATTAAATGTTTTAAATATGTGACTTCATCCCATAAATCTCGTTCATTCACGTTCTCCTGTCGTAATTTCAATATAGTTCATATTTTCAACATATTAAATCATGAATTTCTATATAAATAATGAAAGATTATGTATTTCTATAGGTAGCAATCACAAACTTTAAATGGTTGGTTTACTTTATGAGTCTATTTACTTAATAAATGAGAGATTTGATTTTAGGGAAATAAAATGACCAGTAGGAGCCTAGTCTTCATAAAAGTAATAGAAAAAAATCCCCAGATAGATATTACCTTACTAGGAATTCGCCGGCCAAGAAAGACCGAACTTTTAGAAACGGATTCGGATCCATTGAACCAAGGATCCGAGTGAACGTAGATGGAGAACTTTTCTTCGTACCCTTTGAAGAATTTCTCCCACAACGGCGCTAAAACAACCGCCCCCCTGGTCAGAAACATGAACGCTAATTTGGGCTGTCGCTGGAGCCGGAAATCTTTGTTTTTGCTATCCAACGAAGCCCACCGGAGAAGCTCTGCATCATTCGGCACTGCTGGAGGCGGAGACACGCCGTCGAGAACTGTTTCTGTTGGGTTTTGAGAAATATATGTAGAGAAAGGTGAATTATCCGGCAACGGCGAAAACTGGCGATTGGTTATAAGGAGATTGAAGGAGAATGTTGTGTAGTTGATGCAAACGATGAAGACGAGAGCCGAACTGAAAACGAACAAGCAGGCGGCGGGGAGAAAGGTTCTTATTGTATGAATCGATGCCGGAGGTTGATTATTCTTCATGACGGCCGCCGTGGAGGAAATTGACGTGAGAGAATCGAGTATTGCTTGCGTTATAAAAGAAGTTAATTCAGTAATTTAAAAGACGCGTAAAGTAACACTAAAAGCGTGATTACTTACGTTGAAAGCTTAACCCAAATCTAACCATGGTTATAATATTAGCACACCAATATTTAATTTGTCCGATTTTATTGATTAATTTCAAGTTAATATAAATATATTTATTTTATTTTGGTAGACTAACAATATTATACCTTTCAAAACCATATCAAACACTCTTTTCAAATATATATTCAATCTTGCATAATCAACACGCGTTATTTAATTAAAATTGTTATAATATAGGGAAGATTTATGTGTTTGTATATATTACATAAATCTTTGATTTTTTAATACATGTATTCTTTTTATATTTAAATAAGATTATTATATATAATAAGAAAATGTGGATTAGTAACTATGTAGCACTGACTCTTCAATTTTTCATATTTTCCCGTGTCAAGTCGAATCGGACTCTTCGACTCGCCCTGACTCTTGACACATGATACAAAATGACGTCGTTTTAATTTCTTCCTTAATTTGATTTTTTTATTAATCGGAAACGTATCTTATGTGCTTTCACGACTTTTTAATGTTGTCGATCTACTTGTAAATTCTTTGTACAAGCGATGATAGATCAAAAAGTTGTTATTTTTGAGGAGATGGTAGAATCGACGAACGATATTCGTTTTTTATAAGTTAAATCTTCTTATATAATGAATTGATAAATATTTATAGTTTTAAACTTGACTTTATGCAATTTTCTATAAATTCTAACAATTACTTTATTTAATTTTGTTTTTATTTAATAATTCGAGTCGAGTCGAAAATCTGACTCTTATACTACATAAGCACTCGTCGGGCATCGATTCCATTTTCCACAATCAATACATTTTATGAAATGCAATTTGACAATATTTCTTCTATGGGTTCAAGAATTCTTGAGTTTCATCCAAATTTAGGAATGGGAAATGGTGATGTTTTTTTTCTCTCAATGAAGATTAGTCTCACCCACAAGAATCTTCAATATAGTGTTTTCATCATCTCTTTTAGAGAACACACTGGCCAGGTACATCACCATTGTCGTACAAAATTATCAAGAATGAGTTATCACAATGCTTCGAATCTTTGTAGTAAAACGAAAATTGGATTTGTAGATTGTCGACCGATATGTTACATATTTATAACATAGTGTACAGATTTAACCTAAAATACGCAACGACAACCTTATAGGTCAAACAACATAGGTTGGTTGACACTGACCGATCGACTCAACAACATAGGTCAAACACCATAGGTCGGTCAACACTGACCGACCAACTATGTTAAACGGACTCTTCTCCGGGAACGCCGAATCCGAATTGTTGGAAAATAAATATATTATATATATAATATATCAAATAAAAGATATTTACCATTTATTTTGTTAGATATTTTAGTTAGATTATCATGAACTTATTTATATAAGATCCACACAAGTTTGTTATTATTTATTTGTGGATATCTGTCATATATATTCGGTAGATATTTTAGTTAGCTAGTTAGTCATGAGTTTTTCTATATATATAACTCATATATGATTTTCAATCATTTGAATCAATAAAAAAACCGAAATGAGATTTTTCATTTCCCAAGAATTTGATTCAATGATTCAAGAAATCAAAACATAGAAATGAGATATTCCCTTTCTTAGATTTCTTCTTTTCCGCAAACTCTTCATGGTATCGGAGCAAGGCAAAGGTATGGCCAAAGACATAGCGATTGTTGATTCAAACTCGCCGTATTTCTTACACGCCTCAGATAATCCAGGGCAAGTGTTTATAAGCAAGGCTTTGTCGGAGCACAACTATGGTGAATGGAAATGTGATATGATGAATGCCTTTTATGCCAAGAACAAATATGGATTCGTCCATGATACGATTCCAAAACCACCGATCGGAAACGTAGGAAATTGGCTACGTTGTGACGCCATGGTGAAAGGATGGTTGAAATCAGCCATGAACAAAGAAATCCGAATTAGTGTCCGTTTCACAACAACCGCACATGAGATATGGTCGAATGTGGGAGAACGGTTCGGCAATGAAAGCGCGCCGAGGGCATATGAACTTCGACAAGCAAAGTCACACAATCGACAAGATGGAATGACAGTGTCGACCTATTACACCAAGATGCGTGGACTATGGGATGAAATACATTTATTATTCCCGTGTTCGACATGTACTTGCTCAGCAAAGACAGACTAGTGATCCAAGAAAGAGAACAACTCTATGATTTCCTTATGGGTTTGGGGGAGGCATTTGACACTGTGAAAACACATATTCTTAGCATGAAACCGACGCCGACGCTAGGGTTCGCATATAATCTCATCATAGAAAATGAATAGCATAGGGCAATTACAACTGGATACCGTTCGACAATGGATGCGATCACATTGCAGATGCAAGCCGTTCAACATGCTGACATCGTCCGACATGGTGACCAAAAGGAGAAGCCAAAGTGTGATCATTTTGGAAAACTGGGACATGTACTTGCTCAACAAAAACATACTATAAGGCGATCCAAGAAAGAGAACAACTCTATGATTTCCTTATGGGTTTAAGGAGGCATTTGACCCTGTGAGAACACATATTCTTAGCATAAATCCGACGCTGGCACTAGGGTTCGCATATCATGTTATCATAGAAAATGAACATAATAGGGCAATAACAACTGAATACCGTTCGACAACGGAGGCGATCGCATTCCAGATGCAGACCGTTCAACATGCTACCATAGTCTGACATGGTGGCCAAAAGGAGAAGCCAAAGTGTGATCATTGTGGAAAATTGGGACATGCAAAGAAAGGTTGTTTTGAAATGATTGGCTACCCGTTACATTGGCATAAGGACAAGAGTCGATCGACAAAAGAAAGGAACCAGCAACCGAAGGTGGGACATGTCACCCAGACACAATCGACACTACCTAACTTGACCGAAGGGCAGTACAAACGATTACTTGAGTATCTTGGGAATGATGCACATACCGATTTCAGCAAGACATACATTACACCAATGGAAAATTTTGCAAGTATTGACAATAAAATTGGGCCAGGATGGACCATGGAAACAGAGATATAAGATCAATTGAATAAGGGTGTGATGATAGACAAGTTGTCGATCATCGACACTATCGCGGCGATCGACATTGACAAGCCATCAAAGATCGACAAGGTCACAACGATCAACATCAACATGCTAACACGAGGATTGACAAGATTTCGACATTGTCTCGGCGGTATGCGTGTCGAAAAATTTGCGACATCCGACAAGATATTGACTGTTGACAAATCTTTCAATATTGGACCGAATGATGTCTTTCCTGTGGTTGAGTCGGACTGCATTGGGACAAAGGCAAACATACTGATCGATGAATTACCGATCGTAGAACCTCAGTCAATTTCTACTTTACCAAATGAAGGTGCATCAGTTGACATCAAGTCAACCGAACAGTCTACCTTGGATGTCAGCATGCGAACTCGACCCCGACTATCCATGGCGGGTAATTTCAACCAACTTGGTTGGAAATCAATCTCATGGAGGTCAAATAAGAGGGCAGTGATGGCGCAATCGATGAGTGAAATGGAATACAGAGTAATGTCGACAATCATATGGAATATCAGGACTAATGAGAAATTCGCTCACATATTGAGAAATAGTCTTTCTCGACAGCGGTGCAATTATTTATCCGACAAGTTTCGCATGGTAAACTTACGCATGCCACGCTTGATGGGGAGTGTTGGAAAATAAATATATCATATATATGATATATCAAATAAAATATATTTAACATATATTTTGTTATATATTTTAGTTAGGTAATCATGAACTTATTTATATACGATCCACACAAGTTTGTTATTATTTATTTGTGGATATCTACCATATATATTCGATATATATTTTAGTTAGTTATTTAGATGAGTTTCTCTACATATATGACTCATATATGTTTGTTATTTTCAATCATTTGAATCAATAAAAGAACCGTAAGGAGATTTTCCATTTCCCAAGAATTCGATTCATTGATTCAAGAAATAACATAGAAATGAGATATTTCATTTCTTAGATTTCTTCTTTTCCGCAAATTCTTCACGAGTCGGATTTTTTTCGGACACCGACTCTCCCGTGACACTTGTTGGACACGAGTCCGTTTTTTATATTTAATTTTTTTATTATTTATTTTGAAATACTCATTATTTAAATTTATTATTATTTATATATTAATATAAGTTCGTTCATGTTTAAAAATTAACGGTATATCGGTATTATTCAAATATAATATAGTTTATAACAACAATTTCGATATTTGACCGGTTTTAAACATTAATTATCATATATATCTGTTATCGTAATTTACTATTTGTATTATATAATTAGATAAATATAACTTCATTTATTGTTAATTATAAACAATCTTAAACACACATTTTTTTAAATTTTATATTTTAATTTAAAAATAATTGATAATATTAACGAGTCAAACCTTTTAACAAATCCGAATACTCGAATCTGAGTCCCCGAATCCCCGTGGCGTTGTGGCAGTCGACACTGATTGACCGCCACGACATAGCTGACCATCTCAACAGCATATGGCGGTCGACACTGATTGACCGACTCAGCACTGATCGATATATAACATATCGGTCAACATAGATGGATCTATTATGGAAAAACATTTTACCTCTGCTTTTCTTAATGAATGGAAGATGATATATTCTATGGTGTATGGTTGGATTCTTAACTTTCTTGAGCCCTCGCTTAGATCCACTTTGAATTCATCAAATCCACAAAAGTTATGTGGGATGAAAATGGCGAAATGTACTCACTCAAAAAGGGTCCAAGCATTCACCAACTGCAATACAACATTTTGAATTCAATGTGAGTTTATTATGCTGTGGGTGGACTTCAACATTATGATCGATCCTTACTATGTTGTTGTTAAAAAATGATTGCATTAATATGAATGATTTTAGTAATCGTCGAGATGAACAAAAGCTTCACCAATTTCTTATGTGTCTCGATAATAGCCTCTATGATTACTCATTGTTCATAAAAAGTTTTGAATATGAATCCATAAGGTTATCTGTAATCTTCTCCGCGTCCGAAATAATTTTCGCCTCATAAATTTCTATATACATTATTATTCTCTCATATTCACATCGTATTTTCTTTGTACTTCTAAAATTTCTCAGTCATCCATATCATTATTTGTTAACGGGAGTTCTTTCACAACTCACATGGATGTTGTTATCGAATTCTTGATCTCAATGTTCAAATTGAATTACTTGGAATGCCAAGTGGGAATTGAGATTGCCAATTCTCGAGATGGGATTCTTCTATGCCAACGAAAATACACATGCCACCTTACGCATTATTCATATGGGGTTCTTGGATCTAAACCAACAGTCAACTCATACCTACTCAACATAATGAAAAGTTAATTCATGATCCCTTGGCTGAATTAGTGGATTCTACTCAATACATAAAACTGGTAGGAAAACTCATCTACTTAGCATTCAATCGTTCATACATTTGTTATTCTATTAACCAACTCTCTCAATTTATGGATAAACCATCCAAGCAACATTTGAGTGTTGCACTCGGGGTACTAAAACACCTTAAGAACACACCATGACATGGAATTATTATGTTATCACAATCAGACACATGACTTATAAGATTTTGTGATAGTGACTCTGAAGCATGCTTAGAAACTAGTAAATCCATTACATGATATTATGGCTCTTAGGTCAAAGCATGGTCATTGGCGATTGCCGTTTTAAGAGGCAAAGTTTTGTGGCAAGGAGTTCCATAGAATCGTAGCTTAGAGTTTAGGTCAAATGACATGTTAATAGATTTTGGAATACCAAAAACCATGATCTATTGCGATAATAATGTCATTCATCTAGCAATAAATCCAAAAAATTATTACAGTGGACACGGTTGGTATTATATAATAATTTTTTAAAAAGCAAACATTGTGCAAAAGATTATCACTTTGTAAGATATATGCTCCATGCTACATTTTTATTCATTTTACGTGTGATCAATTAGTTAGAATTTTGTGTATAAATAGCACTTTTTTGTTAGGTTTTGTAATTTCACTATTTCGTTGTATTCTTATTAGGGGTGAGCATTTGATACCAAATACCAAACAAAACAAAATATTGAAATACCGAATACAAAATTATCAATGAAATCGAATATCGATTCCAATCCAATATTTTTTTGGCACCGAACCGTAATACTTTCGGTATTTCGTTATTGGAACCGAAATACCAAAATTTAAATCACCTAGAATAAATAATCAAGAATATCTCATGCATATACTAAATCAAGTACATAGAAAAATATAAAAAAACGAGCATTGAGTCATTGATCACACCAATCTTCAATTTTTCTAGTTTCTACTATAATATAAGTGTTGTTCTGAAAGTTCTAAAAAAATACGAAAATGTTTATTATAAAATAAATGAGAAATTAATAGTTTATTCATGTATAAACTAAATTATTATTCTCAAATTTATCTTACTCGTATTAATCTTCTTCAATATCATCGGAATATACCCAACAAAGATAATCTTGAGTGTCTATAAGTGTCTTCACACTTTTCGAACTCAATTAACTTTTATAAGAATGACACGTCTACCTATTAGATATCAAAATATCAAACAAATATAAGACTATACCACGAATATAACTATTAAATAAAAATACATAAAACATCTATGATGAGGACAGAGGAACTCGAGGAGGTTCAAGTCATTCTAGACTGGCCAAGTGATGGAAGTCGAACCTAAAGGGACCCAGATCCGACATCTAATAAGGGTTTAGTCAAGTGGAGACATCTTGGCCCGAAAGCCCACTTGGGTTAAGGAAGTACGCAAGCCCAATAACCAATAGTCAGGACCAAAGGTTTAAGTTATACATTATTCATAACTTCGGGACCGATCCAGTCGGTTACAGCAGACCGTGGGAACACGCACGTTTCCCACGCTTCTGGCCCGATCACGCAGTCTGCACTTCGGGCTCACTCAAGTTTTTTTTTCAAAGGCAAGCTCCAGAGGGCCTTTTTGGACTCACGAATCAGCCTTCACTTTGCTGGTTTTCCCTCTCACGCCTTCTTATTTTACCTTAGTCGTTTTCATAAGCCCTCTTCGTTTGTAATATGAACTGTTTCATTAATATATCAACTAAGATCATTTCTAGCTCTTTAGCCAAGTGGTTTTTCTCTTTTCCTAGGGGTTTTCCATGTTATAATCATTGTGTTAATTGCTTACTCTTCACTTACAATGGCTCCCCAAATTTAAATAAATCAAAACCGAGTTCGTTTTATTATGAACCGAACGACTGTTGATACCCTTAGTTTTTTTACCACAACACTTTGGCGCCGTCCGTGGAGACAATTTTTTAATTCCCACTCGAGGTCTCTAACTAGGAAGGACAATCAAGGCATGGTGATAGGAAAATCCACGAATGATAGTGACGTGCTTCCTATCAACCTTTCAGCCCTCCTTTCTCTTCGTAGGACTCGGAGGCTGTTATTCGGAAGGTGGTACTTGAGAGAAGTGGAACAGAACCACCGGCTGTCACTAGCCCTATTCCGAAAAATTGAGGGTACGAGAATGACCCTGAAATGCGTAGGTCCGAGGAAGAGGAGATTATCAAGCGCGGTGTAACCATGAGAAGGCGAATATATCTATCTACCCCACCTCCTCCAGTTAGAGCTCCAACTACTGTTCCTGGAACTGATCAGGAACGCATGCAGGAGCAAATCAATGAGCTCACCAGAGAGCTAGAAACTCTACGTATGTAGAGGGACTTTGAGCTCGACCTTTGGCGAAATCATGGATTATTCTATAAGGCCATAGAAGCCTCAATTAAACGAAGCAAGGACGATGGCTGGTGGCACAACCTGCATACTGCTAAACATCATCCAAAAAATCTGGCGGCGTCTCCGCTGCCTTGGGAGATTTGATGCTCCCCTTATCTGAAGAGATCTGGGCCGCATTCCCATATCGGCATTACCGCAACCCCAAAGGGTTGCCAACGTTTAGAAGCAACGGAGATCCTATTGACCACGTCGCAGATTTTGAAATGATGATGAGAACAGTTCGGGTCTCGGATTCACTAAAGTGTTGCATCTTCGCGCTAGGCTTACAAGCCGATGCCCGAACCTAGTTCAAAAATCTACGAGCCCGATCCATACAGTCATATGGCGGATTTATGCTCGCCTTCTCTAAGCAATTTGCGCCAAATGTAGGACCGCGCCTAAGTAGACATGGACTATACCAGCTGAAATATATCCCGGCAAATATGAGTCTCCGGTCCTTCATGGAGAAATTTAATAAAACTACCAGAGGTATCAAACTAGAGCTCACATACAAAATCGATATTCTGCTGCAGGTCCTAGGACCGTGTGGCCTTTCGGCCAATCTGGTGAAGAGTCCCCTATCCACCTTGGTAAAGTTTCTACAAAAGATTAACAAGTATATTAAAGTGGATGAAACACTGGGACCGAATTACAGGAAGTCTAATGGCAATTCTGAGCCCGTAGGTGATCATAGGCCTCGTACCCTAAGAGAAAACCCAGAGAAGTAGGGGCTGTGACCGAGAAGAATGCTCCCCCGAAGAGGGAGGATAAACAGATGTATTGCGAGTTGCACAATAATCACGATCACCCAACATTGAAATGTCCGTTACTGCAGGAGACAATAGCGGAGATCACAAAGGAAAAGCCTCATCAGGATGATCCTAAGGGCAAGAGAGATGAGTCTCCCCGAAGGGGTCGTCAATGTGATGATCGTCACAGGCCGCGGGATAGAGATAATCGGGGGCAAGACCGAAATTATTATGATCGAGTGGAGGACCGAAGGTCACCTCCACCTGAGAATGAAAGAGGCCAGCACATTTGAGAGAATTGTGGCCAGCGCCAAAGACGACGGTATCGAGATCGGGGCGGCAAGACCCTGCAGAATGAAGGAGGAAGGCAGAAGAATCTCCCTCCTCCACCAGCCGAAATGGACACTCAACATCCCCAAAATACCCAAAGAACGAGAAGTCCCAGGAGATATTTATGTTATCTCCGGCATAATAAGAATCAATGAATCGGTCAGGGACCAAAAGAGAGTAGCGCGTGGGAATTCTGAAGAGGGTTTTGAATCTGCAACGCTGATTAATACGATGCTGCTGAGCGGTCCTCTTCTTACGAGGACGCCATCACCTTCAACGCTGCTGATCGGGAATGGGTCACTGATTTATGTGATGATCCTCTTATCATCACTGGAATCATTACCAATCACCGGGTCCACAGAATCATGGTGGGTACCGGAATTCGTGCAACTTGATAAACCGCGAAGTGACTGAGATGTTTGGAGCTCCTGATCATGATCCCCCATTGCTAACATTACCCTCTGGGCATTCAATCACACGAGCATCATTCCATGCGGAAAGATTTTATTCACGATCACTTTTGGAGATCAATTCAAAGACCAAACGAAGAATCTTGAATTTATTGTCGTGGATGTCGACTTGGCTTACAACGCCATTATTGTACGGACCGGGATCAGTAAATTTGAGGCGGTCCTTTCTATGTATCATATCATGCTCAAATTACCATTCGCGAATGGAATTGTATATGTAAATGAGGATCAAACCATAGCAAGACAGTGCTACATGAGCTCGTGCCAAACTATGGCACCCGAGGCAGGCAATGGAACCTATCAGTTTCAAATTGATCAACCTGGTTGAAGGGGATTCAACTAAGACGACTACCATCGGGGCACATCTGGTCCCTCCATTTAAAGAAGAACTGGTCCATTTGCTACGAAGTCATGTGAATATATTTGCTTGGACCTCAGACAATGTTCCGGGGATTGACCGATCCCCTGTCAAGAGCATGATTCTTCCCAATGAACAGGGCTTCGGTCTACGTCAAGTCACAACGATGGGGTCGGGTTAAAGCCTCAATCGCCTTATTATGTTCCGCCTAGAGCGCTGCCATATCTTGCGCATGCTTCTTCCACTGGTTTTGAATTAACTTATCTGTAGTCTTCTTTGTCTGCTCCCCGATGATATCTGGATGAACGAGCTCAGAATGCCTCAGCATACAGCATTCCCCAATTGCAGCCGCGGTTTCCAGCTTTACGAGTGTTCGTTCCATCTGAAAGGAAAACAAGAGTTATGAGTATGCATGAATCAAACAGGAAATGAATAATTTTATAAGTGATAGAGGTCAGTATTATTACAAAATGCTCCCCCCATACGATGTATCGTCGTAGCTTGAAACATCAATCTGCTAAAGTCGTTAAACACCGTATGACCGTCCCGACCACGCGGTAGCATCTCCTGATTCCGGTGGACGTTATCCAAGGCCGGTCGGTTGGAGACTCTGTCAGATCTCGAGATCTGAATGGCCACTCTGTCCTTTAATAATATGAAACCGGACTGGCGTCCCATCTCGAGCCATTCCTTCACCGTAAGTCTTGAGATATCTTGTATACGGAAGCCGTCGAGGAAATCCACATTTGGCCTACTTTTCTTAGCAGGCTCCGGTAATTCTGGAAGGCATGGGCCTTCTACAAGCCCTCTTGGTTGGGTCTTCTGCACCATCTCATCAACAGGCGGCTATATCGGTTGGACCTCGCTTATTTAGCCCTCCTCATCGTCCCCAACGACGTCAACTAATGCCTCGGCAAAATCATACATCCCCTAATCAGGGGAAAGTTCTCCAGGAGTGAGCTTCAATTGCCGAAACACAAGAGCCGGATCTTTAGTAGTCATAGGGACTTCCGCCATCGGCACATTTTCTCCTCGCTCTGGAGATTCCGCTACCTAGGAGGTTGTGGGGGAGTAGCAGGCCTGCTTAATCGTTTTGCGGCACCGTTTCTTGTAAACTTAGTGCCAACTCGGCCACCGCACTTCGAATCCTAGCCCTCGGCGCCATTTCAAAGATAAGATCGTCCTCTTCTGACACCAGCGCGTGAAGCGATCTCATGTCGCCTAATTTAGACGGATCTTCAGCAGGAGCCATTATTTTATCTGGAAAACAAACAAATTGTGTAAGTTATATGGTGTGAAGATTATAAAACAAACTATGTTTATACGAGGAGGCCGTTTCCCTATCAAAGTAAAATCTAACGAGATAGTTCATGCGTAAATGCATGAGATGGGTACCTAATAATTCTCTACTGAAGTGAGGAGGAGGAGCATGGAGAAGCCCGAAGGCGACCAAGATCAAGGCATAGAATAGCGCCTTCGAGATCCAATCAACACCATCCAATGTGGCACACTCGATAAGGATCCTTTCTAAGGGTTTAGGAGTAATGGACTGTGGAACATGATAGTAGGACTAGGGAAAGAAAGTTATACTTCGACTGGAAACCGCCAAGGGAGACTAAGTGCGGATAGCCTCGTGGAACCCACACATGTAACAAAAAAGATGTGTGATATTACCCGAGGGTATTTTCAGTATTACTATACCCCGGGAGCTCGTCCAACATGGCTATCTATTATTATCGGTATCCTCGTATATTTGTGTCATGATATATTTTTTGTGGGTATTCTCGTAATTTGGACCTCCCGAACTTACATATGAACATTATAATGACATTTCTATCAGTTTCGGGTAAATTCGTTCCCGAACGGGGCCAATGGTATTTTCATAATTTGGCGCATGAGGAGCACACCGGTAAGTTGTGGCAATACTTTTGGTTGTATGTTCAATATCTAGAGGTAAGGAATAAATATGAGAGGTTTTCTGGTATTCTCTCATTGACATTTACAACTTATTTTCGACCGGGATGCATTTCCGAAGCTCCGAGACTATATGGCTTTTATTCCAATTTAATTGGATATTATTTAAGTACTTTGGGCTGAATCAAATGAAATTGGACTCCTCGGCCTAAAACTTACCAGTTGGGCTAGATTTCTCTATAAATATAAGTTCCATGGCACTGAAAAGGAGTTCAGACTGTTATCACATTTTCCAAGGCAAAGCATTCCTTTTTCTGCATTGTCCAATCCGCGAGATCTTTCAAGTATTCACAAGATTCTGCCAGTGTCCGCGAGATTTTGCACTGTAACCCCATATTCGCGAGATTTTGCAATGAGTCGAGATGTTGTGAACTGATCCGCATTCACGAGATTTTGCACTGCGATCTGCATTCGCGAGATTTTGCACTGCAATCTGCATTCGCGAGATTTTGCAAGCAGTCGCGAGGTTTCGATAGTAACTGCACAGCCAAGTGTATTTGATCGTTTTACGAGCCGTTTTCGCCCAGATATCCCATATCTATTCATTGTAATTGTATTTCTCGATTATTATAGTGAAAACAAAGGTAGAGCTTCGCTCTCCCGAGGACGTAAGCTCACGCATTGTGGGTCCAACCTCGTACATCGCTTGTGTCCCCACAACAATTAAATTTCGAGTAATTAAAAAAATTGACTGATCTAAAAATAAATACCCAAAACATTTTTAGACGAGATCAGTTTGGCGCCGTCCTTGGGGAACGAGATTTTATTCCATTGAGAGCTTTATTGATGGGTTTTGGATTTTTGTTATCATGACTAATTGAAACTCTGATGATGATGTTTCTGATGAAGAGATTGAGGTAGAACCTAATCCTCGGGGGAATGATGACATTGCTGCGTAACCGGTGGCTCAATCATTAATCCTGTAGGAGCCTTCTGCTCAAAATGTCACTGTTGATCTTCCCAGAGAGGGATTTTATCCGGAAGGGCACCTATTTTTTATCCTCCTCCGTCTCGGTGTTTATCTAGATGTTATGAATTTGGGAGAGTCGGACGAGTTGCAGTCCATAATAATGCCCGTTTTTCACCACCGTCGCGCTCTAGATCCGTGGATCAAACCGAAACCGATGAAGATTTGGAAGAGTGAAGACGTACTTTAATCGCTCAATTGGAGGAAGTTGAAGCTCAAATGAGAACCCGACGTTTATTTTAAGGATAGAAAGTCTGGTGAGGAACATGAATATGCAGTAAAACTGCGTTTCTCTGCAAGCAACAACGTTGCCGAATACGAAGCCTGATATTAGGTATTAACTTAGCAGTCGAGATTGGAATTGTTCGCTTGCATGCTTACTTCGATTCACAGTTAGTTGTGAACCAGTTCGCAGATACTTTTGTCACCAAAGGTGAGCATATGTGGATGTACTTAGACAAGTTGAAGGAAGTGGGGAAAGGCCTTAAGACATTCGTTCTTACATATATCCCGAGAGAGGAAAACACCCGTACTGACGGTCTTGCAAAGTCAGCCACGATCTTAGAACTCAAAGATGAGTAAAAAATAACGATTATGATCCATTATCAGCCATCTATCAGTCTAGCAGAGAGACAGACCGCCGAAGTTGTAAGTTTGAACTTTCAAACGATACGTGGTTTTTATTAGATATAGTAACAGATGAACCTTCTTGGAAAGATTTGATTGTCAATTATTTGGTTAAGAGAGAATTACCCGCCGATGAAGGCGAGGCCCGCAGGACAATGCAAAGAGCCACAAACTTTGTGTATGTAGATGAGAAGTTATACAAGAAAAATTTTGGAGGACTCTATCTTCGATGCTTGTCCCCAGTACAAGCAAAAGCAGTTATGGAAGAAGTTCACGCCGAGGACTGCGGTGACCACTTGGCAAGCCGATCTTTAGCAATGAAAGTTAAGAGGGCCGGGTATTTTTGGCCAACAGTAATAAAAGATTGTGTGAATTTTGTCCGAGCTTGTTCTGCTTACCAGTTCCACTCGAATGTGCACCACGTGCCGAGAGCGAACATGAAACATTTGCCAACAACATGTCCTTTTGACACTTGGGGTATCGATATTTTAGGCCCTTTCCCGACCGCACCTAGCCTAAAGAAATTCTGTATTGTGGTTGTGGAACATTTCTCTAAGTGGGTAGAAGTCGAAGCTGTGGCCCGAGTCCGGGAACATGAAGTTATAAGTTTCATTTGGAGATATATTATATGTCGATTTGGAATTACCGGAATTTTAGTAAAAGATAACGAAACACAATTCTCTGGGAAACGAGTTAGCAAATGGTGCGGGTGTTATGGTATTCAACAATGGTTTACATCTGTGGCACATCCAGAAACGAATGGACTTACTGAAGTTATGAATCGTATCATTTTGATGTAGCTAAAAACAAGGATAGATGAATCTAAAGCCTCATGGGTAGACGAGCTGCATAATGTAATTGCGGCGTATCGGACCCAAGGTCTACCACTGGATTTAGCCCGTTCTCTTTGGTATATGGCTCTGAGGCCGTATCTCCAGTAGAGGTGACTATTTTATCCGAGAGGGTCATTGTTTACAATGAAGTATTAAATGAGGATATGCGAAAGTTGGATCTTCATTGTGTTGACGATCTCAGGGACAGAGCTGCCATACGAATGGAGCTGCCATACTGTGTCAAAATACTTTGAACATGATGAGTCTTCCTGTTCGCTGCAGAACCGTCTGTACATAGATATTGTGGGAATATGTCAAGGGGCCCGATTTATTATGAGATAGCCGGCTTAGTAACGAGCATGTTTCCGTGGAAAAACGGGGTGCAAGTTTATACCCGACTCCTCCATGACACGCCGGCGAGGGTCGCGCCCTCGTCGGAGGCTGGTCCATTTCCGCAGTCACCCCGGGTGCAAGTATATACCGGCGGCAAGAGTGTGATGGCCCCGGGTGCAACTATATACCGGCGGCGAGAGTGTGATGGCCCTAGGTGCAAGTATATACCGGCGGCGAGGATGTGATAGCCCCGGGAGCAAGTATATACCAGCGGCGAGAGTGTGATGGCCCCAGGTGCAAGTATATACCGGCGGCGAGGATGTGATGGCCCCGGGTGCAAGTATATACTTGCGGCGAGAGTGTGATGGCCCCGGGTGCATGTATATACCGGCGGCGAGAATGTGATGGCCCCGGGTGCATGTATATACCGGTGGCGAAGATATATTGACGAATGTAGAACAATCTCGAGTTCAAATAATTACTCATTTAAATGAGATGTTCGCCAAAATCTGTTATTTCGAATGATCATTTTCGGCTGTTATTGAAATGGCCGAGGGTCAAGCTCCGCTACACGCGAGTGCGTTTATGGTTTCTATTTGAAGAAGCAGTCCAGATGGCCGAACAATCACCTTATGGTTTACTTTCACAAACAAATATTATGATGAGTGGGGACTCTTACGCACGCTTAGAGTTATCGGGAAATATTATGTGCATGATTATTGAGCACCCTTACCCGCGTAAGGGAATACCTAGGACTCAAGCAAATTCTTATGATCTCGGAAGCCAATATCTTGATTTGGATTATTCGGAGCTATATTTTTCTTAAAGAGTGTGATGAGATTGAAAAGAAACGGAAGTTATGTGGAAAGTTATTATTATTTCGGAGGCTAATTTCGCAAATAAGAGTATTCAGAGTCGTATTTTTGTCAAAGTATGACGAGAAATTAAGAAGAAAAGAAAGTAATTTCCTATATACATTGGGGAATACAAAATGGGGAGAGATTACAAAAGTGAAGAAACTATAATATTCGAAAGTTTATTTCTTCTGCTTTTTGGAACGTGAACCTTCACCAGGCCCGCTAGGGCGTTTCTTTACCAGCTTGATCGTAGGAGATGGGGCATTAATCCTTTTTTCTTTAATCTCCACAGTGGTCAATTTCCTGGAGACAAAACCCGCCATTTCAGTCTCGTGACGTTCCCGAGCTTCTACCACTATAGCGGGAGTATATATCGGAGGGTCGCGTTGACCCATTACCTCCTCATCTTTAAGGAGATATCCCACGAGGGGACCCACCGGTTCAGAAAATAATGAGGTCAATCTTCGAAATGCATCTGGTGGTAAGCCCTCTTCGGTTTCGATCTCCTCAGAATACAGCTTGGTGCAAGTCCTCCTCTAGGTTGAACTGGAGCGCCACGAACGGATCCCGCGAGCAATCTAATTTGTCCTCTGCAAGCACATGCTCGAATTTCCCGGAGAGACTAAGATCGAGTCTTCCTTTCTCCTCAGGCGTTAGGGATGTGCCCAGGATTCTTTGCGTTTGGACACTCCCTCTAAAGAAATACAGGACACAAGCTTTTGCATTCGCGAGTGCCGCCAAATTCCGGAAGGTCGGGGAGTGTACAATAGACTCCCACACTAATTTCCGGAAGCAGTCATTTAATTGAGACGGCAACCTAGCAGCTCGATCCCGGAGACGTTCTACTGTTGACTGGAGGGATTCATTCTTCGATTTTAGCTATTTATTCTCCTCCATGGCCTTCCCAAGAGCTTTCTTATCAGCTGCATTGGCATCCTTTGCCTTCTTAAGCTTGTTCTCAGTCTCAGCCTTGGTCTCCTTCAGTTTGTCCTGAACGTATTTTTCATTCGCCTTGAGGGTATCTATGGACTGCTCGAGAGCATGCCTCTTCCCGATATGAAAGGCCGCACACATCGTTAATTCGCTGCGATGAGCTTGGGTGAGACCTTCGATCGCCTTGTTGTTTTCTTCCCGGAGCACTGCCATCTCTTGGCCATGTTTTTCCCACTGATTTTGCATTAGCTTCTCTGCGGCTTTCTTTGTCTGCTCCCCGAATATATCCGGACAATTGAGCTCCGAGTGCCTGAGCATACAGTATTCCCCTACGGCAGCGGCGGTACCCAGCTCCATTATTGTCCGCTGCATCTGAAAGGAAGCAAGAGTTATGAGTACAGATATATAAAGTAGTATGTAAACAATTAAAAAGAGACAGCGGTTAATGTTATCAAGAACCTCTGCCCCCGTACGGCATATTGTCGCAGCTTGGCCCATCAACCGACTGAAGTCGGTAAAGACGTGTGGTCATCTCGACCACGTGGCATCATGTTCGAGTTCCGGTCAAAATATGTTAAGGCCGGCAGGTTCGACACTATGTCACCCTTCGGGATCCGAGTGGCGACTCCGTCTTTTATCAATATGAAACCGGCATGACGCCCCATCTCGAGCCATTCCTTCACCGTAAGCATCGGGATATCCCTTATGCGGAAGACATCGAGGAACTCAGCGGTTAACCCACTCTTCTTAGTGGCTTTTAGTGGAGTTAAAATCCGATCAGTAGGTCCGGGCTGGTATAGAACACAGTCGGAAGGGAGGTGGTATTCCTCCACGACAGATTTCCACTTCCGAGCGTGCAAGCAATAAGGTTTGTCAAAAGTCCTAAGGCTTTAACAGCGGGATTCTGAGAGCCGAGAGAGTTTTCAAGCTGGGCAATTCGCTCAAAAAAGTTTGGATTGAAGTTCGAGGTGCAATGCGGAAAGGGAGACATGCTGGAATTCGAACTCCCCGAGTTGGATGAGGAGTCCGAGGAATGAGACGTTGAGGTATCGGAATTCGAAGTTCGGGCGGAATCGGAAGCCATTGGTAAATTAAGTTCAACATTATGTTCAAAATTATTTTTTCACAATTTTATTAAGTGTCTCGCGAGTTTTCGTACCAAAATTACTATTCAGTCAAGGGAGTAGCGATGTTTTGCAAGCAAAGTTAGTTCAGCTCATATTCAAGTGATGTAGTCGCGAGGTTTTGAACGTGTTAGCGAGATTATGACACAATGTCGCGGGAACAGTTGAAGGGTCGTATACCCGAGGTTTTGGCAAAATGTCGAGATGCGTGTGGAGCTCGCGCAAGTGAGATGGTTATGAGGACAGAATAAGTATTTATAGGGGAGGATTCCTAGGTCGAAAAATCCCGAGATTTTCGCTCAATCTCAGAATCTGACGTTTTTAGTGTCAAAACGATCACGTCAACGATACGATTCCAACCCTACTCATGGTTTTCTCGAAAAATTTTCCGAACAGAATCTGACTTACGGAACGAGCTAATATGTGTGGTTTACGACTCACAATATGAATCTGAAAACCAGGGGACTATTGATATTACCTGGGGGTATTTTCGGTATTACTATACCCCGGGAGCTCGTCCAACGTGGCTATGTATTATTTTCGATATCCTCGTATATTTGTGTCACGATATATTTTTGTGGGTATTCTCGTAATTCGGACCTCCCGAGCTTACATATGAGCATTATAATGACATTTCTATCAGTTTCGATCAAATTCGTTCCGGAACGGGGCCAATGGTATTTTTCGTAATTTGGCGCCTGAGGAGCACGCCGGTAAGTTGTGGCGATACTTTTGGCTGTATGTTCAATATCTAGAGGCAAGGTTTAAATATGCGAGGTTTTCTGGTATTCTCTCATTGACATTTCCGACTAATTCTCGACCGGGACGCATTTCCGAAGCTCCGAGACTATATGGCTTTTATTCCAATTTAATTGGATATTATTTAAGTTCTTTGGGTTAAATCAAATGAAATTGTACTCATGGGCCTAAAACTTACTAGTTGGGCTGGATTTCCTTATAAATATAAGTCACATTGCACTGAAAAGTGGTTCAGACTGTTATCACGCTTTCCAAGGCAAAGCATTCCTTTTTCTGCATTGTCCAATCCGAGAGATCTTGCAAGTATTCACAAGATTCTACCAGTGTCCGCGAGATTTTGCACTGTAACCCCATATTCGCGAGATTTTGCACTGAGTCGAGATGTTTTGAACTGATCCGCGAGATTTTGCACTGCGATCTGCATTCGCGAGATTTTGCACTGCAATCTGCATTCGCGGGGTTTCGATAGTAACTGCACAGCCAAGTGTATTTTGATCGTTTTACGAGCCGTTTTCGCCCAGATATCCCATATCTATTCATTGTAATTGTATTTCTCGATTATTATGGTGAAAACCAAGGTAGAGCTTCGCTCTCCCGAGGACGTAAGCTCACACATTGTAGGCCTAACCTCGTACATCGCTCATGTTCCTACAACAATTAAATTTCGAGTAATTAAAAAAATTGACTGATCTAAATATAAATACCCAAAACATTTTTAGACGATATCAAAATGTCTCTTACAATCGTGGTTCGATTGAGGATTGGAGAATGGAAAGGAGCTTTTTTGATGTCTCAGGCGAAAAAATATACAGCGCTGAGCACCGTAACGTAAAGCCGTACTTATTTGAAAGATTTGGAAAAAATTGTCAATGGTCATCGTGATTTTGTTCGTTTCCATGAAAATGATAAAAGCAATCACTAAGGAGAACGAATTCGGATTTAATTGGAAGAGTTGGATGTTTAGACAAGTTATGAGCTTTAAGAGGAATGGATGAAGTGGAAAGTGGATCCCAACTTCTAAATATTCAAGGAAGATGGCATGAGTGGACATGGTTTGTACAAAACATAGTCGGAACCAAGATGTTAATCTTCTATTACAGACTTCCCTTTCCGGTGGTGCATGCTATAGGGCTGGTCAAAAGACTTCAAAGCTTTTACGGCAAAACTTTAAGGACCGAGTGTGCTCTCAATATGTACGATTCCCTCGAAGAAGTACGGATAGGGATTTGTATTACTATGTGGAAAAGCCGACATACTTGAATTGGAACTCCCCGAGTCGGAAGATGAGTCCAAGGAATGACACGACGAGGCATCAAAGTTTGAGGAAAGAGCTGAACCGGAAGACATTGTGTTAAATTTTTCAAAATTTATTTTTCAAATTTTTTCAGATTTTATTAAGTGTCTCGCGAGTTTTCGTACCAAAAGTTGCAAGAGTTAATGTTTAGGCTGTGTAATCGCGAGATTTCGTTCAGTGTCGTGAGATTTGCGTGCAAGTTACTGTTCAATCAAAGTAGTCCCGAGATTTCATTCAAGAAGTTGCGATTGTCACTGTGTAGTGAGAGTAGTCGCAAGATTTCATTCAAAAAAGTCGCAATAGAATGATGAGTTTTCGCGAAATGACGCTGTTACGAATGGAGAACAGGGGTATTAATAGAGGCTGACGACCCCCGAGTTGAAAAATCCAGAAAATTTTGCCCGATCTCAAAATCTGACATTCTTAGTGTCGAAACGATCACGTCAGCGAGGGGAATCAAACCCTACTCATGGTTTTCTCAAGAAAATTTTCTTAGACCCCGGACGATATTCCTATGATTGACCGATCTGAAAACGAGTATCGGATCAACACTGCACCCGAAGCAAAACCTATCTGTCAAAAGAGAAGACGCTATTCTTATGAAATGATTGAAGTGATTCGGGAGGAAGTAAATAAGTTGCAACGATATGGATTCATCATAGAAATCCACCATACTGAATAGGTCGCAAATCTTGTGGTGGTTTTAAGGCAGATAGGAAACGGAGAATGTGCATCGATTTCAGAGACGTAAACAAGAGCTGTGAATCCGACCTTTTCCCGTTGCCACATATCGATCACTTGCTTGATGTTGCCGCTGGTTGTACAATGAATAGCACGATGGATACTTATTCCAGATACCATCAGATCTTCCTTGCTGAAGAAGATAAGAAGAAATCGGCTTTCATGACCGAAGATTTTGTCTACTGCTACGTGATCATGTCTGTTGGCTTGAAGAATGATGGAGCTACTTACCAAAGGTTGGTTAATAAAATATTTAGAGATTTGATAGACCATATGATGGAAGTGTATGTTGATGATATGATTGTCAAATCTATGAATGATGAAGACCATATTTCTTATTTGTCTCGCTGTTTTGAAGTATACCACAAATATAAGCTCAAACTAAATCCAAACAAGTGCTGATTCGGGATCCGAAGCGACAAATTCCTAGGATATTATGTTTCTGAAAAAGTTATTGAAGTCAATACTGATAAAGTTAAGACCATCATTGACATGCAACCTCTGAGAAATGAAAGAGAATTCCAAAGGCTAACTAGTTGTCTAACCGCACTAAGTAGATTTATTTATAGATCTACAGATCGGGCTTTGCCCGTCGTCACAGTATTAAGGAAAGCAAGTCATTTGGATTAGACCGAAGAATTCGATCTGACTATCTCAGAATTAAAGACTTATTTAAGAACTCCCACGGTGATGGTGAGTCCAAGTAGCGATGAACCTTTGGGATTATAATTAGCCGTATCTGAAGTTCTGGTATGTGCAACTCTGGTTACCATTAGAGATTATGTTCACAGAAATGTCTACTACGTGACTCACTCTTTGGTATCGGAAGAGACCAGATACACTAACTTGAAAAAATTCATGCTAGCAGTGAAGAAAGCTATATCTAAGCTTAGGCATTATTTTGAAGTCCGGAAAGTTTATGGTTATACTGATCAGCCACTTAAAGCAGTTCTCAATCAATCAGATCTGAATGAGAAGTTATCTAAATGGGCAATCATAATCAGCATCATGTATATGGAATTTGTTTCACGAAGGGAGATCAAAGCTCATGTTCTTGCTTACTTCGTGTTTGAGATGACCCGATCAACGATATTTTTGAACCATGAGGATGATGGATGGATTATTTATGTTGACGGATCAACCTTCGGAGGAAAGGGGGCTGGCATTACCCTCACTACGTTACAAGGTGATGTTATCAATTCCTCAGTTAAATTCTTATTCTCATGAACGAATAACATGATGGAATATGAGGCAGTATTATCGGAAATGACCCTAGCCTGAAAGATTGAAGTTGTTAAGCTAAAGTGCAAATGTTTTCAGATTCCAAATTAGTTGTGGAACAATTTGCAAGAAGATTCAACACATACGAGCCTATGATGAAGTTATATCATGCCAAGTTCCTGGAATTATCTAAGAAATTCAGCGAGTTTTCACTTGACCATGTGCCACGAGAACAGAACAAGATTGTTGATGCATTAACCAGATTAGCTGCAAGTATACCAAATATAGAACCAGACACTATATCGGTCCACATTCAAGACCGACCTTCGGTCGAGATACTAGCGACCAAACAATCAATTGAGGAAATCGAAGCTTTATGCCATGACCTTCAAATTTTAACCATTGATGCCACTGAATCTCCCCGGGAACTCACATGGATGGACCTCCTAATCAAACATTTGATTAATGGCTATATTCATGAGAACATCATAAGCCAGAAAGATTGAATTCTGGGCCAAAAATATGTCTAAAATAACTGGCGATTGTATAAGAAAAGTTTCGAGTGACCGCTACTACGATGTTTATCCCCTATCGAAGTTGAGGCCGTCATGATTTATGCTAACGAATGAATATGTGGCATTTATTCTGAAACTCGATCCTTATATTATCGGATCATCATTGTTGGATATTTTTTGCCAACATTACTTGAGTATGCCAAGAAATACACCAAACCATCTGATGTCTGTCAATATCATGCTTCGGTCCCACAACAACCAAGGGCTCTCCTATCGGTGACCCTACTCCCTTGTTCATTTGACAAATGAAGAATTTATATTTAGGGACCGTTCCCTAGATCGGTAGGGCAAAGAAAGTTATGCATTGTAGCAGCAGAATATTACACCAAGTGGATAGAAGCAGAGGCTGTGGCCCTAATCTCTGAACGAATTGTAATGAATTTCTTATGGAGAAATATTGTGAGCCGTTTTGGAGTACCTCAGGCCTTAGTATCAGACAACGGACTTCAATTTCGTAGAAAAATGGTTCGGGACTTATGTATTAAATTGGGTATTACCCAACACTTTTCGTTAGTGGCTCACCCCCAAACCAATGGACTTACGGAAGTATTCAACAAGATTATCCTGAATGGATTGAAGACTAAGTTTGAGGATTTCGGAGGAAAGTAGCCCGAACATATCTACGAGGTTTATGGGTGATATTACCCGGGGGTATTTTCGGTATTATGATATCTCGGGAGCTCCTCCGACGCCGCTAAATGGTATTTTCGATTTTCTAGTATATTTATGGAATAGTGTGTTTTCGGGGGGAATCTCGTATTCGGACCTTCCGGGACTATGTACGAATTTTCTAATGACATTTCTAGCAGTTTTGGGCAATTTCGATCCCGAACCGAGCCAGGGTATTTTAGTAATTTGGCACCCGAAGAGCGCTCCGATAAGTTTTGGCGATATTTCAGATTATCTACTCAATATTTGGAGATAAAGAATTAGTCAACGGTACTTTCTGGTATTTTCTCACCGTTTTTTCTAACTAGCTTTCGACCGAAACGCATTTCTGATGTTCCGGGATGTTACGACACTCATTCCAGTTAGTTGGATTTTTTTTAAGTCATATGGGCTAAGTTGATTGAAATCGGTCTTCTGGGCCAGAAACTGAATTATTGGGTTATGTTCTTCTATAAATACATGCCCTCAAGGCATTGAAAGGGTGTTCCTACTTTTGGCATACTTCCCAATGTAAGATTTTGTACGATACTCTTGCCTGGAACCTGCGAGATTTTGTATCATTCACGCGAGAGCTTGTTTTCACCTCGGAGTCACGACTTTTTTTTCCGAAACTAGCGAATTTGTGCATGTGTGACTCGCAACTTTGTGTATATGTGACTCGCGACTTTGTGCATGTTTGACTCGCGACTTTGTGTATGTGTGACTAGCGACTTTTTGATGATGTGCCGCAACTACATGACTAGCCGCGCGAAGGTGCCGACTCGCGCTGACTTGACTCACCACTCGCGACTTTATGGCTACACTGGCGAGATTGTGTCAAAAAACTCGTGACACACTTCATCTCAGGCGCGACGGAGCTGATTTGATCATTTTTCGTACCGTTTTCATTCGGATTGTCGATATCTCTAGTTTGTACTTGTGTCCTTTGATTATCATAGTGAAAAACCAAGGTAGAGCTTCGCTCTTCCGATGACGTAAGCTCACACATTGTGGGCCCAACCTCGTATATCGCTCGTGTCCCGACAATAACTAAATGCAAGATTAGAAATTGACTGATAAAAAACAAATACTCTAAAATATTTTTAGACGAGATCAATGGACTTACAAGACTACGCCCCGCTCTACAACCCTAGAATCTCGGTTCTCTTTTGTATATGGATCTGAAGCAGTTAGTTCAATAGAGGTTGTCATTCGATCACCTCGAATAACCCAATATGACGAACATATGAATGATGAAAGAAGATCTTTGGACCTTGAGATGATTGAGGAATAAAGAAACGTCATCTACGCTCGTATGTATTCTTATCAGCGAACCATGGAACGGGCCCATAATAAACGTGTCTTACCCAGAGAATTTTCAGAAGACGATCTCGTTCTCAGAAATATAAGAGTTCAGATGAACGTTGGGAAGCAGGATAGAAACTGGGAATGGTCTTATCGAATTTTAAAAAAAATTGAAGCTGGAGTTTATAAGTTGGAAACATTATATGGCAATGAGATCCTCTGAGCCTGGAATGTTATGAATTTACCGCGATATTTCTTGTAAAAACTTTAATAGTTAATGACAATTATGAATCATAAATATATTTTTAAATTATGAAAAGAATACAATGAGCGTGATATACATTATTTCTAGCTAACTGATTGGCCGATCTTGGAGTTTGATTTTTTGGACGAGTTTGGACTGATGACTGTAGTGGTTCACTTGTAAGGCTCCTAAGTAGTGGTGACCACTCTCACGAGTCAGATGCTCCTATACTTGTCGAAGTACTTAGATGAATCACAAAACTCCAGAACTCACTGCGAACTAAATATCCCCTTCGAAGGTATTCACCCTTTGGAAATAACCCTTACGTCCATGTATTCTGCCATAAGCGGAGATAACGGGGACGGATCTAGTCGATCAAAGTGTAAATGTAAGCCTATCTTGGGACTTATGCAGAAGCGGGGCTCGACCGAAGCCTAATGTGGGACTTATATAAGAACCGGGGCTCCACCATAGCTTGCCATGAGACTCATGAAAAACCGGGGCTACGGCGCTAAGGTTATCATAATGAACAGGGACTGAATAAAGAGCAATCCATTTATATGTTTAAGTTTCCCTAACTAATTAACCCTAGCGGAATCCCAACCTAAGTTAAAGATGACCGAATGGTCTAAGCTTAAAAATTTGACCGAACTTAGAAAATATGATGCATTGATATCAATTATGTTTACAACAAGAAACAAAATACATAAAGAATGGGACCTAAGGTCTAAACGTTAGTCCACTTATCCTTCCTCTCTTTCTAATTCCCTAGACTTCTCCGCTATCCACACATTCAGATATTCCAATTTCCTCTCCTTCTCCTCAACCAATTCATTGACTGACATCTCCATCATGTTAAACAAGGAAAGTTGAGATTCTTGTCTAGTGGAGGCTCCTCAAGAACTAGAATTTCTCTGAAGTCTTCATCTTTGGTCATGGGGTCAATTGACTCCCAACGTTCATCCTTGGGGTGCAGGTCAAATTGCTTGACAATCTGGTCCTGCATATTATCCATGTATTGTGAGACGTTGGAATCGTAGACGTTGGCTGCCAAGGCAAACAACAGCGAGGACCGAGTGAAAACTAGAAGAACCCCTCGGACCGCTTCCTATGTTGCATCCTTACTCTTGGCCAAGTCTTCCTTCAAGGCGTCCATCTTTTCTTGGGACCGAAGGAGAAGTCTATTGCTTTCGTCATACAACTCTTGCACCTAACTCTTCAGCTCAAAAACACGGGCCGTTGTGAGGTAGCAGCTCCTTGAGAGTCCTTGTATTTAGCTTCCAACTCTGCTACATGAGAAGTTAAGAGCAAGAGATGAGTACCCGCTCCCAACAACTGTCCGTTCAAACGTTCCCACTCCTCCAGGATCGATACCAACTCTTGTTGCTTTATCTCAACCTTCCTCTGAGCTCAGGTAAGTTTATCTTTGATTTCTTTAGAAACCGAAGTAGAACTTCGACTCAACTAGATCGCAGAGGCAAGAGCAACCTAAAGTCAAATAAATTTGTATTTAGCAATAGAGTATAAGAGAAAACTCACCATGGTCGTGGACTCCAAATAGGCTTCCACCATGTCCGGAATCGGCCCATCCAAATCAGCGGGGTTTTTCCTCCCCATGAACCTATAATCTTCCAACATGGTATCCTTCATTGACAATGGAGTTCTCTTCGGTCCCTGAGCCTTCGCCAAAGAACTAACCATCACATGGATCGCCTCTCGAACAGTCTCAGAACTAGATGGTGTGGGGACCGGTTCACCAATAGTGATCCTTTTTCTCTTGATCGGGGGTGCTGGCTCTTCTCCTGTCTTCTTCAGCTGTTTGTATTGCTTCGGGGGCTATCCTTCGGCCGCCCGTTTGCTTTTATCCAAATGTAGGGGGCCTTGACACGTTCTCCCCAAGGATAGAGGTCGCGAGAACGTCATCCACTCTAATTAACCCCTGCACAACAATCGCACGATGTTAATATCCATGGGGGAATTATTCCAGATCCCATACATAGGTGGCATGCTCAATAATTGGATTTTTGCTGAGATCACCTCTTCCACCACTACCATGGTAGGAACGGGCCTCTGGCTACTGGAACCACCCGCAGATCGTGAAGACCCCGCGCGGGTGGCCGATGCAGATTTAGACGACCTCAACCTAGCCTTGGCGGCAGCAGCCATCTCATCCATGCGGTTTCCAGACATCGTATATGTAGAATCTGCAAAAGAAAAATGATAAGGATAAGGATATATGAACTAAGTTAAGTTAAATCCCTTACCTTATCCTTCAGACGAATCGGAGCTAGAGAATATCCCCTTCAGTATTGGGGCTCCGTCCTACCGGCTATCTCTATCTCTATGAGCTTCTTCTTTCGGGAGGAAGAATCATCGCTAAGGTGTTATCAATATCGTGATGAGATGGATTGAATCGGGATCAGTCCAACCTACCAATATCAGGATGAGTTATAAGTGGAGACATCTTAAGAAAGTCCTCCTTCGGGACTACTATCCAAATATAATAGAACTCCCACTAATGAATAGAGTCCTACTTGTCAACAATAGTGCACGC
Source organism: Utricularia reniformis (assembly GCA_009725065.1). Classification (NCBI taxonomy): domain Eukaryota; kingdom Viridiplantae; phylum Streptophyta; class Magnoliopsida; order Lamiales; family Lentibulariaceae; genus Utricularia; species Utricularia reniformis. Next base: position 125,557 of record RWGZ01001222.1, on the reverse strand, counting down.
TGTGGTACGGACCGCTATATAAAATAACATACGACATCCTAGCAACATTTTCCCTCTTTGGACCCAACCAAAAACAAATTGAAAAAACATTCTAACGTCGGTTGTATGCCCTGTTTGCGACAATAAAATATAAATGATACTATGTATATGTAGCTACCCGGGAACAGAGCGTAGGTTGGACAATAGATTTCCCGAAATAGGGCGGCTACAAAACGGTGTAGTGGAAATCGTAAGCCTCACTTCAAGGAGGCATTACTAATGAGAGAGCGCTAGGAGGAACATTCATCTGGCGGGAAGGAAGCATGGTGCATCTTCCTTCCCCTTTTAGATGGAGTAATGGCTGGAATGGAGAATTTGACCTGATATTCTTCGATGTCAATCTCAGATATATTAAGATACCTAGGCTTACGGGAAGCCATTAGCGATTACCTTGAAATTTTCTTTAAAAAATGCGATCACAATGGGAGAGAGCATAATCGCTCGAGAACTAGAGCTAGAAGAAATTTCACCAAATGGTAACGATGGATGCACCCTACCAAAACCCCAGCTTTTATACTATACTATCTACCACTCGCAATTTAACACATGTGTTGCTGCAGGCGGCTGCAGTTTGACAACTTGTCCATTAGTAGAATACGGAAAGACACAAACTATTTTAAATTTTAGAATACGTTTTTACTCATAGTTGTTACTGTTTTCACAAACTATCGATTCACTAAATACAGAATCGGTCTTATGGACAATGTAACAGCTGGTTCGGGTACAGTCCTCCGTGTGCTCGATCAGGCATTTCTACCCTATGCGCTCTCAATCAGATGGTCAGACTCATATCACCACTGCGATAGCTATAAAGTCCAATGGGCTAGTAATGAGAACTTCGGAACTCGATACTCAGAAACTGAGGAGGCCCAAGCCATTCTAGGCTGCCCCAAGTGATGGAGTCGAACCTAAAGGGCCCTATATCCGACATCTAATTAGGTTTTAGTCCAGTGGAGACAGCAAGGCCCGAAAGCCCACTTGGGTTAAGGAAGTACGCAAGCCCAATAACCAACAGTGAGGACTGAAGGTTTAAGTTATACATTATTCGTAATTTCTGGACCGATCGGTCTTGTCGGTTACAGCAAGCCGCGGGCACACACATGTTTCCCATGCTTCGGGCCGGATCACACAGTCTGCACTTCGGGCTCACTCACGTTTTCTGTCAAGGGAAAACGACTTTGTCAGAGACGTTATAGAGCATAATTCACACAGGTTTTCCATCTATAAATACATGGCTTAAAGGCAAGCTCCAAAAAACCTTTTGGACGCACGAAGAACCTTCACTTTGCTGATTTTCCCTCTCGCGCCTTCTTATTTTACCTTAGTCATTTTCATAAGCCTTCTTCGTTTGTAATATGAATAGTTTCATTAATATATCTATTAAGGGCATTTCTAGCTCTTAGTCATGTGGTTTTTTCCCCTTTCCTATGAGTTTTCCACGTTAAAATCGATGTATTAATTGCTTACTCTTTACTTACAATCGTTCCCCAAATTTAAATAAATCAAAACCGAATTCGTTTTATTACGAACTGGATGATTGTTGATACCCCTAGTTTTTTTACTTTCTACTTAAATATCTTCCACAAATATGTTATCAATCGTTCCCCAAATATGTTACGAATCGTTCCCCAAATTTAAATAAATCAAAACCACATTTATAGATATTAACAAGATAGAAGAATTTCGACTTTCTATTTTTTTCCAAGTATATTCTCTACTCAAGTACCAAACATATAAAATTGACCTCATATCCTATAAAAAATCATCTAAAGTTCTAAACCTCGTTTCCAAGTGAGTATGAAATTATTTTGAACCCTCGAGGCTAAATATGTAATTTCAATATTTTTTGAATTGCTCTTTTACAATATTTTAAAAATGTGGTCATTATCTTAAATTGAAAAAATAATTTTAAAAATCAATATACCTTATACTGTATGTAATTTTTTAAATATATGCTTATATTCTCTTAGTTTTTAAATTATATTATTCTCCCAAATTTCATTATAACTTAGGGTGTCTTCTATATGAATTCTGGAAAGTAATTTATGTAGAAAGAGAAATAAAAACACAAATAGAAATACAAATATAAATCATGAAGTGTTCTGTAATGTTTTTAGAATGAATAAATAATGTATACAAACAGATAGTGTTATGTTGTAGAAATAGAATGACAATTTATGTATTAATCAAATTACTTTCATACACTTAGATTTATTTCAATAATAAATTATTATTCGGAACTCTATCTGACACAAAATATGATATTCTACAATATTATCATCGTGAAGATGGTCTAGGTGCGCAACGTCGATTATGTTATATTTGTTTATAGTCTGCTCTCATAAACCAAAAGTTGTATAAACTTATAAATAAGAACATTATAGAAATTTCAAATACTAGAAGTAAAAGTTGAAATTTAAAATTTGGTTTTTGTTGTTTTTTATTTATAGTTATAAAATTGAGAAATATAAATTTTACTTATAAAAAAATAAAATGAAAAATAAGATATGTTATGCAACATCATTAATTTTCATTTCTTAGAATTAAAAACATAAATATAAACTGTACAGAATATAGTCTTAATCATTTTTTTATTTCACTTTGCTGCTTTCATATATTATATTTGTGTGTACATTTCAATTCAATATTTGTTTTAATATATAATAACTATAAGACAAAAAAATTATCAACAATTAGATTTTCTGTATTTAAATATATGGTCATTGAAAAATTTATGGTGGATTTTGTAAAATAGCCCTCTCCAAGAAATTGGTTTGCAAAATAACATGTTTTGTTAAAGTATTTGCTAAATAACTTATATTTATATATTTTAATAAAACTTAATCAAATAATTAATATATATTAATTAAAAATATATAATAAATTAAATTATAATATATTAAGCAATATTTTCATCGTACTGATCCGGACCGATATGAGATATTAATTTTTTAAAAAATTTTCCAGGATGATCTAGAAAAACCTGGGCTCCGACCCGTAAACCTGGTACCGGTGCCGCTCGGCTTTCATTGTACCAGGCTGTATGAAAATATTGATTAAATATTATTATGGGCGACACGTAAACTACCAATTATCGACCGATATATCGGTTATACTCCCCGAATCGGAACATATACTTTCATATCGATCGATATGTGAAATTACGATATAAAAATATGGACTGGTATCCGACACTATAAATCAATACCATCATGTATTTAACATATCGATCAATATAAAATATATGTTCCGATTAGTACCTGGTATTTTACGTGTCGCTCGATATAATATTTTATTAATATTATTATATTGTAATTTACTTTATTATATATTTTAATTAACTTATATAAATAAAATATAAATTATTATTTTTTATTAAAAATATATAAACATAGATTATTTAGCAAATAATTTTCGAAAATAAGTTACTTAACAAATTCTTTTGAAAATAGGTTATTTAACAAATTAAAACTTGGCTTATTCAGCCAATTTGTGCAAATTAAGATTTTTAAAAATAATAAAAATTCTGATTTTTAAGCTGGGAAAAACAATTTTTTGAATGTCAGTTTAAGCAATCTCAGTCTCCTTTGTCAATCAACAGAAAAACCGACAGATCACTTTGAAAAGTTGCGGCTTCTTAACTCCGGCTGCAGTTTGTCTACTTTGAACGCAACACCTCTGCCGCTGCACGCCGACTCATCAGACCCTACAACAAAATAACCCACCGATGGCGGTGGCGGCGCCGTCGCGTGTGGAGAACTGAATGAGATCAATCTCTGGGATGAAAGATTAAGCTTCAAACATCCAGACCGAAGCGGCGGAGGAGGAAATAGCGGTGATGAAACGGCGAACTCCGTCGGCGGGAAGATTGATTGATGAGATCCCACTCCATTACTAGAAAAGCTTCATCAAATAAAGCTTAGAACAAAATAACACAGGAACAGAAGCTTAATTTGTTCAAAAGTACCTCGAAGCAAAGCAATTAGAGAAAACAAGCTTACGGGCTTTGTTCAGAATTTCAGTATCTTTTTCTGTAACAACATAAATCTCCGTAATAATAGAATCCCCAGAAAACTTGAAGATTTTGCAAGGTTAAATTGAAGTTTACCTTGACGATGGCGGTTCATGTGCCCACCAAGTGCTTGAGATTTGTAAAACTTTAGTGAACAAAATCTACACTCGTAAATCTTCGAAGGATCATATTTCCCAGTTTCCTTTGAGGCTGAGCAGTTCTTCCTTTTCCTCTCACCGCAGCCGTCACCACCTGCATAGATACCAATAAATGAAACTTTGACGACCAATTCAACTAACCCTAAAACACTGTTCCTCTCATTGATTAGGGTTTAAGTTTCACTTCCAACACAATGCATCAAATCAGATTTTAACTGGGTTTTTCACCAATTAAATCGTAGATCATATGAATTCAAGAAACTCCATGATCAAACATACCTGCAGCAGAAGAAAACTCAATCCCAGATACATTAGTAAACTCTTGAGGTACGGTATTAAGATCCAACTCCTTAATCCTACAGAAAAAGAAGTCAAAATTGATTAGAAAGAAGGGTTGTTGAATTTGAGCGAAAGAAAGAAGGAGGTCTGAAATGCATACATGGTACAAAGAAACTATGAGTCAGTGAAATTGAGACGGTGAAGAAAGCCAAGAAAAAGAGTTGACAGACAGAGAGAGCTGAATGAATGCCTGATATCTGAAGCAGCAGGTCTCTCGTCTGGTCTCTCCCTGGCCTGGCCTGCTAAGAAAAACAAGATCGTGACTTAAAATAATTGAAAGCTAGCAGCTGAGATTACTATTCACAGTGGTGTCAGTGCATGTTTAAAGGCAGGATTTTTATAAGATTGAGAATCTTATACTGAATGCTATGGTTCTAGTTCGACCCTACTTTCTCTAGGGTTGCATGCAAATTGTCACTCAATTTATTTCTCATGTATTTTATAAAGACACCACATTTGTTCTTCTTCCTATTCTTATATACATAAAAACAAATATTTGTTCTGCGTTCTTGATAGAAGTTAGATATTGATTTTGGAGGTGGTCCACTCCCAAAGGCAATATAAAAATAAATGAAGAAAAAGAAGAGACTATTAGATAATGTTCTTTAAAATCATTCTTAAAACAATAATAAGACGAAAACTTTGAATTAAGATAGAGAATGAACAAATGAAATTTTTCTTATTTCATTTCATATTCATCTCTCAATTTAAACATTACAACAATACATATATATATATATAAATACTAATATAAAGAAGTTATTACCTAAATGACATGACTTTTCATAAAAGTCAACTTTTTATCTAATAAACCAACATTAACTTCTAACAAAATATATTATTCTATTATCTAAACTTATTATATTATTTTAATTTACTAATTTGGATTTTAACTTTCAACATCCTCACTAAAATTGAATTCATCCTTTTTCAAGCTTTTCGTAACTTCGATCTTCAAGCTGAGGAATCATCGAATTTCACATCGCTTTTATAAACCACTAATAAAACATGACTTTCTTCGTCTTGTTTAACTTCTACAAATAAATTCTTCTCATTTGCGGCATCCTAGCATTCCCTTGCAAAATGACATAATTCATGACAAGAATAACATTCAACTTTAGACTTATCAAATTTCTGAGAATCAGAGGAACTCCATCCTCTCTTCGTACGCTTGTAAAGAACACTCAAATTCCTCGATAGACATATCATCAATATCATGAGATTCCTCAATTGCACCGGATACAAAATTATACTTCGATTCCAAAGATTGAATGATCTTTTCCACGATCCTAGCATCTTCAATTTTTTCACCATACCGCTTCATCTGATTCGTTACACTTTTTACAAGAACAATATATGATGAAATTTCTTCGCCAGGTTTTTGTTTCAATGACTCAAATTCGCGATGCAACGTTTGAAAGCGAAGTTTCTTAACCCGATCAACACATTGAAATGATACTTGAAACATCTCCCATGCTTCTTTTGAAGTTTTCGCCGTAGCCACTTTCTCGAACAAATTTTCATCAAGTGCTTGATAAATTAAGGACAATGTTTTCTTATTCTTTGTTTGTAATTTTGTGTCCGTAACAACAAATCCATCACTCACAACATCGCAACATTCATATGCACCGAAAATCGCTTTTACACGAAGACATCAATGATCATAAGTGTCTTTCGTAAAAATAGGGACATACAAATTACCACCGTTTGACATCGCACCAAGAATCGTATAGATCTGATACCTCTTTGTTAGAGGATGTTGTTAAAAATTCTTCTTAAAATAATAATAATACGAACACTTCAAATCAAGACGAAAAATGAACAATTAATCTTATTTTACATCATATTCATCTCTCAATTTAAACATTACAACAACACATATATAGAAATGTTAATCTAATGCAGTTATTACTAAATGACATGACTTTTCATAAAAGTCACAACCTTTTTCTAATAAACCAACATTAACTTCTAACAATTGTATTATTCTATTATTTAAACTTATTTATTATTTTAATTTAATAATTTCAAGTTTAACTTTCAATAGAGACGTGTAGCTGCTTAGAAAAATGAAAAATCAAATACAAATTCTTCCAAGGCTATTTATAACTTTATTCGCTCCCAAAACCATTTTCGCCCTATAAATCTCTCTACAGATCATCATTCTCTCACATCTACATCATATTTTCTTTCTACTTCTAAAAATTCTCATTCATCCACATCATTTTTTATTTCTCTTTTATCTACATCATCTCATATCTCCAAATTTAATTTTATATTTCTATCTCATCAATTTTATCTATTATTTCTAGTAATATGAGAAATAGTGATCATGTTAATTATTTCGATGATTTTGTAGTTCAATTATTATTTATTATTTTATATCGTTCTTTATATTTCGTTTCGATTGTATTCGTATTTCGTTTTTATTATCTACATTTCAAAATTATTGAATCTTAAATAAAATTATTAATTTAATTATCAAATAAATACAATTAATATTTAATATATATATATATATTAAATAAAGTATTTAAAAAATATTATATTGTATTATATTTAATACAATATAATAAAGTAAATATTATTGATTTATAAAAATAGTAAATAAAATTTCCCACAAATATTATCGACTAGATCGCATTCAAACGCTGATAAATGACTTTATCACATGAAGTAATAATCATATCGTGATAAATATGATCCTCTTGATATTGGCAATAGTCGAAATGAATTATTAGACAACAAGAATACACATATTCAATGAAAGACTAGTCAAATTCAAGTAAAATATGGACACAATTATTACGCTTTATACAAATGTTAAAGTGACATATGAATGATATGATATTCTTGATATTAGACATATTCAAATTGAATTACTATATAACAATAATAGAAATATTTCAATGGAAGATAGTCAAATTCAAATTTGATTCGAACAATACAAAAAGAATTATTATTTTTCTTTCACATTCTATATAAACATTTTATTTCACTGATTACTAAATCTTCCATATCCTTTCATTTATACACTCAAACGTGGATAGTCACTTAATTATACAACCATATGGATTCCATTATCCCATTCTATCAATAATTCACTAATCAAGATGGATTTGATAACCTTCATAGAGGGACACCAATCAAAATTTCTGAACAAGGCTCGTTAGACATCACATGAAGAGATGTTAATTGTTTAGGCTTGGCTAAATGTACCTCAAGATGTAATCGTAGGTAACGCACAAACCTTAGTAGGGTTTTGGGTTAGAATTGTCGATTATTATAGAATATGTTGGACGAGGAAAAACATAAGGCAGAGTCAATTCGGAAGTAGTGGATCGATATAATCAAGTTTATAGGATTATTTTGCTGGTTTTATGATGCATCTCTTGCGAGGAGAAGATGTGGTTTTACCGAAAATATTATGTAAATATGCTCATTGAGCTTATGAAAATGCAAACAATAAAGATGAAAGAACACCGGGTATAAAAAAAATCATATGAGCAATACTAGAGAGTCTTGAGAAACTAGATGAAGTAGAGACATACAGTCAACTGCATAGCAAATAGTACATCTATTTGTGGAGCAAGTAGTGAGGAACACAACATTCTGATAATGAACAACGTCATAGTGGGCGCAATGTCACACAGCCACCCACTGCAGGTCATCCGCTCGTGCTTAATGTCAACCCATACTTGAAAAAATAGTCAACAAAGTAACCAAATACGAGACAACGGTAGGTGACCTAATACTTGAACTACGCACTTATAACGATTAAATGATAATGTTCAATGTAATACAATTTATGATGATAAATCGAGATACACTAAATCATAATTAACAAGATTTGTACAGTAGCACATTGTTTACATTACTCCAAGGTGCGATAGATTGATCTACACCCCATCGGTCCGCTTCGGTAGTAATATATATCAGTCACACAAAAATAGTATTAGGCAATATCAAAATTTGCTAATTAATCGATTATTATTTTTATTCTAATTTTGTTGTTTAATCAAATTTTTTTCTTAGGCTTTATGATTATAAAAATAATTACTTATTAGTTTTAAAATTTTGTAATAAATATATTTTATTTAATTACAATATTATTAATCTATATACTTATTAATATTAATAGTATATATATTTTTAAAATAATCAATTAAAAATTTAATAAATAATAAAGAACAGAATTCTAGAGAGGAAATTTCTCTCTTCCTATGGCATATGGCCCCTGACCATGCCAGCATTGCAACCAAACCTTGGGAACAGATGATGGTCTAACCATGGACAATTTTGCAAAATAGCTCCCTATATATCAATATATACATATTTCATATTGATCGATATCTAAAATAAAATGGGTACCGGGTATTTTTGATAGATCTAAAAAAACCCGAGATCCGACCCAATAACAAGATACAGGGAGTTATGGACAAAACAATTATACCATAATATTTCACATATCGATCGATATAAAATATTTATTCCGATTTAGGGGCGTATGACCGATATATCGGTCGATACTTGGTATTTCACGTTTCGTTCGATATAACATTTTATCAATATTTTCAATCGTAATTTAATTCAATTTATCAAATTCTTACTATTTTCGTTAAACTAATTTAATTTATTTTACAACGTAAATGTATTAAATTCATTGTTAATATATTATATTTTAATTTAATATGTAATTTTAATTAAAATATATATGTAATATTTAATTATTTGATTTATTTTCATTAAAAAATATACAAATGGATACTATTTAGCAAATAAGTTAGGAAGATGGGTTATATAGCAAATGTTATTTGGCAAATCAATTTTATGCATGGAGCTATTTACAAAACTGTCCGTCTAACAATCTGTCAATGACTTTCACCGCAAAGACCACTCCGACCACTCCAAGTCTTAAGACATGTTGATTGATCGCATTGAAGGTTATCCGGTCGGGTAGCCTAACGATTGACAAATATCAATATTAGTTTTTACTCAATTTATCATTTTAATAACAAAAATTAAATTATTTTAATATTTGTTTGTGAAATAAAATAAAATTCTCAAAAAGAATTGGAAATTACTATATACTCCCATAGATTTACAGAACTGTTGTGAATAGTCAATTTTAAAATAAATCCTATTAAAAAATATTCCCACACTTTTAAATTTCCAAGATACTGAAATTTTTTTCATTCAGGTTTGTCCCATTCTCATCTAAATTAATTATATGTCATATTGATTTTTATAGAAAACGAAATTAGATATTAAATCGATTGAGATACCATCAAATACAATTTACATTTGGCTGATTTTAATTAACCTTTTATTATTTATTTTCTTTATAATTTACCTTCTATAAATACATTCCGATTTCAGACAGCTTAACTATAAAATTATTAAACAATTAATTCAAATAGTTTTTAAAATATAACAACCACTAAACGAAGATGACCGTATCTGGTGTCTAGATAGTCTATCTAATAATACAAAGTCAATCACCCCAACAAAGGATTTTACACGTTACGGTTAATAATTGGCAGGAAAAATGGGCCCACTTTTTATTTTAATTTTTGTGTTTAAAAATCAATTTGGAAAATGAAGGCTCGGCCACAACTTTGGGTTGTTAAACTGTGTCGATTTCAATTTTTATTAAATATTCACTTTGTATATTTTATAAGTCATTCTTTCACATTAAATCATGGTTGTGTAAATTAAAAATACAAATAGTACTTTGCAAATATAAATGAGTAACGTTTAATTACGATCGTCTACCTTAAGGGTAGTATAATAGAACTGTTATTAAAATTACAACATTACAAATATGATAAATATTTGAACAAAAATATGTATATTTAGTTCTAAGACTTTAATTAAATGAATGTAAGACATCTTAAATTATTAATACTGTTTATCATGGATCCGTTAACAATACCATCAATATAAGAGGAATAGTTTATAGTAAAAACATGGAAAAAATAGGAAAAATATATTAGAGTATAAATATAAGAGTAAATTAGTGGTTTTATAATAACAAAATTACTTCTCTTAAAGTGTAATCTAAATGCAAAAATGTGAATGAAAGTAAAAAGATAAAGAAAAATGATGAGATAAATAAGAAACAATATACTACTCTTCATATCTTATAAGTATTATAGATTATAGATTATGTATACATAATATTTGGGTTATTTGTGTCAACCCAAAATTTAAATTACTAACACCAAACTAATAAAAAAGTATCGGATTTTAATTTATACAGTTCAAAACCACCCAAAACATAAATGTGTTAATCCAAAACCCATGAAAAATTGGGTTGGGTCGTTTTCGGGATTCGATTAACCATCAAATTGACACTCACAATCTTTATATCTCCACTAGACTAGGTTGNAGTAATTAATTTGACGAATAATCTTATGTATTGGGTAATACATACATTCTTTTGATATATTAAATACAGAAAAAATGATCTTACTCGAATCTTATATTTTGATATTTGTGTGTCGTATTCTATAAAGTTTTTCATAGTTTTATACATGATGTAAATGTTCGAGTTTTGACGATATTTTTAGATTACATATACACATATATCACCAGAAATTGCGTTTACTAGATAATTTAATATATAGTTTAATTAATTTAAATTAACGCACCCTCAGCGCACCCTTAATTGGATTCGTAAAATTTTGCGCACCCCGCACCCTTGCACCCCGCACCCTGCACCCCGCACCCGCACCCGTGCAACCTAGTAAATAAATGAATAGTAGAAAACTTCGGTGAAATTTTTCCTTCAAATATTTTATTGGGTAAAATGAAACCCAAAATTTAATCATTGACAGCACAAAACCAACCACCTACAAATTGTAAGCTATTTTTTTATAAAATAATTTTTTGTAATAAATCCAATATTTGTGAAAACAAATTGAGTTTCGAATTATTTAATATATATTTGTCATTAATAAATTTATTACTTCTAAAATCATAGTAAGTAATAACTTATTGATACCAATGATTTATCAAGTTAAAAAAATGAATAAAATTCTATTAATATTCAGATATTATGTTATACATTTTTGTCAGCTTGAATTACACATTTTTCAACTAAAACTATACTTAAGTCAATTTTTGGGGATGTTTTTCAATTTTAAATGTTGACTTTATAATCTTTATATTTATTAAAAATTAATAAATGAAAATATAATAATTGTGGGAAACAAGAAAACAGTTTTCCCATCATTTCACTTCATTTCACTACAGTCGTTCCTCCAACTCCAATCCTAAACAAAGGAAAGGAGCCCACCTCCACAACGCCGCCGTGAAGTTCATCGCCCGAGAAATCAGTTACGAAAACTCCGATGAGGTATCATCGTCCAAGAACTCCGCTCCGCCTTCCACCTCTGCTATTTCTCTTCTTCCTCCTTCATGTACCAATCTCACCCCAGATTCCGGTTGCCGCAATAACCGCATTTCCACGGCGGTTGCTTTCACGGCCACTTTTCTCCGACGTTGACGTTGAAGATTTTCATGTAAAGAGTCAAACTACCGACTCAAGTTCTACTTTTGCAGATGATGAAAAAAGGAGAATACCCAGTTGCCCAGATCCTCTCCACAATTGATTTTGCTTTTGCTTTTGCTTTTTGATTTCCCAGTTTTGGAATGAAATCAACAAGAAATCGATGTTACAGAAATGATGTATTTCAATTTTTGGCTTTCGCTGGGATTATGTTTCAGTTGTAAGAAAACTAGAAACAAAAACTTTCATGTTTATGGAAAAATCTTCTCTTTTACACGAAGACGACACCAAATCGAAATCACTGCAATTTTTCTCTGTTAACGATGAAAACCCATCAGTTATACATATTGTCCGTAAGTTCTTAGGGTTGATGTTTACGGTATATTAAATTAAATATTAAATTTGTATAATAATGAGTCAAATAAATAATTATAACGTAAAATGATCATTTTATTTTTATTGTTGAAAATTCAAATTACTAATCATTTTAATTGTGTGCATAATGGGTTTGTTTATTTTGTTGGGTTATCGTATCATATTTTTATTTAAATGTAACTTATTAAACATTTTGTATTTTTTTAATAAATTGTTCATTTTTCAATAATAATTGAAAGTAACAATTTCGAGATAATCAATGTATTTATCCATAAATAAACACAGGGTTATTGTAATCAATATAGCAAACAACCAATATCATATTTGATTTTATGAAAATTTAATTTTATTTATGTAAACATAATATTGAAAAATAAAATGGAATTAAAAGGTGCAGTTTATTAGCTGGGCAAAAGATAGCGATAAGTCGATAATCGCGGACCATTGACCGTTGACCTGCGGGCACAGCACGTACGGTTCATAGTGCCCACATTTTCGTCTCATTTTTAGCTGCTGACAAAAACCAGCTTGATATTAGTTTCTTTCAACAACTTTTCATGGCAAATTTTTTCGCTGATTAGTAAAATGGCATATTAGTATTACCTTATATTAAATAACAATTTTGAATTTTCCGCTTTTATTTTTAAAAATTTAAATATATGACCATTCATTTTTTCATAATTAACTTTTTATATACAAAAAAGAAATGGATAAATTTTCTATTTGAGAATGGGTAAGTAAGATTTTAGGCTTCTTTGTATTTGTGTAATCTCTTTCATTACATGTAAAAAGAAATAATTCTATTTATTCTTGTAATAAAAACCATGTAGATTGGATGATAAGAAAGAATTCTTATCAAGCCAATAAACTAGTGAGATCTCTGTGGGTGGACATGAGGTTTCGCATCTACAAACATCATAGAAATAGGCAGCACAATCCCAATGTGTATGCTGGGCCATTCCTAGGTGTTCGGTAGCCTTCGTATTAGAATGGCTCATTGCCGTGAAACGTGCTCTAATTTCAAAACGGAAACTTGGATTATTAGGTGGGACTCTTATGGAACCCCCTTCTACATCTAATTTGCAAGGAGAATGGAGGACGATCAGTTCGATGGTATGTGGGTGAATCTTGAACACCTTGGATAGCGTTCTACATTTGAAACAATAGAATCGGCTAAAGTGCTATGAGATGAGATCGCAGAACGATTATCTTTGGGCAACAAACCACATATTCATCAATTAAAAACTGAAATTTCTATTTGTCGAGAAGACGGAGACATAGTGGCTATGTACTAAGGCCGACTAAAGCAACATTGGAGATAAATACAACACTAAGAATGACCATTCTTCCATTGTTGCCTTCACAATACTTGTTCACAATTGCGTAATTATCGACAAAAAGAGGAAAAACGATTGCATTGGTTTTTGATGGGATAGCGCCAGATATGGGAAGGTGATTTTTCACATTCTCAACTATGATTCATTGATAAACTTGAATCAAGCATACTCGAAAATATTCAAGAGGAAACTAATCATGACATTGCTCGTAGAAAATATGATAAACAAAATGCAATGGCTTCTACCATTCAAACACATTCAGGACGAAACGAACAATCTAGAATAGTGTGGTATGATACATGCGAAAAGAATGACAATACTATAACAAGTGGTACACCCTGATGGGTTCTCGTGAAAACCGTGTCTACCTACCTTGAGCCTTTCCAACAAACCTAGTTGTAAGCATTGGAATGCCTACCCAAACATAAAACTAAAATTGAAGTATACGATGAATCCAAACTCGGAGTAATGGAAAAAAACATGGTGGTTGCCAAGTTTGCTTCGACATGGTTCACGCTAACGTCATCTCTACTAGTGAAACATTCATCTCTTGTATTCCTGGTTTTACTGTGGATAAATGGAGCATAATGAAAATCTTTGCTATGAACAATTGATGCAAATCAATTGAATAAGAAAAATTAAATGGTATGTTCTATTATTTTCTACTTGATACAAGCGCAAATCAGCGTATGACATGTTAACTTTCAAAGATGAAGAATTTAATTAATATAACTCACTTTATTGTCAACCTTCCTGATGATGCCAATCAACGACAAAGACGAGAAGTGTTGTTCTGCATCAAAACCGCATTATACAAAATGTTTTTTATGTACATGGGCTGCGATGCAACCTAATCTTTAGATTCTCATTTACTTCATAATACATATTAGATTCTACATATCTTCTACATCCTTTGTGCCTTGAAGGACCGAACATTGAAAACTCTTATTGATCTAAGTAAGAAGCTTGATACGGTCCATAGGTTCCGTATATAAATTAGTTAACAGTCATCAAGATTAGCACAAAGATTGATAAAATATGGCAGTGACGTTTTGATCATCCTTCCAATCTACGTCTTTTGAAGTTGTTGCTTGTATTTTTATAGACAAGTTATCTAGTTGTCGTTTTGATGGTTGTTCAGGTTATTTTCGTGCCAAATAATAACGATAACTATTTCCTCCAAGTTTGAGTATTTATAAAGCGAACATTGATCTTATTCACATGGATATTTGGGATCCATACAAAACACATTCATCTTACGGTGCCTACTATTTTCTAACATTAGTGGATGATCACTGAGAAGCAATATGTGTTTATATACTTAAATCTAAATTAGAAGTGAAAACTCGTATTCCTCAATTTCGCTCAATGGTGTTTACACAATACAATATCAAACCCAAGTGTTTTAGTTCGAATAATGGAGCACAATTTTTATCTTTTACAGATTATTTTTTTACTATCGGTATTTATCATCAAACTTCGGTGGTCTGCACTAAGCAACAAAATGGATGTATTGAGCTGAAATATCTACAAATTTTGAACATTGATCGAGCACTCTGTTCTAGGCCAACTCCCCCGTTCATCTTTGTGGATAGTGCGTTCTTACGGTGGTGTATCTCATTAATTGTACACCAACGGCCTTATTGGACTGACAAACACCCTATGAAAGGCTCCATTGCACCATGCTGCCCATTCATCTTCTTCAAAATTGGGTGTCTTGTCTTAGCTATCGACATTTTCGTGGTCGAGACAAGTTCTTATAAAGAATGGGTCGATGGATTTTCTTTAGATATTCTCTCATTAAAAGGTTGAAAGATGTATGATCTCAACTCAAGTGAGATGTTTGTCTCATGGGACATAACATTTATTGAACATGAATACCTTTTTTCCAAGACTTTATCAATATCGTTATTGGCAACCCCAAGTTCACTAGATGCTTGTGAATTGCCATTAGCAACATTCGTTGAAAGAGGACTACATTATGAGTTGAGAGAGCTAATATAATGTAGAAATATAACTCCCATGATGCATTTTCTAATGAAATTCATATTGCATCCCATCACTTGACATAACATTGGAGAAATATGATACAGATTCTCATCAAGATACAAAGTTTACAAAAGTCTTACTCTATTGTTATCGATAATGAGAACAACACACCTGCTCCAAGCATCGCTATGGTTGAACAAGTTGAGTTTTGGGAAGAGGTTATCGTAATAGAAAACCTTCGGCCATCTATTGTCGGAATCATGACCCCACTAACTCTCTCACTGCAACATCTTCATTGGGTCATGTCTCTATCCACTATAGGAGTACTTGCAATATAATTGATTCTCTCCAGGTACTGCAGTTTGTTGCAACAATTTCCTCTCAACCAATTTAGCCCACAAGATTTGCCGTTATTTCTCTATTCACACGATCAAGAGGAATTGAATAAGTGCATGTCTTAGTTTATGTTGATGAAATCATTATTACATGAAACATCAAATAATGGGTAAACAAATTAAAGATTGAATTGAATCGCAACATTCACAGGATGGATTTGCGTTCGATAAAATACTTCCTTAAAACAAAAGCCATGATGGACTCTACATCAACCAACGTAAATATAGCTTGGACAATATCATAGAGGTAGGCCTATTAGAAGCCAAACTAGCCCCCACACCTCCGGAGCAAAATCATGATTTAGGACGAACCACAAATACAATGTTGAAGGATCTTGAAAAATAAAGACGATTAGTTTATCGTCTGATTTATCTTATTTTCACTAGGCCTGAAATCAACTATTTTTGCACATGTTAGCAAAATTCTTGCAAGACCCACATGAAGACCATTAGAGTTCGGCACTGCGAGTAGTGTTCATTGACATGACGTTCTGTTACTTGTTTGTGATATCTTTTAAAACTCAAAAATATGGTCTACTTGGATTTTAGGTATACGTGGGCCATTTATAAGCTTGTAAATATTCAAGGCTAATGGGTTAGACATAGTGGTCCATGGGTCAATGCGCACCAAGTTAACTCTTGAATTTAATTTAATTTGTATATTTTTTATAAGAGTTTTGTATTATTAAATTGAAATAGATTAATTATATTGTCAATATTTCATAAACATATCATATACAAATCATTATATGATACCCCGAGAAAAGATTCTCATATGATAATGGACAAGAAACAAATAGTTGAATAACACAAAAAGAGCAATAAGAAATCAACAAAAGGAATAGGGAAGTGAGATTCTCTAGACAAGGACGGTGCATATGGGTTTCAAATACTCAGTCATTTCTTAACTATGATGTGGGAAGCACCAGCAAGCTGCAGCAACAGCTCCCGCTTCTGAAGCAGCCCAATGAGGGAGACCTAGGACAAAGTGGTTCCAAAGCGTCCAAATTCTAAATAAATAATTTTTAATTATTTTTATTTGCAATATTTATTAAATTAATCTTTTCATTTTGATAAACACATAGAATATTATGTTTTAAGTTTGTATCTTGATAAAAAAATATTTATCTTTATGTTGAAAGAGAAAAATTGTGGAAAATAGTAAAAGAGTATACTAATAATTCTTTTGATTAATTTTTTTTCAAATAGATTGAAAACAATGATGAAGTATTATTATTTAGATAAATATTGTATTTGTATTAGAACTTTATTTTATTAATAACTTGATATTTATAAGATTTAAATATTATTATTTGTTTTTAATGTAAAAGTTTCACAACCACTTCACAAAACGTATTCTTCTAAGTTTATCGATTCGTCGTTTCCGCTTTCCCACTTCTATGAATCTACTTCACTGCTTCGAAAGATCATAGTTTCTTAACCTTATTATCTCATATTTATAAGGGGAAATATTTATATATTTCTCCTTATATTCGTCACCTCGATTAGCTTCTAGATCAATCAATTAGGTAACGTCTGCAATGACAACGTACATGCAATTATTGTTGTCGATATCCTTAAAACCGCATACCCCATTAACCTAATCATGCCCGCTCTGAGTGTTAGGACCGATCCATTTAACAACCGACAGAGAACACTAACACTATGTTATTAGAAGACTATCCAATTCTCATTCCACTCTCATGGGGCGGGCTACATACTTCATGGTAAGAACCTTCCCTCACGTATATGGCCTACATATCTTAAGTCACATTGGGTGAGTCTAGCAATACTCTTACTGGCCCGCTTCAAGCTAGACCCATTTTTAATACCCAATCATGGTGTCGTTCAATATAATTTTAATATTCTAAATTGAAATTAATATATCAAATATTTACTGATTATAATTTTATAATTGTTTTATAATTTTTATAATATTATGGGGTTCTATAGTGTTGGAACTCGAATTTTCTGTGTTCGCCCGTCTAAAAGAAAATAAATTTGGTATGGGTTGTGGCTTTCAAATCACAATGGTATTCATGGATGGTGTGAAAACATTAATTTCATATGATAATGTTTAGGAGTATTTTTGTAACTATCATGTGTACGAGAATGCATGACACTCTCATGGGCATTTTCATAAATTATATTGCATAGGGATATTTTTGTAATTTATATATGTCGTGACGGCTTGATACATTTCTTCAGTTGTTGAAGATTAGCATTGCTAAAATTATTTAAGTGATTTATATGGTTGGGACACCTTGACACTCTTCTAGAGATGTTCGGCTCACTATATGAACATTAATTATTCAAATTTGAGCTGCATACTAATACATTAAAACATTGGATTGCATCCCTTATAAGTTATAACATAATATGTGGATATAATTTTTGTTTTTAAAAATTCGATGATCAGAATTATCAAATGATTAAATATTAAGGAAAAATTTGCCAAAACAATTGTGAAACTATGATTGCACAATTTTAAAATATTGGGGATCAATTGCCACTGTGAAACATTGGGTACAAACTCACACATAATTAACTTCGATAATATTTTATCAAAATTTACACAATATAGGAATTAGTTTAGACATCCAAAAAATGTGAGCACTAATTTCTCTAACATTATTAAACATATAAATTTGTCAGATTATATAAATTATGAAACCTTAATTATGGGGTTAATTCAATATTGGTCCCTCAAATTTCACAAATTATTATTTTTCATCCTTCAATTTTGAATAATACATTATATATATCTCAATTAACAAATTTTATCAATTTTGATATAAATTGATGAAAATACTCCTAAAACATTTCAAAACTTACGGACAGCGTGCTCAATAAATTTGGTGCCGACCCAACATTCTATGGTAAGTACACTCAGAAAAGAAGAATGAGTTTCAATTTTAAACATAGAAAAATGTATTGCGATCAACACGGTCGACAAATTTAAGGTTAGAGTTCCGACCATAAATCTTTTCATATAAAATCAATTTCTTCATTCCGGCACAAATATTATATTGTTTTGGATTAAACAAAGTTAAAACAATATTTTCAAATCGGCCGGAGACGAAAATTGGGCGGCATTAGTATTTGGACCTGTACCGTCCAGTACCAAGTTTCCGGGTTGACCCGGAAAAAAATTTAAAATAATAATATGTACCGACCGATATACTGGTTGTACCGATCATACCGATACTGACAGATATGAAAACATTCAGTAAAAGTAAACATTTTTTGGAGAATATTATGTATGTTAAGCAGTGTTTTCATTCTTGACGGTATACCGCCCGGTACGTCAAATTTCGCTCAGTACCGATTTTTTTTTTCCTACCCCCGGTACCGGGTATTATGGTCGATTTCCAGGTTTTTTTAGGTCTGATCCTAAAAAACTAATTAAATATTAATTTTTTAAAAAACAAAATAAAATAAAATTTGGTACAGACCGTTATACCGTTCGGTATACCGATCGTACCGCTCATATCAATCCAAACCGGTACTTAATTACGGACCGGTATGAAAACATTAATATTAAGGCATAAAAGCATTAGATTTGTATTAAATGTTTGGGTTGTAGATATTTTTGTGCCCATATTTATACATGTAAGTATTGTTTTCACAACCTAAATCAAACGAGTATGATACCCGTGATTTTTGAAATGTGTTAGGGGTATTTTCGTCTATTTGTATCTAAATTGACAAAATTTGTTAATAAAAGGATGTATAATGTATTTTTAAAAATTGATAGATGAAAAATGATAATTTATGTAATTTGAGGGATCAATATTGAATTAAACTCTTTAATTATCATTGGAACAAATGAAAACCATATGGATTCCTTGTGTACTCTTATTTGGTTTAGTATAACCTCACCCACAATGTTTCTAGATGAGATACATAGTTTGTAATACTGTGGATAAAAATTAAAAATTTGCAAGCTTGTTATATAGAATTATATAGAATTAAAAATTAAAATATTATAAATATCATATCTTAAACTTAAAAAATTATAAAAGTAGTACTATAAATTTGTAAAATTTCTCATATTTATCCCTTAAATTTTTAAGTTTTGAAAGATTCCTCTAAATTTTATTGTTGCATATTTGACATTTGAAGATCCTAACCGTTTAGGTTTGACTCTATTGCAGATAATGTTTTTAAATAAATCATTAATTAATATTTTATCACTATGTTAAAAGAGCTAAAAGATATAATGACTATAGTTTCAAGCTAAATAAGTTAATGAATGGACATATTTATTGTTTTTTGTTTATATTCGAAGGTTTGAGTGTAGAAAAATACAAAAATAATTGTGGGAGAGAAGGGAAACCATCGATAGCCACGAAAGTAAGAGAGGGATGAGTCACTCTCAAAACTAATCTCCGGCACGGCGGGGCCAGGGCGGTGGGGAATTGTTTGTACCCTTGTGTTCTATCTCTTTCTTTTCAGTCACAAAAGCAACTAAACTACATAAAACACAAGCACCTTTCACGTTCTATCAACTCTCAATGTTAAGATTAACATAATTCTAACTTATAACCACAAATTTGTATATCAGATATTTACGAGGATATTCTAACATTTGTACAACACACTATCATTTTTCGATAAAATCAATAATAATTTGTACTATATGTCTTTTACTATTCAATCATCTCCTTGACGACTATAGAAGCTAATTAGATCATAAACTATAGCTTCAATTGAAGATGTTAATTAATCGAATAAATTGAGTAATTATTGAATATGAATGAATTGTCGTACGTTGTAAATTTAGATGTAAATTGGATTCGTTATAAAAGAAAATATGGATCATAGTAAATAACTTGTTCACATTTTTATATTATAGTCTCATTTTATACGTTATATCTGAGTACATTCTTCACGTAAATTTGTAAACTTACCCGGCTCTATAAATTTAACATTAATCAAATCTAACACATCCATTTTGGTCGGTAGTACTTCTTTATATTCAATCAAACCACTTCAATTAAAGCAGTTTTTATAATTTGTTGAATTTTTGGAAACTTATAACTTAGGTATAAAAAACATCTTGAATAACAAGAGATATGTTATTTATTCCTGAGTTTTCTTAATACAATGTGTCCGAGTTTTCTTTGAAATTTAGTTTATTGCAAAGATTGAATGGACTTTTCAAATGGTAAAAATAATATGTGCATCGTATTTTTTGGCATCATCTTGATATCGGTGTTTATTAATTTTTAGTTGCTTATAATTCAACAATATCTATAAATTATTTTGCAAATATGTACAATTCTCCATTCTTCCTTTATATTTTTTTATATCCGTACAAAAATATTAAACATATTATATTTGGGATTTAATTTTTTTCATTAAATTAGATTCATTTTTATTTTAATGCATCTATCAAATAAGATTCTTATTTTCAAAATTTGCATTTAATTTAATTAAGTTGTATTAATTTTTTTCAGATCCACTGATCAACTAAACATGATATTCGAGTCTCCAACCAAGAATTTTTTATAGAATTTAACAGTGTCAGATTAAAACTTTTACAATATTGACAGTACTTTTATTATTTTTTTATTTTAAGCACTTATACATAATTGTTTTGCAATTCTAGCATTGAATCGTCAAATTGTCTATCAGTCATAACTTAGATTGTAGTAAAAATATTTTAATTTTTTCAATCTTATGGCATATATGCAACTTTTAACACCATTTAGTAAGTGATGGTAATTGTGATCAATTTAATTGTTCATATAATATATTTATTCAATTAGGAGGTTTAAATCTATTCATTACCATATTAATTAGGATATAATATAAGTATTTTTAAAAATTTGATTACACTCTAAATAGGGAAATATTAAGTTCTAGTTTCAGTTCGTAAAGCATTTGGGTTCGAATCTCAATCAAAATAGAAAATTTTGATTTACATTTCAAAAATATAAAATTTCTATTTTTTCAATATAATTTGTTACGAAAATCAATTTGATTTCATTTTTAAAAATCAAATTAAAATTTTCAAAATTTGCATTATCAATCTTACTCAAATATGTTTAAACTCCAATTATTATAATAATTTCTATTTAAAAGATTTTTCTATTTTATAAACCAACTATGATTTTGAGAAAATTTAGGATTGGATCAAACTTGATTTATAATATTAATACCAATTTGATTATTAATTTTAAATTGTGCTCTATTCTTATTGTATTCATTTTTAAAAAATATCATTAAACTAAAGAATTTTATTTAGAAACATAAGTGCTTGTCATTATATTTTTTTATTAAAGAAAATCATAGTAGTAAAATATTTGAAAATATTCTAAATTTTACGTTCATTTATAAATAAAATTAAAGAAACAAATTTAGTCAGATATTTGCTACATTATCAAAAGCAGTGTGTTAGTGCAATACGAGTAATCTTTAAAAAATCAGTAATACATTTACAATAGATACATTCCATGTATATTGAATTTTTTCCCCTCCAACCAAGTCAATTAGTATTTCAAAATCCAATGGGATTCCATGGTTAGTCTACGAGTTATATTGAAATTCAGGATCTAATATAACGAGAAACTCTTACGATAGCGTAATGTATAAAACAAATGAATTATATTATAAAAAAATATACAATTTTAATTATGAATTATATTATCATGATTTAAACAATAATATTTCTATTTCAATCCGAATTGGTGTTCGTTCAATATATACAATTATTAATCTTAATACTTACGAAGTAATAGATTAATTATTTTTTAGCCTAAGCCTCATGCATTTTTGTTCTAATGGAACGGACTATATAGATATCAAACCTCGAGCTCTCATACAATTAAAATCCAATATTCAATGGAATGAGAAAGTGTTTGTTAGTCTGGTGCATAAGAGAAGAAAACACATTGTAAATGTTAGACAAGAAGTGCAAACCAGCAAAGCAGATGAAATCTCAATCTCAAGATCGATTTTTTCGAATCAAACCGGACTCAATTTGAGTTCAAGTTCCTAACTAAACGAACCATGTACTTTGAATTCCTAACAAATCGTGATGAACTTGCTCGGGAGTTAATAGATTTTATTATAATATATATATATATACTATGTAATGTATATTATAATATAATTTATATTGAAATATATATTATTTTAAATCCATTCGAACTCAAGTCGAATGAACCTAGTATATTTCAAACTGAATCCAACAATTAAATTGAATTGGTTAACTTTGTTTGCACCTCTATGATAAATTACTTATTATACCATTTTAAGCTAAAATATGTGTACCTTAATATCCGATAATTTGAGACATATAACCTTAACATAGTCTTATGTCTTAATACACATGCAGTGACATGATCTTAGAAATTTGAAGAATAAAATTTAAAATTGGAAATTTGCTTGTTGCAATTTGGAAGAAGAATTGCTGCATATCGGAAAACTGAAATACTTTAGCATTACTGCCAACAAATAATACATTTGCTGCTTGTTCATTTATGAATATAACTTATATTTTCCGGTGTCGCTAAATTCGACCTCTTCACGAATCTCCCTTTCATTCTTGGTCGCTTTTCTGCGTTCAGTTTCCTTACTTCGTATCTGATTTTCTTAGCAAACAATCGAGTTCGCCGTTTCTCTCTGTATCTCGAAACCCTAGCTTCTCTGCCGCCATCCACGGCGGCGGTATTAGATAACAGATCAACTCCTATTTCATGGGATCTTCCGTTTGTTCCCTGAAAATTAAAATGATTAATTGTAAGCTTAATGGAATGTAATGACTGGTAAAGAATAAGGATTACAATTACATACGAAGAAATCGTTCCAGAAGTCGACTGAGATAAGCTTCGGCTTTTCTCCGGTTAACCACGGCGACTTTTCACAGTTCCATGCTGCGATAACTCCATTAAAGTTAAGCTTTAAAAATGTACTACCTTCTGGAAGATTCTGGATATCGATCTGTTGATCTTCATTGGCTATAGCAGGCATGACTATCTCCTTATCGTCGTTTTCTGTAAATTCTTGTTTCTGCTTCACTGTAAAATCAAAAGTACCCCAATCTTCCATATCTAAGGTTAAATCTTCAAAACCTTTTCCAAGTAAACAGGCGACATCTGCTTCAAAATCAGCAAGATCACTCTCCGATGGAACAAACTGTTGAAAGTTATTAGTTTCCATTACAGAATTGGTTTGATGTGAGATTTCAGAGTTGCATAACTGCGGAACAAAGGGATCATCAAGTATCGGAACCCTAAAAAGAAGTTGTTCTTCGTTCTCTTCTAGAAAAACCTCCTCCCCACAAATCTCCGGCACAACTAGATGCAACGGATTCAAAATATTCCAATCAACAGGTTCATCAACCTGAAGTTTTTCTTTCTTCTTCTGCCGTGGAGTACGAGCTTTTCTTTTGAAACCATGATGCCATGACTGAACAGGAACATCAAATCCAGCGTTGGGTTCATCGGAAATTTCTTTCTTCAGACGAACCCTCTCGTGCCTACGAGCTAAAGGGTTTGCAGAATGAACAGAGGAATCGCATGCTTGGCACAAGAAAGCTTCATCTGCGGCACAATACCAGCGAGCTCTCTTCTTCCCACAGTTATCGCAAGCTCTAGTTGATTTTCCGCCAACAATATTCGCTAGCTTCCCGTCGGTAGCCATGGATTTCTTCACTGATTAAAGAGGTACTTGTGATGTTATGAACGACGCCGTATGATTTCCGACACTTCAACAAGTACAAGACATATGTTTTTTCACTGAATCCCGGAGTCACTGGATAGAAGAAGGAATCCCTTTTCCACTCTGATTGGGCAGTTCAGTATACGGGTCCCACTTTAGGTTCAACGTGGAGTGTTGTTATTGGGTGGAAGAGAACAATTGATCCAGAACAAGAATACTGGCTTTTAATTGGCTGAATGTTAAATAATTAGATTTCTCGTAGGACCCACTAGACCGTGGACATTGCTTACTTATATAAACAATAATATCTCATCCCCTTAAATTGAAATAAATTCAATGCTAAATTAAATTATTCAAAAAACTCTAATTTTTCGAAATTTTAAGTTAGTAATAATTTATTTATTTTTTTGAATATTTTTTCTTAATTTAATAAAATTTGGTAGATAAAAAACATTATTATTTTGAAAATGATGTTGAGCGATTGATGATACTACATAACATAAAATAAAATCAATAAAACTACAATATTTTAAAATATATATTAATTTTGAATGATTTCTGTCAAAGAACTAAGAAATTGAATTCACATTACCACAAACTTGTGATAAAAATATCTTAAAATGAATTATAATACCTAATATATAATGTATTTCAATAAACATCGGTAAATGATAATATATTTTGAATAATAAGCTTAAGGTATAAATTCTTTTGAAGATTTTTGAATTAGTGTATTTTGGATTTCTATTTTTCATCATCACGTGACTGATTATTTTACATACGGAAAACTTGGTTGGTAACTTGATATGACTGACAAACGGTACAGAGGGGCTACTGTGGATTGAAGGTAAAAAAACATAACATAAAGCCAGGTGATATCTATACGCTTTATGGTTCGCGTCGACCGATCAATAATACTGATCGAATGAATGACATGATGATCGACATTGTTAAGATTAGGGGTATTCACTATTTGGTGAAAACCGAATACCTAATCGTATACCGATTTTTTTTTACCGAACCGATACCAAATTATGAAATCGGTTCGGTATTCGGTTTTAAATTTCGGTCATTTCGGTGTTCGTTTTCGATTCGTTAAAAAAATTTCTGTATTCGGAAATTTACCGAATGCCTAATTTAACCTTTTGTTTAATTTAAAACTTATATTTTTGTATTTAATTATATAATTAAATATATTATTATGATTAATTTTGTATTTTATTTGATTGAATTTCGGAAATTCGGTATTTTCGGTAATTACCGAAACCGAACATAAACAATTCGGTATTTACCGAACCGATCCGACAAAATTCAATTCGGTATTCGTAGCTAATTGTTTGATCTATTCTGTATTTGATAATTGAAATTCGGTTCGTATTTACCGAATGAACACCCCTAAATAAGATCCTATGAACCAATTTAAAACATTGGTGTCAATCGGTGAGATCCAATGAGGATCGTTCATGTATACCGATTGGTTAAGGAAGTGGCCTCAAAGTTAGATGGAGTAGTAGATCAATAAAATGATCAATCAATCGAGAAGACAGAAAGACGGGGCAATATTTAAGTAAGGTAAAATGGACGTGTAAATGTGGTATCTCGACTACATCCAACTGCCCACCATCTTAGGAGATCTCCTCACTATATAAATAGATATAGGGTTAGGATCTTTTCCGGTTTTGATTTTCCACACTAAATCTTATGTGGTCTTTTATTTCTTCATTTTCGTTTTATTCTCATTGCATTAATTCGATTCGGCCCCGGATAAAGGAAATTATCATTTCGGGAGATTTTTCCAAACAATTTATGTTAGTTGTGCATTGATGATGGACTATGGTGATTTGGGAATACCGATTGATCTCGAAAATATTCAATAGTGACGACTATCGGTATTAGAAGATCAAAATTGAAGGAACTATGCTTATTTTAGGGGTGGGATTCAATCGGTTAAACAGTCAAAACTTTTGCGGTTAATCGGTTTGTAATCCATTTTTTTGTAACCGAAACATCACTATTTAACCGTTTTATGAATTTATAACCGACCGAAACCAAAACGGATCGAAAAGGACGGTTAACCGGTTAACGTTTAACCGATAATTTTTCAAAATTTTTCTACAAACTTTGTTGCATAGTCAGTCTTAGAGGTGTGATTCGGTTACACTGTTAAACAATCAAAACATTTTCGGAATATTGGTTTTGTAGTTCATTTTTTGATAATTGAAACCGCACCATTTAAACGTTTCACAATTGTATAAATGACCGAAACTGATATTGTGGTTAACCGGTTACCGTTTAAACGATATACAAATCTACAAAATATTCATATAAACATTATTGTCTACTCAATCCAATTTTTTATATAATTCAAGAAATTTATTTCGATATTCAACAAGAAAAACAAATTAAACTCAATAATTTATGATTATCATGCTTAGAATGATAGCCAAATTTCAAATCTAAAATCTAAAATCGAAAAATTAAAAAAAAAACACAACATCAAAAGAATATAAAATACATAAAATAGTCAAATTGTCACAACATAAACAATTAATTCAAACTAAAACAAAAAATACGAGTGGTGTAGACCACATTTGAAAGCTGAAAATGAAGAAAATAATATATAAAAACTATTAACGATTGGCAAATGAAAGTGTTGAATATTTTCTTTATTTAAAGATACTATTGTACTGATTGGCTTATATTATTGAAAAAAGTATTGGGTGTTCCGGAGTTACTAAGTCAATTAGAAATTAAATAATTTAATCTGTTGACCGATAATAAATCCGATACTTATAAATAAAACTGATTACCAACCGTATAACTGTTTTAACCATCATGAAATCGAACCGTAAAAACCGATTAACCATATAACCGAAACAGTTTAACCAAATAAAATCGGTTCAGTTTGGTTTCACGGTTTGCGGTTTGGTGTCCCACCCCTAGCTTATATGATATGATCTCAACACTACCTTGAAGAATGATAAATTGGCCGAGATGATGAATGTCAAGTTCTCGCGAATCGACGAAAATGCTCTTGGTTTCGTACTGAAGACTTCAACGAGAAACATTGTCTTTATCGTTCTCGTTAAAATCACCATGTACGAGATGATGAAGGTAATTGAAGATGTTAACACAAAGCATGGATCAACAACTTTAGTGCACATTGCGAAGAAGTTGTACACCATGAAGATGGACGAAGATGATTCAGTTTCCAAATAATTGAGTGAGTTCAAAAATCTTGCTGGACAAATTGCAATGATGAAGCATTAAATCATTGATGATCAAATGACAATTCTTTTACTTGGAGTGTAGTCAATCGAGAAAGTTAAAGTTTAATTATGTTCGGTTGATCAATGAGGAAGTACGAAGTTCCATTGGAGAATCAATGAACCTACTACCTTGGCAGTAGGGTAAGGTCGGTATAATAACCGAAGGGGCTAGGGGGACAAGACAACGATGAGCTCGGAGACAGTCAGTCAAAGGAAAAACTTGTAGGTAGTCTATGTTACGTGGCAATTTTTAGTATTATGAATGGAAGTAGGGTCATAGCCAAAAGGCTCGATCGACAAGTATGATCGACCAAGGATATCAACTAAACTTACTCTGGAAGACTCTGTTTGGTCGGTCGTCATGACCACTAGAGATACTGAGGGGCAACGTCAATCGATGTGTAACACATACTAGTGAAAATCTAACATAAAGAGCTGATGTCAGTCGACTTGATAAAGGATACGATATGGTGCTAGTTAGGAGTGTTCACTATTCGGTATTTACCAATTACCAAATCGAATACCGAATTATTTTCATTACCAAATACCGAATTTTAAAAATCAGTTCGGTATTTGGTTTAAATTTTTTTACGATTTCGATATTCAGTTAGGTTTGGTAATTTACCGAATACAGAATTCAATTTATTTATTATTTTTTTCCAAATATAAATATTTAAATTCTTAATTGAAATTGGAATTCATCATATCTTAAAATGAAAAGGGAGATCTTCGCTAATTGAGAATTAGGCCAAATTCTCTTTATAAACAGAATCGATCTCGGTTTTATGTTTTGATTCATCAATGGTCGGGGTAAATCCTTAGACCCTTTTCGATTCATGTTACTTGGTCAATTCGCTACTTGTTGTCTGTTGTTATGAAAGCCACATTTTTTTTGTAAAATCATATCCTTTATTGTTTAATAGATATATTTCTTGCCAACACTGGTTAATTAGATGTGTTTTAAGTTATAACTCATTTTCACTCTACAATTTCATATTCTAATTGGTAAATTCGCTAAATACCGAACCGTACCGAAATAATTCGATTTTTTTACCGAACCGAACCTTCGAAATTTGGTTCGTTATTCGATAGTGAATTTATTGAGTCAATCGATATTCGGTTCGATAAATACCGAACGAACAGCCCCAGTGATAGTGATGTCATTCGGTTTGATCGGTGACGTCAACCGATCAAGAATACCATCTGATGATTTGTATGAGTCTATTTGATATTGGGCGTATTGGAGTTGGATCGAGATTCTACATATCGAAGAGTAAAGATTATTTCCTTAAGTTACTCATAAAGTGTAAGGAATTAGATATGAAGACATATTTTCTTGACATCATATATGAAAGTAAGAAGATATGAAAAGAATATATTTTGAATATATAGTGCAAATATTGTAGAATACTTAGGTAATTTTTTCCTAGTTAGATCCTAATATGAACCCTATAAATAACAGTATTATGGATACAAATGTATGCGTAACATAAAGTTTTCTATTTTTCTTGATAGTGAATTTGCAATTAAGGTTTCTCGTCCACGTGGTTTTCCCAGTTTTGGATTTCCATATTAAATCTTATATCTTTTACATTTCTTTATTTATGTTTGGTTTTCATCGAATTAATTCTATATGAACCCTAATAAAAAGCATTTTTCTCATCGGGTAAAATGTGGAAAGATGACACTTAAAGCGAGAGTGTAAGGAGAAAGAAGCCATGTACTGACATTGTAGGTCGAGGCCGACAATGTACTAGTTGTGTTATTGATAGTTCGATCGATTCATGAGTTATTGCGTCGGGGGAATAGTTTCACGTATCATCCGGTAAAAGTATGTCCATTAATTTTCTGTTGGAAATCATGGAGAAGTCTACTTGGCATATGGGGAAGCACAACAAATTACCAGTCAACAAGACATACCGATCAAATATTCTAATAGTAACAATTGGATGTTAGAAGATGTAATATATTTTCCTTATCTAAAGAGAAATTTGACTTCGGGCAGCCAACTTGACGCAAAAGGATAAAGAACTACTTTTGAGAGCGGAGGTCGCAAAGTGTCGAATGGATGGATAATAGTGGCTAAGGGAGTTAAGTCTGGAAGTATAAAGTGGGGATCTACAACATGGTAGAATGATCGAGTATCACAACATGATCCCATCGGTCAAATTTTTGTCGAATAAGCAAAGGGGATCGAAGAGGCAAGACTAAAAGAATACACATTTAACATCGACGCAACGGTGAAGCTGCAGTAAATCCAATATTGCCGAGTGTGAGTGGAAATTCAACTAAAGATAGATTCGTCACATAGGACATATTAAGCAAACATGTCCTACTAGTGTAATCCGTTGAATAAAAGTTAAAGTTTTATTGATCCAGTTTTATAAGTGTTTCGCTTAATACCTAGTGATACTCAATGGTTTAAATACCTAGTTGTTATGTAATATATTTTTTGTTTTGTGCGACTTTCTGAATGATTATTAATTCAACCTTATTAGTTACCAATTTCGAATGTGAATACTTAGGGTTTTAAAGGTAAGTTGGTTTTAAACTTAACCAAATATATGGGAAAATTATACTTACGAGTTTTCTTTTATTTTTTGTTCACATGATACCGATGGTATAATTGTAAGGTGATTGGGTTTCTTCTTAAACCTCGTGAAATGTGTTCGGAATAAAATACTAATTATATACATTTAGCTTTGTTATTTGACATGAACAAGCATGGTTTGACTTGTTCACTTTATAATTCGAACTGATATTTTTTTCGAACATTATGCATATCTATAATAATTTGTCCATATCCGTGTTAGTGTTCGTTTTCATGTTGTGTTAATTTTTTCTTATGGATCAAAAACATTTTCGTGTTCATTTTGTATACGCGTTCGTTTTCATGTTTATTTGTATTTGGATGAATAAATAATATAAAAATACTAAGATTGGATCAAATATTCGTGTTCGTTTGAATTTTTATTTGAACTTGTATTATTATTCGGATATTATTTATATTTTAATTTGAAAAAAAAATTGTTACACAAACGAGTCAAATATTGTATGTTAACAAATTATTGCTACTTCATAAACCTCATTAGATACATTGAAATAAATAAATTTTAGATACATCTAAGACTAAGAAACTACTTCTTTCATACTATAATATCTAAAAGGGGAAATATTTTAGCTATAGTGATCATGCAATGGACTTCGTCGATAGCAAGAGTGCAAATAACAACTTGTTTTCGTGGAATACCAAAAAACAAAAATTGTGATACAATTAAACGTTGAAGCCGAATATACAATAAACCCGTTTGCACAAAAACTCCACCTCCTTGTTGAAAAACCTGGAAGTTTGTATGATTTGACAAATTTAGTATTCAAACTTTCTTCATTTAGACAAATTTAATCTTCAAAATTTTTTTGTGGCAAAACTAATCACAAACTTTTTTATTTTGACAAAATTAGTCATTCTACTTTGTAATTTTTTTGCAAATTTAATCCTCAAAATTAAATGTATGTAACGAAATTTATCTTCAGATTTTGAGGACTAATTTTATCACAACATTGATATCCAAATTACTAAATTTAGAAAACATAAAGATCACTTTTGACAAAACTATTAAAGTATGATAACTACGAATATCAAATAAAAGTGATCAAATTTACTAAAATCATTAAAGTTAGTGAACAAACACGTCATTTTCTCTGGAGTTATTTATCACAAAGTAATTGAATTAGTGTTAGAGAAGTAAGATGGCCTCTAAATCGGATTTAGGCTAACTACTTTACGAATAAAATACTAAAAATAAAAAATTCTTGGGTTTATGATTTTTTACAATTAGATTATTTTATTATTAAATTGATTCACTATATGATCCAATTGTTGGACGGATTTTTAAAACTATGATCCAAGGCATGCTTCCAGAATAATAATTATTGCAGCATTGGTTCCACAATAATTATATCNAAATTAGTTTAATATAAGAAAAAAAAAATTGTTTCAATTAGATATCACTTGGACCTAAATTTTGGATTTATATACAAATATTAGTATTGTATAAGATACATTTCATGTAACTTGTGGTTGTCAAATTTTATTAAAAATGCACTTTAATCATTCAACTGTAAAATATAAAAAAAAGTCAAAAAAATAATAAATACACCCTAAAGATACCTATTTTGATTGGAAAAGAGCCATTTGAAAATGAAATCACAATGTACAAGTGCAAATGAGTACAAGCAGTGAAAAGGAACTGTACAAAGATGAAAGTGAAACTGGGTACAATGACACCGTTAGATTAGACCGCAAACTCCCTACTCACGGCGGCCGGATTTTGAAATTGCCTCATACTCCGCCGCCGCGCAGATGCTTAGGTTATCCAAACGACTGAAATCCCCTATCGGAAATCTATTTCTATTTACACAAACCCCAAATTCGACAATTTTCTCTTCCGAACCCTTGTCGGAATCGTTCGAAGATTCCCATGATTCAGTTTGAAGAACAGAAGAAGGAGATTTCTGGTTCATCTCAAGAATCCAATCTGAGCACTGTTTATCTCTAATTTTCTCCTCAATCTCACGTTTTTTCGCGATATACGCATCCGCCGCTTCTTCAGCGGTGGCGAAAGTCCCAAGCCAAACACGCTTACCTTTGTGAAAAGGATCCCTAATCTCAGCCGCGAATTTCCCCCATTTTCTCCTCCTTACTCCGACGAAATTCGGTTTCTCCTCTCGCCACCGAGATCTCTTGTCGTCGGAAAGTGGGTTCAGTTCACTTTTCTTCCGGGGAACTCTCACCGGCCGGCGTAGCACAATTTCGTGAACGTGAACCTTCGTCCTCCGTGAATTGTTGTCGGATTCGTCGGAAGATGAGTCGGTGGCGTAGGGATCGGAATACGAAACTCTGATTCTCGTGGCGTAGGCTTTCAGCTTCAGATCTTCCATGAAATCGAAAACGGAGATCAAAGAAAATGGATAGGAATTAGAAGGATCTAGATGTTATTTTACAGAGAGAGTTCATATATTTCTCAAGAACCAAGAAACCAGAATATTCTATCGGCATATCTCGAATGGTTGTAATAAACTCTTTATTTAAATTTTTATTTATATTAAAATAAGAAACAAATGAATAAAATAATATTTATTTTAAATTATATGGAAAATGTTATTCCTATTTTCTATTATTTTAAATTAATAAATTAATAATAAAAAGATAAATTTCTGTATTAATATTTTCTAGATTCCCAATTTAAACTCAAAATTAGTCTATTGTCAATTTTGATCTTTATGAATAAAATTACTTTTAATGTTTGTTATATAGTCTATGCATTTACATCTCTAGCATTACTTAATACTTATAATAATTCTCATATTGTGCAAAATTTAATATTTTAAGTTGTAGAGCTCGATACTAGATTATTGGATCAAATCATAAGTTCTACAACTCTAAATATAATCCAAATTATAATAAAAGATTGATTATTTGATTTTTTAATATAATATATTTTTATACAGCCTGATATATCATCGGTTAGATTAGGCTTACAGCCAAAAGATTGATTATTTAATTTCGTAATATAATAACTATATATTTTTTTAAGAAAATTGCATAATTAGCCCCAACTTACGATTTGTGTAAATGACATATCATTCAACTTACGAAATTGCAAGAATGACACCTAAAGTTATCAATACTGTTTGTTTTTTACCTCTGACATTCTAGCACATGGTTTCCGTAAGTTGAAAACTCATTACAAAATACGTAAATAAGATACATTTGAAAAATTATACAAAAATTACCCTTAATATTTGAGAATTGTGTATGAAATATTAAAAATTTACGAGGTCATTAAAATATCAATGATAAACGTTATTGTAACCTTTGAATGTCTTATTTGCATTTAACTTTAGTTGGAGAGCTACAAATGCATATTTTTGCTTTAAAAGTGTACAATATTTGCAATTTCGTAACTTAAAATGCATGCCTTTTACACAACCCATAAGTTGGTGGGTCGTGGCAAACATCACCCTATACTTTTAGGAGTTTTGCGCAAAATACCACCGATTCCGAACCGCTGAGGAAATTTACCACCATTCGCGTTAGCCTGAATAAAATTTAAAAAAAAATTAATTTTTTTGTATCGCGATAGCCTAAATCGACCGCCAAAAGGAGGTCGATTTAGGCTATCGCGAATTGAGGCTTGCGAAACTGCCTAAGCCCTTATTTCTTACTCGCGATAACCTAAATCGACTCGCGTTAGCATAACGCGAGCAGAAAGACGGTCGCTTTAGGCTAACGCGAATTGAACCTTATTAATCTGCTTCCCATTTCTTTATTTCTTTTCTCCTGCGCGCAAAACCTAATTTCTTCTCCGAATCGCGAATTGTAAGCCCCAAACGCGAATTCCTCCCTACAAACGTTTTCCGGTTACTCCCACACGGGCATTCGACCAAACAACTCCGGAGTTTTCTATTTAAGGCATCCTACTGTCGAAGGTATGTATTTTGGCCATATTTCGGGTTTTTGTTTAGAGCAAAGTTTTGATTTTGTTACGATAATTTGTTATGATTCGATTATTAGTTACGATAGTTTTTGCGATAATTTGATTATTTGTTATGATTATTTGTTATGATAGTATTTACGATAGTTTTGATGTTTATTGTGAAAATATGATTTTTTTCGATAGTAATTGCGGTGATTTAATTAGTCATTGATAATTATTGTGGTGATTTGATTATATATGTTTTTAGTTTCCACGAATTGATTAGTTGTGATGTTTATTGTGAAAATATGATTTTTTTCGATAGTTGCGGTGATTTGATTATTTGTTGATATTTGTTGTGGTGATTTGATTATATATTATTTTTGTATAGTTTTAAAATGACACACCATACCCAACAACCCATCGATTCGAGTGTGTTAACCCTTCAAGAGAGACATTTAAGTCATCGCGTTTTAAGCGGTGATAAAACGCTCCGGCACTTAATATTCAAGCATTGGGATGGAACGTTAAGAGATTTACAAGTTACACGTAATGTTGCCCAAGTTTTAGATCGATTGGGCTTTTACGGTGTATTTAAGACAACAAAACTACAATTGGACCAACATTTATTGACTGCGTTGATTGAGCGATGGCGGCTAGAAACGCATACTTTTTTCCTACCTTCTGGTGAAGTAAGTTTCATGTTTGTTTTGTATACCGTTCACAATTAATGAATTTGTTATATTACTTATACGACTTTGCAGTCGGCTGTTACCCTACAAGACGTTTCTGTCATTTGGGGGCTGCCAATTGATGGTACTCCCATTGTCAGTCGTAGACGGGTAAGGACAGATTCTGAATGGTTAGGGTTCATGAGGGATAGATTGGGTTGGACCGCCACTTCAGACGAGATAAAGGGGAGATGTTTCGTCTTAGGTAAGTTAGGGGACTATGTGGTTCAAGCTGCACATGCAGTTAATATGGATTCTACTGACGATGAAGTATTGCAGTAAAGTTCATATTATATTTACGGTTTTGATATATTAGGTTGGAATAATACATTATTTGTCGCAGTTGTGCTCGTGCGATTGTCGCTTTATTACTATGCAGAGTGTTATTTTCAGACACGCACGGAGATCAAGGTAAGTTAATGTTGCTGGATCTTTTGGCGGATGATGATGAAATCCTCCAATTAAGTTGGGGATCAGCTGTGTTGGCGTACTTGTATCGATATCTCTGTGAAGGGGCTATGGGACGTCGATCGCTTGGAGGCCCGATGCGTCTCCTAATGGTATTTGAAGTTATTTATTTTTTTGTTATAGTTTTGCATTCTTTGGCGTAGATTACATTATTTCGTTATTTATAGATTTGGGCTTATAGTCGAATACCAAGTATATGTCCTGAACGAGGGCATAGATTTCTTAATCATGGTTATGATCGGACATGCAGGATGGTCTTTGGCTACAGGTGCGAAATAATGTATTACCTTTGCTAATAGGTTGTTGCTATTTGGCATATTTACCATTTTTATTTCGTAGTTACGTAACGATGATGATACAGACTGGAGTACCAAGCCATCAACTGCTAATATGTCGTGATTCGCTGGATTTAATACGTCGCGATGGGGTAACACTTTGTTTATTTTATTGGTTTAACAAAATATCATTACTAACACTAATTTCGATATTCTTAGTTTAAATGGAATCCATACAC
Source organism: Utricularia reniformis (assembly GCA_009725065.1). Classification (NCBI taxonomy): domain Eukaryota; kingdom Viridiplantae; phylum Streptophyta; class Magnoliopsida; order Lamiales; family Lentibulariaceae; genus Utricularia; species Utricularia reniformis. Next base: position 89,269 of record RWGZ01001222.1, on the reverse strand, counting down.
GGAGTTCCCAATGGAGGACTTTAGTCAAGAAACGCAGGCTTTGTGGATCTACACCGGGCCGATGATATTTTTTGGGGTTGTGGAACCTCATAATATCGATCGTGTTCGAAAGCAACTTGGCTATTCATTCTGCATTCCACGACCGGTCGATTGTAGTTATGATGCCACGCATAAACATTGGAAAGAAACGGGACAAACTTGGGAGATAATTAATTGTGAAGAGGTGAATCATTGGACATCACGCTTTGATTCTCTTTACGATCCCCGAGACGACCAATCATCGGATGAGGAATACTTCACTTGGTACCATAGGATAGCAGTGCTAATCCTCGGTACAAGTAGTTCATCTTCTTCAGGTTGGCGTGGAGGGGTTGCACANTCGTTATTTATAGATTTGGGCTTATAGTCGAATACCAAGTATATGTCCTGAACGAGGACCTATATTTCTTAATCATGGCTACGATCGGACATGCAGGATGCTCTTTGGCTACATGTGCGAAATAATGTATTTCCTTTGCTAATACGTTGTTGATATTTGTCATATTTACCGTTTTTATTTCGTAGTTACGTAACGACGATGATACGGACTCGAGTACCAAGCCATCAACTGCTAATATGTCGTGATTCGCTGTATTTAATACGTCGCGATGGGGTAACACTTTGTTTATTTTATTGGTTTAACAAAATATCATTACTAACATTAATTTCGATATTTTTAGTTTAAATGGAATCCATACACGGAGTTCCTAATGGAGGACTTTAGTCAAGAAACGCAGGCTTTGTGGATGTATACCGGGCCGATGATATTTTTTGGGGTTGTGGAACCTCATAATATCGATCGTGTTCGAAAGCAGCTTGGCTATTCGTTCTCCATTCCACGACCGGTCGATTGTCGATATGATTCCATGCATAGACACGGGAAAGAAACGGGGCAAACTTGGGAGATCATTAATTGTGAAGAGGTGAATCGGTGGACATCACGATTCGATTCTCTTTACGATCCCCGAAACGACCAATCATCGGAAGATGAATATTTCGCTTGGTACCATAGGATAGCAGTGCTAATCTTCGGTACAAGTACTTCAGAATCTTCAGGTTGGCGTGGAGGGGTTGCACAGCCAGTGTTATTTGAGGTATTAGGGTCTCTAATATGAGTGTTTATTTAAATACTTCTAATTTCATTTTTTTGTGAATTAACAGGCAGCTCAGCTCGATGTACTGTCTCAGAATGTAGAGCGTGATCCTCGTTCAGCAGCGGTTCAGATGACCATTGATTCGAGGAACTTGTATGGCTATTTATACGGTGGGCAACCTAGGAGTGATACATGTGCTCCAGATCTGACCACCGATAGTCCCCATGTGCCCTTTACATTTGGTGTCAGGTACCTTCGTTTCAGACGCCGCCTCCCTCCCTCACCCCGAAACAAATGATTATGATGTGGTCATTTTACCAGTCTATGCAGCAGACCCCGACCCCTGGTGTTGGTTTCGCACATACACATGGAGCGAGCTCCTCACAGCAGACACGCGAGCACACCGATATACCCCCGATCGGTCCTAGAGATACGCCTATGGAGCTAGAAGGTGAAGAAGAAGAGCCGGTGACTAGACTCCGAGACGAGTCACCAGATCAGGTGGTAGGCGAACGACGGGGAAGGCGTACTCGTGTCAGTCGTGCGTGTGGCACCGGTGGACATCTCGGGCAGCATGGTAGTGTCGTTCGTAGACGACGATGATTATGTATGTATTATGTATTTTTTTTAAGGATTTAATAGAGTTAAATTTTAGTGATCTCCATTTTGTGTATCTATTTTATAAATAAATAATTAACAAGTATCTAATATAATTAAATTTTTTTTATCTTCATTTTATTAATTAACAAGTATCTAACATAATTAACAAGTATCTAATATAATTAACAAGTATATAATCTAATTAAAAATCTAAAAATAAATAATGTAACAATTCACAAACAATCAATCATCATTCTGTGTGTCCATCTCATTCGGTATTCTAGTTGTTCGAGGCCGCCCCCAGTACGTGATTTCTTCAGACGATCTTTATCGTGCCAAAGTCTCCAACCAGACACTTCCCACTCGCTCTCGGGACCCAATGGCATAAGATGTAGATCTGCATATTGGTTCTTCAAATGTTCCAAAGTCGGGATCCCTATAATGAGTTCTATCGTCGGTACATGGTTTATACTGGCACACCGTAGAGCATGTGCACATGGAAGCAAATGCACAATCCATCTACCACAAGAGCAAGTCTTTCTAACCAAGTCGACTGTTTTACGTGTACTCGGACCACGCCCACGTTTTATGCGTTGCACTTCTCCGACTTGCCTATCCGGGTCCCAGTAGTGCATTTCATATGAGTCGACTTTCATTCGTTGTTTTTCATACCACGTTTGCGTTTCTGGGGTGAAGGCCTGAAAACGATAAAACACAATGAGATAACACATCAATTTATANAAGTATCTAATATAATTAACAAGTATCTAATATAATTAAAAATCTAAAAATAAATAATATAACGATTCACAAACAATCAATCATCATTCTGTGTGTCCATCTCATTAGGTATTCTAGTTGTTCGAGGCCGCCCCCCAGTACGTGATTTCTTTAGGCGATCTTTATCGTGCCAAAGTCTCCAACCAGGCACTTCCCACTCACTCTCGGGGACCCAATGGGATAAGATGTAGATCTGCATATTGGTTCTTCAAATGTTCCAAAGTCAGGATCCCTATAATGAGTTCTGTCGTCGGTACATGGTTTATACTGGCACACCGTAGAGCATGTGCACATGGAAGCAAATGCACAATCCATCTACCACAAGAGCAAGTCTTTCTAACCAAGTCGACTGTTTTACGTGTACTCGGACCACGCCCACGTTTTATGCGTTGCACTTCTCCGACTTGCCTATCCGGGTCCCAGTAGTGCATCTCATATGAGTCGACTTTCATTCGTTGTTTTTCATACCACGTTTGCGTTTCTGGGGTGAAGGTCTGAAAACGATAAAACACAATGATAACACATCAATTTATAAAAACATAATTGATGTTAACCTGCATATTCCTTGTCATGATCGCAAGTTCATCACGGCGTTTTATGAACAATTTTTGTGTCGTGTAGAATGTTGAATCCACCAAACTGAAAATCGGATAACGGCAGACATTTTTCATCATTCCATTTACGCATTCCACCTGATTAGTAGTTAACGTACCATGTCGGTGTCCACCATCGAAAGCAAGTATCCACTTGTGCAAATTGCTTTCCATCTCCGGTCGAGTAAGCCATATGTACGCACGACTACACTTTTCCCTGATTTCTTCCATTAGTGATCTCCATTTTGATTCCAATAGGGTTGCCCCAGCACGGTAAGCAAGCTTCTTCACCGGACGATTTTTGATGTGTGTATTCAAATTCGATGTAAGTTGTCTCAAACACCATCGGTGATGTAACCGATCGGTCTGAAATGCTTCCAACGACTCAACCCCCCTGTAATACCAGCATGTCTATTTGACACTATACAAGCCGACTTACCCCGAATAATATGATTGTCCAACAACTGAATGAACCAAGATTATGAATCTTTGCTTTCGTGATCAACAAGAGCATATGCCAAGGGAATAACATGACCTCCAAAATCCTTGCAAACGGCTATCAAGAGTTTGTGATTGTACCGTACATAAAAGTGTGTAGCATCAATGGAGATAACCGGAATACACTGTTCATAAGCGTCTGCACAAGGTCGAAAAGACCAATAAACATAACGAATCACCTTGTCGTTCGGACCCTTATCAGTGTCATAAAGACTCCTTTCAACTGCGGTACCGAGATTACTCATCTGTATAGCTGACAAATGTGTCGGAAGTCTCTGCATAGACGATTCCCAGGAACCATGCACTAACTCATATGCACGTTGGACCCCATGCCAAGCTTTATCATACCCAACATTGAATGTATATCTATCGTGCATTTGTTTTATAGCATCTTGAACTTTCAATCCTGTAAAAAAAATAAAATTAGAACTCCTATAACATGTACAAATATCTATAATACATACCTTCTTTTTTGTTCCATATGTATTCCACCATATCACGAGCGATAAAATTCATTGTCATGTTGCGGTGTTTACCACTCACATTACCGGCACCACAAGAATGAGGAATATAGCCTCTCGAAAATTGCCAGACCTTATCTCTAGCATCACACCTTGCTCGAAGATGAAATACACAGTTTGTTTGTTCCTTTAAAAAACACTCAANTTTATCATACCCAACATTGAATGCATATCTATCGTGCATTTGTTTTATAGCATCTTGAACTTTCAATCCTGTAAAAAAAATAAAATTAGAACTCCTATAACATGTACAAATATCTACCATACATACCTTCTTTTTTGTTCCAAATGTATTCCACCATATCACGAGCGATAAAATTCATTGTCATGTTGCGGTGTTTACCACTCACATTACCGGCACCACAAGAATGAGGAATATAACCTCTCGAAAATTGCCAGACCTTATCTCTAGCATCACACCTTGCTCGAAGATGAAATAGACAGTTTGTTTGTTCCTTTAAAAAACACTCAAGCATCCAGTACTNAATTATACGCGATTTCAACTCTATAAATAGGAGGCTTGAGGATGAAATAAGACATGACTTTTTGGACGCGCAAGAATAGACTGTTACTCTATCGGTTAATTCTCTGCGCTTTCTTATTTTCCTTTGTCATTTTCATAAGCCATTTGTTTGTAATATAAACTGTTCAATTAATCAATCGACTAAGAGCGTTTCCTACTCTTAGTCAGGTGGTTTTTTCCCTTCTTTCGAAGGGTTTTTCACTCTAAATCGACGTGCCTAGTTTTTCTTTCATATTTAATCATTTTCCTTATTTAAACAAATTTAAACTGAGTTCGTTTTATTGCGAACCGGACGACTGTTGGTACCCCTAATTTTCTAACCACAACAGTTTGGTGCCGTTATGGAGATGATTTTTTAATCCACATTTGAGGTCTCTCCATGGAATATGATAATCAAAGGCATATCAACTGGAACTTTGAAGAACGATAGTGATGTGCTTCCCAACAGTCTTCCAGCCCCAACATTCTCTCTGCACGATCTGGAGGCTATTGTCAGGAAAGTGGTAGTGGAGATTACGTTGAAGAGGAGTGGAACAGAACCACCGGCTGTTACAAGCCATGTTCCTACAAACAGATGGTACGAGAGTGACACTGATGCACGCAGCTCCGATGAAGAGGAGATTATCAGGTGCGACGTGACAATGAGGAGGCCGAGATATCGATCTACTCCGCCTCCTCCAACTAGAGCTCCAACTCCCGTTCCTGTGACTGATCAGGAACGAATGCAAAGGCGTATTGACAAACTTACCAAGGTGTTGGAGACCGTGTTTACGCATAGGGATTGTGGGCCCAATCCTGGGCTATTTTAAACAGACTCTTCTCCGGAGACGTTGAATCCAAGTCGGATTCTTCTCGGACACTTGTTGGATACGAGTCCGTTTTTTATATTTAAATTTATTATTATTTATTTTTAAATGACCATTATTTAAATTTGTTATTATTTATATATATTAGTATAATTCGTTAATGTTTAAAAAATTAGAGGTATTATTGGGATATAATATAGTCTATACCAATTATTTCGGCATTTTACCGGTTTAAACATTAATTATCATATATATTTGTGATCGTAATTTATTATTTTGTATAATATAATTAGATAAATCATAATTTTATTTATTGTTAATTATAAACTAGGTTAACCACACACGTCTTTTTTAAAGTTTATATTTTAATTAAAAAAATAATTGATAATATTAACGAGTCGGACTCTTTAACAAATCAGAGTCCCTGAGTCCGAGTCCCCGAATCCCTGTGGCGGTGTCCGTTTAACATAGATCCTGGGCGCAATCCAGGTTTATTTAATAGGGCCATGGAGACCCTGATGAGGCGGAACAATGATGACGACTGGTTGCATAATCTACATGTGGCCCAACAGTCATCCCAACAATCTGGAGGTGTCTCCGCCGCATTGGGAGATTTGATGCTCCCATTTTCTGAAGAAATATGGGCGGTAGTCCTAGATCGGCATTACCGCAACCTCGAGGGGTTGCCGACGTTTAAAGGCGATGGTGATCCCATTGATCATGTTGCGGATTTCGAGTTACGCATGGGGACGGTTCGGGCCTCGGATTCACTCAAGTGATGTATCTTTGCGGCAGGTTTACAATGCGATGCCAAAACCTGGTTCAAGAACTTGCCGACCCGATCAATACAGTCGTATAGCGGATTTATCATGGCTTTCTCTGAGCAGTTCGCTCCAAATGCAGGACCGCCTCGAAGCAGGCAAGAACTATATCAACTCAAATATATCCCGGTAAAGATGAGTCTTCGATCTTTCATGGAGAAGTTCAATAGAACCGCCCGGGTATCAAGCTAGAGCTCAGGGACAAAATCGATATTCTGCAACAGATCTTTGGACCGTGCGGCCTTTCGGCCAGTTTGGTAAAGAGCCCACCGTCCACATTGGGAAAACTTCTTCAGAAAATCAACAAGTACATCAAGGTGGATGAGGTGCTGGGGGCGGCGAGTTATCGGAAACCTAACGGAAATTCAAAACCCGTAGGTGATCATAGGGTTTCCTACCTTAAGAAGCAGCCGCGAGAAGTAGCGGCTGTGACTGAGAAGAATGTCCCCCCGAAGAAGAAGGACAATCGGGTGTATTTTGAGCACCATCTCAATCACGATCATCCCACTTTAAAATGTCTGCTATTGCAGGAGACAGTGGCGGCGATGACGAAAGATAGGCCCAAAAAGGATGATCCTAAGGGCAAAAGAGCTTAATCGCCCCGAAGAGACCATCAGGATGACAATCGTCATAGGCCACGGGGCAGAGACAATCGAAGACTGCCCCGAAACTATAATGACAGAGCGGAGGACCGAAGGTCACCTCTGCAAGAGAATGAAAGAGGCAAGCTCGGTCGAGAGAACATGGCCAGGGCCGAAGAAGAAGATGGCGGGACAGTGGCGGCAGAGCCCCGCAGAATGAAGGTGGAAGACAGGAGCAGCCTGCTCCTCCACCTACTGAAATGGACACCCAGCCTCCTCAGAATGAGGCGGTGCCCAGAGAAAGAGAAGTAGTCGGAGATATTTATGTTATCTCCGGATGAATAAGAATCAATGAATAGGTCAGGGACCGAAAGAGAGTAGCACGCGGGGACTCCGCTGAGAGCTCCGAATCTGTGGCGCTGGTTAAGTACGAGCCAACTGAACGGTCCTCTTCTTTCGAGGACGCTATTACCTTCACTGCAGCTGATCGGGGAGGAATAACTGAACCATGTGATGATCCTCTCATCATCACTAGAATTATTGCTAACCGTCGGGTCCACAAGATCTTAGTAGACAATCTGATGAAGCGCGAAGTAGTTGAAATGTTGGGAGCCGCCGGTCATGATCTCCCTATCGCCAATATCACCCTCTGGGCATTTGACCAGAGGAGCGTCATTCCGCGTGGGGAGATTATATTCCCGGTCATGTTGGGGGATCAGTGCAATGACCGGACCGAAACCCTGGAATTTATTGTCGTTGAAGTCGACTTGGCTTACAACGCCATTATCGGAAGGACCGTGTCTCAGTAAGTTTGAGGCGGTCCCTTCTACTTATTACATGATGTTCAAGTTCCCATCCACTCATGGAGTTATTTGTATAAAGAGGATAAAAAAGCATCAAGACAGTGCTACATGAGCTCGTGCCGAACTTTGGCACCCATGAAGAGGGCCCGGTCGGATTTGCTTGAAGAGCCGCCGCACCCGAGGCAAGCTATGGAACCCATCGGGTTCAAAGTTATCAACTTGGTTGAAGATGATTCAACCAAGACTAGTCGCATCGGGGCACATTTGGGCCCAGCTTTCGAAGAAGAACTGGTCCGCTTGATGAGAAGCCATGTGCACATATTCTCTTGGACCCCGGACGATGTTCAGGGGATTGACGGATCTGAAAGTGAACATCGGATCAACACCGAACCCGAAGCTAAGCCTATTAGGCAGAAGATGAGACGTTATTCCCCTGAAAAAATCAAAGTTATCCGGGCAGAGGTGAATAAACTGCTACTGTCTGGATTCATTAGAGAGATTCACTATACTGAATGAGTTGCAAACTCGGTGGTGGTCTCCAAGGCAGATGGAAAGTGGCGGATGTGCATTGACATTACCGACGTCAACAAGAGTTGTGAGTCGGATCAATTCCCCCCGCCGCATATTTACCGTTTGATGGATGCTGTTACAAGCAGCACTATGATGAGTACCATGGACGCTTATTCCAAGTACCATCAGATATTCCTTGCTAGAGAAGATCATAAGAAATCATCATTCATGATCGAAGATGCCGTTTATTGTTATGTGGTTATGCCATTCGGCTTAAAGAACGTTAGAGCAACATACTAGAGACTGGTCAACAAAATCTTTAGAGATCTGATAGGCCATATAATGGGTGTGTATGTTGACGATATGATCGTGAAGTCAATGAATGATGAAGACCATATTTCTTACTTGTCTCGCTATTTCGAAGTATGCCGCAAATATATGCTCAAACTAAATTCAAACAAGTGCTGCTTCGAGATTCGAAGTGGAAATTTTTTAGGATATTATGTTTCTGAGAAAGGCATAGAGGTTAACCCTGAGAAATTTCAGGCTATCATTGATATGCAACCTCCGAGAAACAAGAGAGAATTCCAAAGGCTTACTGGCTGTCTTGCAGCATTAAACAGATTTATCTCTAGATCCACTGATCGGGCTTTGCCCTTTTTCAGAGTATTGAGAAAAGCAAATCATCTAGAGTGGACCGAGGAATGTGATCGAGCCTTCTCAGATCTAAAAACTTACTTAAGTACTCCCCTGTGATGGTGAGTCCGACTTGCGATGAACTTTTGGGATTATATCTAGCTGTATCAGATGCCGCAGACAGCGCAGCTCTTGTTACCATTTGGGATGACGTTCACAGACATGTCTATTATGTGAGTCACTCCCTGGTATCGGACGAAACTAGATATTCCACTCTGGAAAAGTTCATACGGGCATTGAAGAAGGCCATATCTAAGTTGAATAATTATTTTGAAGGTCGAATGGTCTATGTTTATACTGATCAGCATTTGAAAACAGTTCTAAATCAGGCAGATCTGAACGAGAGATTAGCAAAATGGGCAATCAAAATCAGCTCCATGTATATGAAATTCTTGTCCCGAAGGGCGATCAAGGCTCAGGTTCTCGCTGACTTCGTGGTCGAAATGACCCGATCAGCCATATTCTTAAACCAAGAGAACGATCGATGGATCATTCATGTTGATGGATCAACCTTCAGAGGAAGAGGGGCGGACATTACCCTTATTACGCTGCAATGTGATGTTATCCATTCCGCTATTAAGTTCTTATTCTCTGGAACAAATAACATTGTGGAATATGAGGCAGTCTTATCGGGAATGACCCTGGTCCGAAAAATGGGAGTTGCGCTGAAATACAAATGTTCTCCGATTCTAAATTAGTAGTGGAATAATTCGCTGGGAGATTTGAGACACATGAACCCACGATGAAGCTATATCATGCTAAGGTCCTGGAATTATCAAAAAAGTTAAGTGAATTCTCATTTGATCACGTGCCGCGAGAACAAAACAAGGTTGCTGATGCATTCGCCAGATTGGCAGCAGCCATACCAGACATTGGACCGGGCACTGTATCGGTCCATATTCAAGACCGACATTCGGTCAAAGTATCTGTGACCGAATAGTTAATTGAGGAAATTGAGGCTTTATGCCATGAACTCCATTGCTTGAATATCAATGCTATTGACTCTCTCTGGAAAACCACATGGATGGACCCCTTTGTGAAGTATTTGGCTAATGGCCACCTTCCTGAGAACGCATCTGAGGCCAGGAAGATTGAAACCCGAGCCAAACGATATGTCTTGAATGATGGACGATTGTTTAAAAGAAATTTCGAGGGACCGCTCTTGCGATGATTATCTCCTATTGAGGCTGAGGCTGTCATCGCATCATCATTGCCATGTATTTTTGGCCAACACTTCTTGAGGATGCTAAGAAATATACTAGGCGATGTGATGCATATCAATATCACCCCCCGGTCCAACAATTGCCAAGGGCTTCTTTATCGATGACCCCGTTCCCCTGTCGGTTTGACAGATGGGGAATTGATATCTTGAGACCTTTCACTCGGCCGGTAAAGCATTGAAAGTTTTGTATTGTGGCAGTTGAATATTACACCAAGTGGATCGAAGCGGAAGCAGTGGCCATTATCTCAGCGAAAGTGGTGAAACATTTCCTTTGGAGGAATATTATAAGCCGCTTCAGAGTTCCCCGATCATTCGTATCGGATAATGGACTCCAATTCCACAGAAAGTCTATTCGGGATCTTTGGATCAAATTGGGCATCGCTCAGCATTTTTCATCAGTGGCTCACCCCCAAACCAATGGTTTGACTGATGTATCCAATAAAGTTATCCTGAAGGGGTTGAAACTAAGTTGGAAAATTTGGGAGGAAAGTGGTCTGATCATATATACGAGGTTTTATGGGCTTACAGGACTACATCCCACTCTACGACCCAAGAATCTCCATTCTATTTGGTTTACGGGTCCGAAGCAGTTAGTCCATTTGAGGTTGTCTTCCGCTCACCTCGGATAACCCAATATGATGAGCACCTGAACGATGAAAGGAGGTCCCTAGACCTTGAAATGATTGAAGAAAAAAGAAATGCTATTTATGCGCGAATGTGTTCTTATCAACGAACCATGGAACGGGCCCATAACAAACGGGTCTTACCCAGAGAATTCTCAGAAAGAGACCTTGTTCTCAGGAATGTTAGAGTTCACAAGAACGTTAGGAAGCTGGATAGAAACTGGGAAGGACCTTATCGAGTTTTGAAGAATTTAGGAGCTGGGGCTTATAAGTTGGAAACATTGGATGGGAATTAGATTCCCGAACCTGGAATGTTATGAACTCAAGACGATATTTATTGTAAAATCTTTGATGTTTAATGGCAATTCTAAACCATAAAAATTTTTCTCATATTATGAAAAAGATACAACATATGCAATACAAATTATTTATAGCTTGGTGAGTGACCGATCTTGAAGTTGGATTTTCTGGACGAACTTGGACTGGTGACCGTAGCAATCCGCTCATAAGGCTTTCAAGTAGTTGTGACCGCTCTGACAAGTCATATGCTTCCACGCTTGTTGAGTACTTAGATGAATTGCAAAACTCTCAGAACTTACTGCGAATTTAATTTTCCCTTCGACGGCATTCACCCTTCGGAAATAATTCTTGCCTCTTTGTACCTGACCATAGACGAGATAACAATGACAGAATTAGCCAGTCAAAGCACAAACACCAGCCTATATTGGGACTTATGAAGAACCAGGGCTTGAGCGAAGCTTGATGCAGGACTTGTATTAGAACCGGGGCTTCAATAAAGCCTGTCATGAGACTCATAAAGAACCAGGGTAACGCCGCCAGAGTCATAATGTTTGATAGGGACGGAATAAAGAGTGATCTGTTGACATGATTAGAATTACCTAACTTATTAAGCCTAGCAAAATTCCAATCTTAGTTAAGGTGACCGAACGGTCTAGGTTCAGTATGGACCCCGAACTTATACTTAGAAGAAAAGATATGTATTGAAAAACAGCATTTACAGTGAACAAAATACAGAAAGGGGGACCTAAGGTTTAAACCTAGTCTATTTGTCCTTCCTCAATATCTGCTGCTCTTGACTTCTCGCGATCCATGTCTTGAGATCGTCCAGTTTATTCTCCTTCTCCTCAACTACCTCATTGACCAATCTCTTCATCAAGTCAAATAGATGGAAATTGAGATCCTTGTCCAATGGAGGTTCATCCAAAACTGGGATCTCTTCGAAGATCTCAGCTTTGGTTAGGGGATCGATCAACTCCCATCGCTCATCTTTGGGGTCTAGACCAAACTTGTTGATTATCTGGCCCCTCATGCTATCCATTTACTGGGAGACATTCGGCCCATAGATGTTTGCCACTAAGGCAAACATCAGCGGTGATCGGGCAAAACCCAAAAAGGCTTCCCGGACCGCTCCCTCAGTCGCTTCCTTACCTCTAACCAATTCTTCCTTCAAGAAATCCTTTACCTCCTGGGATCAAAGGAGAATCATGTTGCTCTCGTCAGACAACTCTTGTATCTGACGCTCTAGCTCCAAAACTCGGGCCGTTGCGGAATTAGCAGCTGACTGGGCCTCTTTATGTTTCGCTTCCCACTCCGCTACTTGAGAAGTGACAAGCGAGAGTTGGGTGCCCGCTCCTAATAGATCTCCGTTCAAACGGTCCCGCTCACCCCGGACCGATTCTAGCTCCTTTTTTTTATCTCAACTTACCTTTGAGCTAAGGCAAGTTGGTCTTTTATCTCTTTAAAAACCGGAGCAGAGCTTCCGCTTAGCTGGATAGCAGAAGCAAGGTCCAAGCATCTTCTGCATGTTTGTAAGAAACAATCCTAATCAAATCCAAATCCTACTTAAGTGATAGAATGCAAAGTTAACTTACCGTGGCTTGGGATTCCAAATAAGCAGCCACCAAATTGGGAATCGAGCCATCCAATCCATAGGGATTCTTCCTAGCCACCAATCGGTATTCCTCCAACATGGTATCTTTCCATGATATCGAAGTCCGTTTTGGCCCTCGAGCCTTCGAAACAGAGGCCACCATCTCCTGTATTGCCTCTCTGATAAGCTCAGGGTCCGATGGCATTGGGATCGATGGTCCACCAATCGAAATCCCTTTTGTCGGGATCGGGGTTGCAGGCTTATCTTCAGCATTCTTTAGCCGCTTAAATTGGTTTGGGACTTCATCTTCGGGGCCTCGCTTGTTATTAGTCTTAGGCAGAGAGGGCCTCGACACATTCTCCCCCAAGTTAGAGGACGGGAGGGCATCCTCTACCCTCATTGACCCCTGCAACAACAATCGCACGATATTAAGGTCCATAAGAGAACTATTCCCGATCATGTACATGGCGGATAGGCTTAACGAGCAGATTTTCGTTGAAATCACCTCATCCACCTTCACCATAGAGGGACAAGGCCTCTGACTGCTAGAGCCCCCCGTTGATCGAGAAGATTCCGCCGGGGTATCAGAAGTTGATTTGGATGTCCGCAACCGAGCATCCTTCCTAGCCTTTGCAGCAGCGGCCATCTCAGCCATTCGGTTTCCTACCATTGTATCTGTGGAACCTGCAAAAGAAAGATGATAAGGATCAGGAGATATGAACTAAAGTAAGTTAAAGTCATACCTGATTCTTCTGACTCAGATGAGCTCGAACTAGAGAATATCCCCTTCGGGATAGGGGCACCGGTCCTGCCCGCTACCCCTATCTCTAGTAGATTCTTCTCCCGAAGTATGTCTATCCGTTTAAGACGTTTTTCGGGAGGGGGAAGCATCGCCAACGTGTTGGCAATATCCTGATGGAAAGGGTTGAACCGGTGTCGGTCCAACCTCCCAATGTCAAGATGAGTAATTAAGGGAGATCCCTTTAATAGATCATCCATCGAAATGTCTATCCAGACATAGCAGGATTCTCATTCATAGAGGGAATCCTCCTTGTCAACGATGTCGCATTCTTTTGTTCGGGTCGCTATGTAATATAACCTACGACACCTTAGCAACATCTTCCCCTTTCGAGATCCCACCAAAAAGAGGTTAAAAAAATGTTTTATGGTCGGTTCTACCCCTTGCCTGTAACAATAAAAAATAAAATCCACTATATATACATAACTGCCCAGAAAAAGAGCATAGGTCGAGCAGTAGATCTCCCGAAGGATGAAGTGTGAATCGCAGGCCGCACTTCAGGGATGCATAGCTAACGGGCAAAGCATTAGCATGAACGTTTATCTCGGCAGAAAGGAAGCACTGAACGTCTTCCTTCCCCCTCCAGATGGGGTAATGGACTGGGATGGAGAACTTGACCCGAAAGTTCTTCGGTGTCAATCTCAGAAACCACAGGATATCTAGCCTTACGAAGTGCCATAAGTGGTTACTTTAAGATATGTGAAGAAAAAAAGAGGTTTGAGAGCACTGGAAACGAAATCGCCAGAGAGAGTTAGGGCTCGGAGATTTTACGCAAAATGGCAACAATGGTTGCACAGTACCAAAATCCCAACTTTATATTCTCACATTGGCCACTAACAGAGTGACACGTCACTGTTGCATCCGTCCGTAGTTTGACAACATGTCCTCCCTTCGAAATACGGAATGACGCAGGCTACTGTTAAAGCTCAAATTACACTTTTGCCCGTAGCCATTACAACTTTCAAATTTGAAAACTAACTTTCTGAAAATTCTCTAAGTGCAGAATCGGTCTTTAGGGACGCTGTCATAACCATTTCAGGTACGGTCCTCCGTTCGTTCGATTGGGCATTCTTGCCTCAAATGGTCTCACTCATATGATCGAACTTATATCACCACTATGATGGCGATAAAGTTTGAGGGGCTATTGATGAGACCTTCGGATCCTAGTACCCTGAACCAGGTTAGGCCCGAGCCTTGCTAGGCTGGCCCAAGTGACGGAAGCCAAACCTGAAGGCCCCAGATCCAACTTCCAATAAATGTTCTACCATACAATGATAGATGGACCCGAGAGCCCACTTGGCCCAAAAGCCCATACTCAGTAATTGGGACCGAAAGCCGATATTGCATATGGCCCATTGCTTCGGGGACCCACGTGTCCTGTTCTCCGAGCTCAACCACGTCTTCCACGCTTCGGTCCTGATCACGCAGAATGCGCTTCGGTCCCATCCACGTTTTTCAGTATGGGAAAACGACCTTGTCATATGCGGTTACATAGCGTGGATTACACGCGATTTCAACTCTATAAATAGGAGGCTTGACGACGGAATAAACAAGACCTTTTGGACGCGCAAAAATAGGTTGTTACTCTGCCGTTTAATTCTCTGCGCTTTCTTATTTTCCCTTGTCATTTTCATAAGCCCTTTGTTTTTAATATGAACTGTTCTATCAATCAATCGACTAAGAGTGTTTCATGCTCTTAGTCATGTGGTTTTTTCCCTTCATCCGAAGGGTTTTCCACTCTAAATCGATGTGTCTAGTTTTTCCTTTCATATTTAATCGTTTCCCCAATTTAAACAAATCTAAACCAAGTTCGTTTTATTGCAAACCGAACGACTGTTGGTACTCCTAGTTTTCTAACCACAACACTAAGTATTAAATATCGGGGATAAAAAACAAATAATATTAATGTTATTCTTACCATTGAGGAAATGCCATTTGCTAGCAATTTGGTAGGTTATTTATACTATTTTCTCATATGTTAGAATTATTTTAATATCCAAACTTCCTAATTCTTAAAATTATATTCAATTTCAATCTCTAAAAATATTAGTTTAAACTCTGTGATGTATAATTTGAGAATGCACATAAATGCAATGTTATTTGTTAATATTATGATTACAAATGATTCTATTGAACTTTAAAATTATTTTTATTATAATGATAATAATAATAACTTATTGAGATATTCATAGATATTGAAATTGTCGAATCTGAATTGATAAATCCTCATCTATGCATCCATATCTTAAATTATAGGTAGGAACGAGTACATGCTTATTATTTTAAATCTAATATTATTTGTATCGAGTTTATGTTAATGCATAGCCGACTCATAACATGATTAATCATTTTAAATAAAATATTTTTAAAAAAATAATTTATTTTCATATGCTTAAACTTGTTATATCTAAAAGTATACCCGAGTAATACCAATGTGTCGTCTAAACCCATAAATTATAATCTAGTCTAAGAATCAAATAATAAGATTGACCCACTAGACCCGACCCATACATATCCTTAATAAACCCGCCAAATGCATGCAATAGTGTTGAATGATTGAGGTAACTTAATTTAATTTTTTATTTAAATTATAGTAGCAATATGAATAAACATGATCCAGTATACTTCCTTCATCAATGAGTTACATCTACTCAGTTTCATATTGCAGCCGGCCACCCGCCTTTCCGGGGATCACTGACAGCTGTAAGTGTCCCTCGGTAAACACCGCTGTCATCGTTCAGACTGGATTTAGTGAGATTTTGAACCACAAGTTGGCAAATTGCTCCTCCTCCTGATAGAGCTTTTAGTTCATGACCTCTTTCAATCAAGAACTGCTTTCGTTCCGGAGAAAGTTCAATGCGTTTACCGTTTCCAACCGTACAATTCTCGTACTTCACCACGTTTGGGATTAGCTACAAATCCCATAAATTCAAATTATAAGAACATGAAAGCCAATGCAAATGTATACTATCTGTTGTTTGAGCTCATAGCAAGTTTTGGAGTACAATGAATCAAAGAGACTTCACTTAATCATCAAAATTTGCATTATATCGAACTTTAAGGATCAAAAGCGATATTTTACATAGTCGAAACAACTTGATTTCAAAGAGTTGATGTAAAAACTTACCTTGTGGTAGATCCTGGCGCTTTCAACGGCTGTCACAGGATCCATTCCAAGAATAAAATGGTTGATGAAGACCTGAACAACCCCGGGAATGATGTTCATACCCCCGCTACCGCCTAACACCCCGGCCAACTGATCGTTCTGACAACATAACCGCGAAAACTTGCTTCATCTCACTGTAATAATAGCCTGAAAAGGATAACAAAAACTCTAATGATCATGTTTTGTACCTTTAGGACAATTATGGGAGTCATTGAAGACAAAGGTCTCTTATTTGGTTGTATGAAGTTCGCAGGTGCGGGTGGGAGTTGATCCGGATCCGTCTCAGTCGGAATAGAGAAATCATCCATTTCGTTATTCAAAATAATGCCTGTGGAAGGAGAGAGTACCCCTGCTCCAAACACATAATTCACTGTTGTTGTCATTGAAACTGCGTTTCGATCTCCATCGACAACACAGAAATGGCTCGTCCCGTGATCTCGTAGTTGACTCCATCTGTAAACACAAGTCATATTTTACAAACACATTGTTTTCACAAGCAAAGAAGAACAAAAAATAATAACCTTGGCATGTAATATTCTGGAGGGAAAGTAGTGTTATCAAGTATTTTTCCCCTTATTGTAGCAGCATAAGATGGAGATAGCATTTTTGACATAGTTTCAGTGTTATCTACAAAGTCGGGATCTCCGAGATTCATTCGGATAGCGAACATATGTTTCAATGCTTCGATCACACGATGCAAACCAAGCGAACCTCGAGCAGCATCTTTACTTTTGTAAGCATCAAAGATATTAAGAATCTGTATGCCAACACAATAACAACAATCAAATCCAAATGATCAACGATTGGAACTGATTTTTGGCGAAGTTCAAACTCTAAAGTACAAAAACCAAATCTCTTAAGCAATAACTCATGTATAATAAACACAAAGGCACTACTAGAAACCACAAGTTAAGTATTTTTTCATGGATTTGAAAGAGTAGTTTTAGAATCTAAACTTGGCCAAAAAGCAATTCGAAAAATTACCCGTAAATTAATAGTCGAAATGGAGCAATGATACGCACAAGAGACATGCCAAGAGTTCCACTAGAAGAAGGTGGCATTCCTAATATATTGTACCCCATAACATTAACACTGATGGGATCACTAACTTTCACTCTATAATCTCTAAGATCCTTCATTGTTAAGATCCCACCAGCTTTTTTCACATCTTGAACCAATTTTTCTCCAACTTTTCCATTGTAAAATGCTCTAGGGCCTTTATTTGCAATGGTTTCTAAGCTGTTCCCTAGTTCCACGTTATAACAAATATCACCATTTTTCAATAGTTTACCATTAGGTTCATAAATATCTCGTAGACCAGGATCATTCCTTATTTTTTCTGCATTACTTGCAATATGACTTGCAAGGAATGGGCTAATAATGAACCCTTCTTTTGCAAGTTTAATCGCAGGTCGAAACAAAGAGCTCCACGGTAAACGCCCGAATCTCAACCAAGCTACATGAAGCCCTGCTAATTCACCTGGGGTTCCCATTGATAAAGCACCCAAATACTTTGTAGTTTCATTCTTCTCATACATTCCCTGTCAAGAAGAAATCCATGAGAGTTAGCTTAGAGTTACTGCAATTCAACTAAGTATTTGGAATATTGGAGAAGTATGAACTTGTGAAGCAGCAGCTGGAGCAGTTTCTCTCATATCAATGGCTAGAGCAATAGAAGGAGATGAATTACGAATGACCATAAAACCTCCACCACCAATTCCACTTGAAACCGGAAATACAACTCCGAGACATGCTGCAATTGCAACAGAAGCATCAACTGCGTGTCCATGTTTCTCAAGGATTGAAATCCCAATATCAGAGCATCGACCATCGTCAGCAGCAACAACTGCATTTTGTGATTCCACAACATCACTGTTAGAGATGTGTTCAAATTGTCCTAAGCTTGTCTTACCGAAGCCTGCAAACATAACAATAAATCATTTAAACTTGGCTCCCTACTCTGAGAAATTAAAAGGGAAATAAAACAGAACATACATAATATTGTCATAATTAAGACAATAGAGAAAACAAAAGCTACACAAAATCTTCCTCCATTTCTGCTGGAACTCCTATGAAGTTCCAATAGCTCTACTTTCAATTCTTCTGTCCCCATCAAACTTATAGCTTCAACCTTCAACACAAATCATAAATACTTAGTTACAAATATCATAATAAACAACCAATAAGGAATGAATTGAATTTCAAATCAAATCCCGATTGAGAGGAACTTGTCTCACTTCATGAGAAACAATAGTTCCATTGCTTGGGAAAAAAGGAATCAAACCTCAGAAAATAGTAGTGTAAGGGCAATGGATCATTGTCAAAAATAGGATTCAGAGAACCTTTCCACTCTTGTGTTTATTCATCATGCTCTTGCTCCTATTTATAGACAATGACTATAGTATAGAGAGTTTCTCATGAATTGAAGCAATCATCTCCAACTTTGCCAAGTAGTGCAATATAAAACAAGTTTGATCGAATGTGGACATGCAAAACATTACTCAAGGCAACCTTTTTGTTTGAAATGGGTTTGAGACAAATTTCATCTTTTCCTAACACTGGAGCTTTGATAGGAATGGAGGTCGGGTGATACTCGAAAGCTCGGCCGGTGGGTATGACCGACCGTGGAGATAAAATATACTTAGTCGGGAAGACTTGGTTTGGTCGGTCGGCATGATCGACTAACAATACAAGGGACTAATGTTGACCGGCGTGGAAGACTGACCGAGGGAAACCTAACATGAAGAGGTGATGTTGATTGGCTTGATCGGTCTAGTTGATTGATCGGGCGATTCTGATGAGTCTATTTGATAAAAGTCGGATTAGACTTGGATCTGTATATCTTGTTGACTAGGAAGAAGAAATGACGTATCTTGTTGATTACAAATATGAGAGATTATATGGATATATATCTAACTAAATACATATATGGAAGAAAGAGATATGGAAATATATATTGTTACCTAAATATATGGAAGATAATGTTAAAGATATAAAAATAAAATATTGTAGAATATTCTTTAGATTATATCCTAATTTGTAATCTAAAAATAATGGGCCTCATGAACACAATTGTAATCAAAGAGTAACATATTGTTTCATATTCTTTTTGTGATAGTGAGTTCACGACCGAGGTTTATTGTTCACCTGGTTTTTCCCGATTTTGATTTCTACGCTAAATTTTGTGTTTTCTATTTTTCTTCATTTACGTTTGGTTATTATTGCATAATTTGATTTGGCCCAGATAAAGGGATTTTCTTCTCTCCGGAAGAGAAATTTTCTCAACATGCTCTTCTTGAATCTCTAAGGTACACAACCTCATAATCAACCATAATTGATTGATATGATGCATATGTTTATATTTTTTGAGTTTGGAGCATGGTTTTAAAAACCCGTGGAACTTGTGGACCGGAAATATCTTATACTGGTTGGACCGGATGGCCGGATCGATGTAACCAGCTTGATATAAAAGGAAAAAAATTTCTAAAAAACAAAATCCAAAAAGCTACATAGTTAGTATTTCATTTGCAAATTAGTTTTCATAAATCTATTGAATAGTCATCCTCCTTCTCCATAAGAACGATAATGTCTACGCCTTTATGACAATCTACTCATAACAAAATAAGTTAAAATCGGTTTTTAACCAATTCTTCTACAAACAACCTGATAGATGTAATGATTGTCTCTTGTACGATATTGTCTTCTTTAGACTAAACTAGCTCTAATTAGTCTCACCTAGTCCTCATAGCTTTATTTTTTCCTTAACCATAAACTTCCTAATGGGTCATCTATCATGCCTTGTTCGAGTGAACACAATTAACTTTCTGGTTCCAATGGGAACCTTGTCATTTTGGTAGGGAAAAGACATCGTCCAAGTGTTGGTCAATCTTATATTTAACCTCTGATCGTTTCCCGTCCATAGTTGATATTGTGATTCATCTAAAGTGTCTTGTCACCTCCGAGGGGTCTTACAGGGAGGACCTGATTTTTCGACGTAAATGTTCTTTTGTGCAACCGGTTTTTTATGAATCGAATCGTTTGCCCCACCGATTCCCGTTCGAACAAATCAGATCAAAACCATTGTTTGGAGTAGTGAGTTGTGTGCCCCACAATTTCTATTGGTTTACGTTGTCACCTGGTTTTGGTGTGCTACCAATGGGGATTTTATATATTTTCATCTATATTTTCCATGGTAGATAAATTATAATTAATAAATACACTAATCTAATACAGAAAACAATTAATAATTATGAAACTCTTCTCGAGATTACAGCAATTTTTCAGAGCATTAAATAAGACAATAAGCGTTAATAAGACAATAGTGTAATATTTGGGGAGGAAAAGTAAACGGTGACTTGTTCAAAGCATTAATGTTTTAGTTTTACTTCGCTAAAATTAGATGTCGTGCTTCGCAATGAAAAGAATTGAACCTGAAAGATGAAAAGGACCAACCGGCGTGCTCCCGGTTGAACAGGAAAAAAATTGTCCGATGTGGAAAAGCTTCTCTGCTCCAAACCTTCACAAATCAAAATTAGTTAATAAAAAAAACCAAGAACAAAGAAGGAAGTGAAATTGTAAAATCAAGACGTTTAAAGAGCAAGGATTTAAATCATCGATTCATCTGGGTAACCAGAGATTCAAACGAAGAAATCAACAAGTTGCTCTTGGAAGAAAAATATGAGTGGAAAATTAAAGAAAGATCTGATTTATCTCATTATTCAGTTGTACTTCTTTACTCACTATGGATATAATTCTTCTGTTCAAAGAATCGCCACCGGAGTTCCGATGATAACTTGTGCAGTTCTGAAACTGTTTTAAAAGCCGGCGTTGAAATTCTGTCTGGTTGTAGAGGGAAATTGGGATCTGAAGTTGAGGTTAAAAGCCATAAGATTAAAGAGGATGCTATGGATGGGGGAGAAGGAAAAGTGTGAAGTGAACAAGCTGCAGAGCAGCGAAAATGGCTCTGTACCCACAAACCAAAAGGTCGCTAATGCTACAAGATAGTACATTTTGAATATTTATTATTTTTACATTATTTTTTCTCATTTTTTGAAGTATTTATTATTATTAATAAAATGGATCTATAAAAAATCCACAACATTTACAGCCTATGAGATTCAAATTGCACAATTTTATTAATTTTTGGTAAATTTGTATGATGATAAAATCATAGTTATTTATATATTAATACTAATATATATATATATATACATATAAGAATAATCATATTTTTTACTTATTAGAAATAAGAATAAATTAGTCCATTCTTAAATTTAAGTATATTAGAACTAGTTTTAGAAGGGCATTGAAAAGTTGTTTTTAGCATCCAATACACCATTGATTTTGCTTTGTATGTATTTAAAAAGTATCGTTTGGTAAACACGTTGTAGTTTTAAACACCTAACTAAACAAATAATAACTCGATCTATTTTAGTCACCTAAATTTAAATCTTCTACCAAAGTTTTTTTATGTGCTTATTCTTAGTAATGTTTGAATCATAGTTCGATCTATTTTACCGCTTAAACTCTACAATTTTCTATCATACTTTTTGACGAACAAATCTAACCCACACACAAACTCGTATAGAATATCGAAATTCAAAATCTAATGAATCCAAATCATATCTATATAATATAACTAAATACGTAAGATAATTGAATTGTATTGAAAAAATGTATGCGGACTCATTTACTATTTTTTTGAACTGAATATTGTATAGATTAAAACATGAATAATGTTATTCCATCCTATAACATTTTATAAGAACAATACATAATTATAAAGGAACGGCATTCAAGGCCGTCTTGTATGAGTGCTTGAATCAATTCATGAAGCCGTAAAGAGTTAATTTCACCCGATGTTTTATAATATCGAATGTATAATATTGAAGTATAAGGAGTCTAACTGTAATTTTATCCGTACCCAAAATCATTTCCGTCGTATAAATCTCTTTACATATCATCATTCTCTCACATCCATATTATATTCTCTTTTCACTTCTAAAACTTCTCACTCATCTACATCATTATTTATTTTCTTTTCATCAACGTTATCTTTTCTATCCAATTTTTATTTTTTCTTTCTATCTCATCAATTTCATTTATTTACTATTTAATTTATCAATAAAAATTACGTTTTAAGTTCAATATTTTAAATCAATATAAATATTAAAGATTTATATATTTTAATATTAGATAACATTAATATTTAGATAACATTAATATTATCTTTCTCTCTCCCAATTGGCTTCGTAAAAGAAGGAAATCGCCGATAGCAATTGACGGTGGGAAAGGAGGAGGCGCCATGACTACGGGCAAAGGGACGCCACAGTCGCCGGGTGTGAAAACTCTTATGGAGAAGAAGGGACATGCATCCATTGAGAATAAGGGAGCATGTACTGAAAACTCTTCTGGAGAATCTTGTTTTTAAAATTAGAGTTTTAAATTTTTTTAAAAAAAAAATAAAGAGGAGCTCCGTGGACAAAGGGTGCCCAAGCCCCTATCTACGGAGCGTATTTCTTCATGACCACACTAGTACTCATGTAATCATAGACGTTGATATGACAGAGAAGACCGTATTCCTAATGAGAAAAACTTTCCTTCCTTAAATAACCGTTGGCCCATGAATATATCAATTTTATGTTTTGATTGCATAAAATTAATAATTTGGTCCTCACACTTTTATATAGCAATTGTGATCCCTAAAATTTTAAAATGACAAAACGGATACTCATATTTTGTAAGTTTGGACAAAATCAATCTTAAAATTTAGTATGCATTCCATAATTAATTCCAAAGTTTTAATTTTGACAATTATGATCTTCAATAAAATTAAATTTTGAGAACCAATTTTGCTACCTCGTAGATATGAATTATCAAATTTTACAAACTTGAAAAATCAAATTCATCAAAATCTTATAATTTATAGATTAAATATATCATTATAAATTATGAAAATCATACTTATAAATACTATGAAAGTTTGGGGATTGAATGCACTATTTTATTTCTAATTCCATATCCAAGAACATGCATTCTCAAGAAGGAATTAACCTAAGGATCTGAGATTCCCTGTAGTCTTGTTCTTATATCTATTTTCTGTGGAAAGTTTGTAACATTTCATTTGGATTATAAGCAACAAATCCAGAAGCAAAAATAGAAGAAAAAGATTAAATGACTCCCCATTTTGCACCAAAATAAGCTAAAAAATCATTTACAACAACAGGCAACTACTAATGCTTTATAAATGCATTCACCCTATTCCTACAGTAACAACATATATAAATAGCAAGTTAGCATCTTTTCTATACCCTCATCACAATCTCTTTGTTAATCCTAATTTTAGGTGTACCTTAATCACACCAATTTCCATAAGGATATTGATCTCTTGCAACAATGTTAAAGCATCGCTTTCTCCAAAGCACCACCATCTAACTCTTCACTCTGATTAATAATTCGACATTTCGGGACTGGTTTTTCGAGCATCGATGTCCCTTTGAATGATATCATTTGCCAACATGTTCTACGAAATATCGTAAGCTGCAAAATATACAGTACCAGCTACAAGTTAGACACTGTTTGTTATTCCCGATTCTGTTAAAGTCGGAACAAATACCTGATCTAGGGGTATCTTTTCGAATCCAAATTTGTGTATCCATATTGATTTGGCCTCATCTGTTGCGGGCAGGACTAGAGTTTTAACATTGAGAAATGCAAGCAATTTCTCAACACATGAGAAGAGTAATTGGAAATATCCCTACAAACAAACGCATTTCAAAATCTATCACAATTCCAAATCATCTCAATTTTCATCGACAAAAAGTCCGAAAAAATACCTTTCCCTGATCAACCTTGCGAGTTGCAGCTAAAGGGAGTTCCGCTATTTCTACTCCGAATATTCGAAGTATTCCCGCAGATACAACAATTGAGCTGCAGAATAAACAAAATTCGTTAACTTCACCGTGATTTCTATCTAGTGAAAAAACGAGGTTCTTACTTCACTGTCAAAATAGCACAATATATTCCACTGAAGTCTTGTCCCCTTATGTTTCTCCTGAAATATAAAGAGATTGCTAACATTATATATAACCCTCTAGTTCTTGAATAACAGGCATAAAATGAGCTGAGCATACCCATAAACTAAAGACGGGATGAAATCTCTTCCGGTTTCGGAATCGACAATCGGGTCAAAACATTCCTGGTCCACATAGATACAGCTAATGAGTAAAATTGCAAATAGAATGAGGCATAAATTTTGTTCTATCTCTTACATGAAATATGGCGACAGCCTGCGATAACAACACTCGGGTTTCCTCTGATGGAATTTTTCCATTCAAAAGTCTCCATCTTATGTCCAAATCAGTATCGGGACACGTATTATTTCCTTCTTGATTCTTTTTTAAGATGTCTAAAGAACATTCAGGAAGCTTCTCTTCCCCAGCAATCAGCAAATTTTGCAGAGTAGAATATATCCATCGACAATTATCTGAGCAAAACCATTTTCCTCTTGGGAGTTCCTGATACTCAAATGAAAATTAGCATCGTAAAATGATCGTTATTCAGTATCGAATTCTTTTTCTAACTGGATTTACCTTCATGTCAGCTAGCTTACATTTCTTTAAACATCCCACATGATATTCTTTTTCACACTGGAATATGAAGAAATCAAAGTGATAAGGTAACCGTAGGCATTACAAGACAAGATGTGGCAAACGAATGAATACCTGATCACACAGTATAACAGTCCGTGGACCGAAACCGGATCTACTAAAATCATATCCTCTGCAACGAAAAACAAAATTCATATACTTTTAAAATAAATGGTTGAATTAAAAAGAATCTAGTTTCCCTTTCATATTACCTGCATATGACACAGGCGATTACATCAGCTTCTGTGGGATTCTTGACAATGCGAATGCATCGATTTGTTATTTGTTCAATTGGATCAACACCAGATACTCTCCCAGCAGCAACAGCATTGGCATTCCACATTACAAATCTTTCTCTCTGAAACATATTTTGGCAGTAGGTGCAATACCATTTACCATGCGGGATGCTTGAGAGTGATGCACATTCTGATTTACATGACAAGTGAATTTTACACTTAATATCACAATGGCTTGCAAAGAGTTATGAATAAAAAGGGTTCATTCCCATACTAATGAAATAAAAAAGAAAAGAGTGATACCTATATGGAAAGACCTTGGACAACCATCACAGAGTACCAATTTGCCACCATCTGCGCAAATGATGCACAAATCATCGTTGTCTTTTGAAGAACTCTTTCGCCCTTTTAACAAAGACAGCGCGAATTCATGGAGGGACACTCCATTGGACGTGTAAATATACATATAGCTGCAGGAAAACGAGATTCGTCAGGATTAAAATATCTTTTATTCAAAAAGGAATATAAATTTTATGATTTGTAGATGAAGTTATAAAACTTAACGGTTTCCTCCTGGAAGCCCAACCAGCATGACTTTCAAATTGTGATGGACTAACCTGCTCATAAGAGGGTGGGGAGGAAATCAAAACATGCTAAAACCAATCCACAATTTTCAAATTAAGTCAAATTATGGTTACCAATGTGCTACAGCAACGGCATATTATTCCAGATCCCATTTTGTAGCCATCTCGTAGTTTCTACAAACATCGAAAATAACATTATAATGTTGCAAGCAGGACAAATAGCATATGCAACAAACTAATTACCTTGCCATTAGAATAATATGCAACTTCAGTTCCATCTGGTAATCCACCATTTTCAAACACCAATTTGTGCATCCTCTGATCCCTGAGAATATTGTAAGAGCAATACATTTAGAGGTGCAAATAATCAAATAAGAGTAGAGTTAAAAGAAAAAAGGTGGCGCAAACTTTTTAGTAATCTTCGACACTGAAGGCCCAGAATCAGATACAGAATCATCTTTTACAGTCTTGGAAATTGATGCTGTAGTGTACAACCTGAAACCCAATATGAAATCATAAATGGAAAATCGTTGGTTATAGAGAATTTTATATCTGGAAAATAGGACAAACTTTTTCAATATCTTCTTGAAAGACTTGTTCTTTACTGAGCCATCCAACGCTGTAGTAATAGGATCATTTGAAATTGGAGCAGGCGCTGATCCAGAACATGTCAACAAATCACTTCTGGGTGACTGCACCGCAAAGGCTGATGATGGCAATCTTTGGAATAACGCCACAAAAAACAGGAAATGGTTTAAGTCTACGGATTTGAATTAAATTTGATCATAAATTAAAGCGAAGCATAAAAACCTGTTTCCGATACTCCAGTTAGTCTTTTTCTTCAGGCCCAGTAAAGCAGATTTAAGTTTTTTAGAAGTTTTCAACTCTGAGTGCCTGAAAACGAAGAATGTCAATACAACGGTAAAAGCAAGAAATGCGATCACAACTTTAAGACAACAATAGGGTACAAACTTTCTCTTTTTCCTGCCTCTACGACCCTTTTG
Source organism: Utricularia reniformis (assembly GCA_009725065.1). NCBI lineage: Eukaryota > Viridiplantae > Streptophyta > Magnoliopsida > Lamiales > Lentibulariaceae > Utricularia > Utricularia reniformis. Next base: position 62,231 of record RWGZ01001222.1, on the reverse strand, counting down.
TTGTGGAAGATCGTCAACTTCACCATTTTCAGACAATGTTGACCCTATACGTGGCTCCAAGGGCCTGAAATAACCACCAAAAAGATAAAAACTATTAACAAAAATTAACGGGTAACTTCTATTATCAGGTAATTTAGCGACATATGCACATTCTGATGAAAAAGTTAGGAAGAAAAAGTACAATGATTTTTCAGATTGGAGATCGAAGTCGTTGTTTACTATAATCATGCACGAATCGCAAAGCAGTTCCAACTTCACATTTGGGGTACCAAGAAATGACCCTACAAACCAAAACGCGTCATCAAAATGGATACTAAACTTGCATAATTCTCCATGCTCGATGGTATTACTAACCCCCACACTTGTTGCATATAACAGACACCTTCACAGGTATCGGCCCAATAAAGTTGTGTAATGTTTCTTCTAATGATTTGACAGAAGATTTTCGGCATTCCTTGACAACATCTAGCAAACTTTGCCCGTTCTCTAAACATATATACTGCGATGCACGCCTATATGTTCTACAGGCATGAATCTCAAATTGACAAGGTGGAACAACCTATAGGTATTGAAAACAGCATCAATAATATCACAACCCCACGAAAAACCCAAATTTTGAACTTTGAAGAGATGGGAATAACAAGATAATTCACATACAGTATACCCACCCTAGTTCCCCGGCACAGAATGCAAAAACAGAGTATTCCTCCATCTTTTATGGTTCCACGCAAGGGAAATCCCTAGAAGAGTATTGGGTTCAGTTGAAAATCAGAATAAAAAAATCTCACTACCATGAATGAAAACAAAAATAATATGGATTCAAAAAGTTAGATTTTTTAATTAAGAAACCAAATTGTGCCAACCCTTCTTCCACCATTGTAGAAAACAGGATATCCTTCAAGCAACCCTGTCTCGAAAAGTTCCCTAACTGTAGTTGGCCGTCCTTTTGAAATAATTTTCTTGGACATCTTCATTTCCATCTTCACTGTTTCAGAATTACAGAACAATGGCATCTGTTCAGTCACCGAACTGTCTGTCTCTAGTATCTTAACACTCAAATTCCCAGAATTTTCCTCATCTTTAACCTCGGATGCTTCATCCTTACCCCTAGACACCGATCGAGTAAACCTCTTAGACACATCAATTCCTACCGGCTGCTCATCCTTTAACTTTACCTCAATTTCCACCATCTCCCCTTCTCCATCCCGCCTTTTGTCTCCCGAACTCGCCTGTTGAAACCCTGTTCCGCCAACATTCGCAGCAACATCTGCATTTACAGTAACTTCATCCCTCACACTGATAGCCTCCCCAGCACTAATCCCTGTTACTCTCGAATCACCTTGGACTTTATCCACTGAAACATTCAAACCAAATTTGGCGCTCTTAAACCGCCTCTTGTAAACAACGAGGTCTTTCGTTTCCCTTAACCTAACCCTCGATGCATAACACTGATCCATCCAATCGGCATCGTCAAAATCAGGGATGCTCGTATCAGGAGGTCCTGCTGCTTCAACGAGTACCTTTGAATTATCTGGAAATTTGTATTCTGATCTAAATTCGGATTCCATCTGCTCCTCTTCGTCTTCCTTCAAATAAAACTCTCACAATTCACCAACCAGAGAAGGGTAGAATTCTTGTTTCTGGACGTGGATCTGGCTGCGGAAGTAAACCGAGTTGCATGCATTCAAGGGTTTAATTTTGGTTTTGTTCTTCCGGTTGCATATGAGACACAGAAATATGCTTTAGAAAGAACCCTATGGATAAATAGCGGAAGACGCCATTGACAAATTGCTTGCTCCCTTCATAAAGATTAGGTTTTTTTACTTTTTATTTATTTTTATTATTATATATCCCCAATTTTTTTCAAGAGTTGCCGTTTTTTCTAGTAATGCAACTTTTAAATTGATTTAGTATTTTAAAATAACTGGTTACTTAGAATTATAATTTAGAGTTTGAAATATATTTTATAGTAGAAAAAATATTAAAATATTGGATTTAATTCAATTTTAGTCCATCAAATTAATATTTATGATAATTTTGATCCATTGATTTTAAATAATACACTAGATATACTTCAATTAACCAATATGTATCAATTTTAGAATATAATAATCAAAATAATCTTAAGAATTTCCAAATTTACTGTCAGTCTACCCGCACTCACTCCATCAATCGTCATCTTTCTATTGTCAATTTTTAACCGAAGATGTTGATGAAATTCGGGCTACATTAATAGAATTATTATTTGATATCGTAAATGGAAGATCCAACATCACAAGATTCTTACTTCTTTGGAACATTCAAGAATTCAGTTCAAAGTTTATTTGAATCATTAAAAATTCAATTAGAAGCCATGGAAATTGTATGTAAGATATCATTAACATATCAACTTGTTAGAAACAGTTAGTATGATATGATCGATACAGTTAGAGTTTACGTTACGATTGAAGATTGAATATACGATATGATTGGTTAGAGACTGGAGTATAAATAATGGAATGTGGAGGGTACCGAAGTTGCATTTAAAGATAGAAAGTGATGACGGAGTTAGTCGATGATATTGAATTTAAAAATGTCACATAGGTATTTTGGTTAATATATATCAAAATTGACATACGTTGATTAATTGATAGATATCTAGTGTATTATTCGAAATTGAGGAACAAAAATATCATAAAGTGTAATTTGAGAAATTAAAAGTGAATTAAACTTTAAAATTAATATATTTATATTTATTTAATAAAAAAATCATTAACTTACACTAAGAGGGTGTCTTAGTGTAATCTTAAATAAATAAATCAAGATTGGGCGCACAATCTATTGGACGATTAATTTTTTTCCCTCCATGGTCGTGAAACCTCTTTAAATATTACTGATTTTAATCGAATATAATATTTTGACACGTTAATTTATCACGAGTAATATTTTTTCATATTAGAGATAGAGGGGGATTGACTCTCGAGTTTTGAGATTATTTTTTTATAAAAAAACATGTTATTTGTATTCCAAATAGTAATCGCAAGCGCAAACGCTCACGATAGCCTATCGCAAACCCTAGATAGTTAGCGTTAGACTACCCCGAGTCATGTTCATTTAAAAATTTCTGAGTCGACATTGTCAGTTGAGCTCTTTTTCTTCCTCCCATTTGTTGTCTTCGTTCGTTATCATTGTCCTGGTTGTTTCAATTGTTTTCGTGTCGCCGGAGAATTTTAATGCTGCTTCACCCATCGTCAAAGTTCCGAAAACCTACATACGTTTTCGGAGACTGATGTTGCTGTCGAAGATCTACCGATGTCGGAGAAAGCTGCTTGCTACCGGAACCGCTGTCGGTATTGTCAACATTTTTAATCGTATTTTTTCTGTGTAAACTAATTTATGTATAAATTCGTAAAATGTTTGGAATGCTTTATTTGTTATATTATCGTTTTCATTGTAATTGTATCGTAAATTTTTATTTAATATAAAATAATTCGTGTTTTATTTGTTAATGTTATTATATTGTTGATAATTTTGTATGGATAGAGTTATGTTTGTATTATTATTTATTATTCTTATTAAATATAATATATTTGCATTGCAATTGATGTCATTTACTTGTTTTGTTTTGACTTTTGTGAATTATATATTCAAATATGATTGATATATATTATTTTAATTTGTTACTTAATATATATATTAGTTGTATCAATTTTTTTGTTAAAAAAACTTTTAGAATTTATCCTATTATTTTTTTGAATTATATTTTCAAATATTATTAATATGTTAATTTTTAATGTTTGATAATTTATTAGATATTTTTTGCATTAGTTTGTATATTGTGTTTATTTTAAATATATTTTTTTCTAAAATTTATGATACTATAATGGAACATCAAACATAACAATCAAAAAATTCGAGTGTATTAAGTTTTCGAGAGAGACGCATTAGTAAGCGAATTTTCCAAGATGACATTAGTGTTGAACACATTTTGTATGTAAAATACATACATATTATCAAGGAAATGGAAATAGATGAATTATCAGTGTAAATAAAATAAAAGAAGGAAATGAAAAAATGAAAGGAAAAGAAAAACATATGGTAGAGAAAATAAATTGTTTAGTTAGGAAAAATGTATAATTTGACTTTAGATAACATATTTCAATCATTCCATCCCTTACCATTTCACCATTGTGTAGCTTCTAGATGGGCAAGAAGTTTGTGTTGGGAAAATTCTCTTATCCGGATAAGAAAAGAATTCTCGTTATCCGGAGTCAGATCGAATTAATACGATGAGAACAAAACGGAAACGAAGAAAAGTATAAGACACAAGATTTAGCATGGAAACCCAAAATAGAGAAAATCATGTGACCGATAAACTTCGATCATGAACTCATTATCACAAAGAAGAATAAGAAACAATATGATACGCTATTGATTAATTGATACAATTGTGTTCATAATGCTCACTATTTATAAAATATATACTAGAATCTAATATAGAAAATATTCTACAGTATTCTCTTTCAATATCTTTGACCGTTTATTCTATATATCTAGTTAACAATATATATGTGTATATCTTATTTCATATATATCACAAGCATAATATATTTGCATATCATCTTCTATATATATGTAACCTATCTCAATATATTCTTTCATATATCAACAAATAAGTTATATATAAATATCTTATTCCATATATTTCATGGGTCAATTAAGGAAATATATTTCCCTTTCGATACTCTTCAATCCCGATCTAAGTTTAATCCGATCGCTATCAAATAGACTCATCACAATCATCCGATCGGTATCTTTGATCGGTCAATGAGACTGATCAAGTCATCAATATCATCGTTTCATGTTAGATTTCCCCGGTCGGTCTTCTACGTCGATCAAATTATTTGACTATCACCAGACCTACATTCCTAACAGTTTCTCCATGGATGACTCTCAAGAACTGTGGAACAATCCTTAAAACTCCCATTATATTCATGTTAAAAATTAGAATATTTATTTAATTTTTAAGATAAATAAGAATGATAACATGACTGTCATATTTGGGCTTCATCGGGCCCATCACTCATAAGCAGGCTGCTGAGAAATACTAATAGGCTATAATTGCATGTTAAAGCCCAATTATCTAAAATATAGTTTAGATTAGTAAACAGTATAATAATCAGGATATTTACTATATATAGAAAAATAATTATATATAATATTTAGAAATACAAAAATTATTACAATGATTCCTGTCCCCCAATGATGNCGATATTATGATCGTGATTTATGTAAAAATACTAATATATCCTTATATATATATAATAATATATATAATTATATTATAATTAATAAAAGTAAGGGTAAATGAGTCTTTTCCAAAATCACGATGAGGCCACAGTTGGTTTTAACAACTGTGATGATATCGTGATTTTTTAACGATTATCACATCGCAATTAACCTTATGTTTTGTGCACATTAAAAAAATCACGATTTCAACATCTCACCGCACCTCACCGCTGTTTTAATCGGGGTACCAAAGAAACCCAATATATTTACATTGCAATTGATGTCATTTACTTGTTTTTTTTTACTTTTGTGAATTATATGTTTAAATATGATTGATATATATTATTTAAATTTGTTACTTAATATATATATTAGTTGCATCAATTTTTTTGTTAAATAAAATGTTAGAATTTATCCTATTATTTTTTTGAATTATATTTTGAAATATTATTAGTATGTTAATTTTTAATGTTTGATAATTTATTAGATATTTTTTGCATTAGTTTGTATATTGTGTTTATTTTAAATATATTTTTTTCTAAAATTTATGATACTATAATGGAACATCAAACATAACAATCAAAAAATTCGAGTGTATTAAGTTTTCAAGAGAGACGCATTAGTAATCGAATTTTCCAAGATGACATTAGTGTTGAACACATTTTGTATGTAAAATACATACGTATTATCAAGGAAATGGAAATAGATGAATTATCAGTGTAAAATAAAATAAAAGAAGGAGATGAAAAAAAAAGGAAAGAAAAACATATGGTAGAGAAAATAAATTGTTTAGTTAGGAAAAATGTATAATTTGACTTTAGATAACATATTTCAATCATTCCATCACTTACCATTTCACCATTGTATAGCTTCTAGATGGGCAAGAAGTTTGTGTTGGGAAAATTCTCTTATCCGGATAAGAAAAGAATTCTCGTTATCCGGAGTCATATCGAATTAATACGATGAGAACAAAACGGAAACGAAGAAAAGTAGAAGACACAAGATTTAGCGTGGAAACCCAAAAACAGGGAAAACCACGTGACCGATAAACTTCGATCATGAACTCACTATCACAAAAAAGAATAAGAAACGATATGATACGCTATTAATTGATTGATACAATTGTGTTCATGATGCTCACTATTTATAAAATATAGACTAGAATCTAATATAGAAAATATTCTACAATATTCTCTTTCAATATCTTTGACCGCTTATTCTATATATCTAGTTAACAATATATATTTGTATATCTTCTTCCATATATATCACAAGCATAATATATTTGCATATCATCTTCCATATATGTTGTGGTTCGAAAACCGGGGGTGTCAACAGTCGATCGGTTCGCTGCAAAACGAACTCGGCTATTATTTATTTGTGAGTGGAGAACGATTATAGTTCAAAGGTGAAAAGACGCAAGGATTTTAGAGTGGAAAACCTCGAGAACGAGGAAAAAACCACTTGACTAAGGGCAAAGAGAAGTGCCCTTAGTCGATCCCATAAACAAGTTTATGATTATGCAATACATATTTGTTCCTTAGAGAACAAAGAGAGAAAGGAGAATCGAAAATAAATCGAGATGACTCCTTAATGCCAAAACTCTCTAGAGAAAACGAAGGGAAGTCCTTTTTTCACACTCTAAGTGTCCTTTTTATACTCCCACTGTACTGAGCACAGTAGGGTGTCGTTTTGTGCCTGTCCTTTGCAGCTAGGTCGGCTAACGTCAGGCGGAAAAGCCGCCGGAAATGACTTCACAGAGCTGCATGGCGCTAGACCTTTCGGCGCTACTAGCCGGCTACTTTCTGTCCGCTGGTGACTCGTACGCCTTCGCCGGACCGCGCCTCTGACAAGGCTATCGAGGGTTGTCGTTGCATGGGACGAGCAAAAATGGCCCGAAACAAGGCCTGCAATATGTGGACCGATCAGTCTGGCATGTGTAAGGAGCTGGGCCCTCACACTTTGGGACTGATCGCTATAAGCGAACGATCGGGCCAAACGTTCTGAATGGGCCCTTCGCTCACGCGGGCTGGATTTGGGCCTCCAAATTCGGCTCACGTTGTCTGGGCTTTTATGGTTAAGCCTGGTTTTGACCATACTCGGGTATCGGGCTCCGGGGATTTCATCAATATATATGTAACATATGTCAATATCTTCTTTCATATATCAACAAACAAGTTATATCTAAATATCTTATTCTATATATTTCATGGGTCAATTAAGGAAATATATTTCCCTTTCGATACTCTTCAATCCTGATCTAATTCTAATCCGATCGCTATCAAATAGACTCATCACAATTGTCCGATCGGTATCTTTGATCGGTCAATGAGACCGATCAAGTCGATCAATATCACCGTTTCATGTTAGATTTCCCCGATCGGTCTTCTACGTCGATCAAATTATTCGACTATCATCTGACATCTATTCCTAAGAGTTTATCCATGGATGACTCTCAAGAACTGTGGAACAATCCTTAAAACTCCCAGTATATTCATGTTAAAAATTAGAATATTTATTTAATTTTTAAGATAAATAAGAATGATAACATGACTGTCATATTTGGGCTTCATCGGGCCCATCACTCATAAGCAGGCTGCTGAGAAATACTAATAGGCTATAATTGCATGTTATAGCCCAATTTTCTAAAATATAGTTTAGATTATTAAACAGTATAATAATCATGATATTTACTATATATAGAAAAATAATTATATATAATATTTAGAAATACAAAAATTATTACAATGATTCCTGTCCCCCAATGATGGGATAATGTATTACAACTAGGGGATAATGCTACTAATTATCATAGGCAGATAGATATCAAATTATCCTAAATTTTTACATCATCATAATTTTATATTTGGTTTTCAATGAATTGCGAATAAATCTAATTTTCATATTAATATTTTCCGAGATTCTAAAAAGTTTTTCCTCTTAGAATCACAAGAAGAAATGTAACGAAGAAAAGTAGTGAAATCAGTGTCCATATAACGCCTCGGATTGGTGGAAGTCACCAGTCGGGCTGCCGTAGTCACCGTTGTCGTGAACGGAAAACTGTGGAGTGAAGCCACTGAAATTCTGTTCTTATTTGAATTCACTAGAACTCTATGAAGCACGCTTTTGTATCTTCCATTGCTGAATATCTGCAATAAAATCCATTTAAAATTATAAATAATATATATAAATAGATCGAGTGACGTCACGGATGATGCAATACTTTTAGATAAAAATACAAGGAAGCGTCTGTATTGGGCCAGATACCCATAACTGTATATTATTGTAAAATAAAATAAGAAAATAGGGGTAATTGGGTAAATTCAGTACCTCGAGGTGGTCGCCCACGTTGACTACAAATGAACCGGGTACCGGGTTAACCGTAACCCAATTATCCTGATGAAGAATCTGTAGTCCCTTGACTTCGTCTTGGAGGAGGAGGGTGAGGAGGCCGTAATCGGAATGCGGCGGCATTCCGAGGGTTAACTCTGGCTCCGGGCAAGGTGGATAGCAGTTTACAACCATTAATTGGCTTCCGTTTTCGAAATCATCTTGATTTACGTCTTCGTTTTTTAAACCTAGACTCTCGAGCACGGCCTTCACCAGGTTTAGAAACAGAAGTCTTGTTTCTTTTGCGTAGGTAACTGCGGATCGCCTGAAATTTTCAATAATTTGTGATGATAAAGTAATGAGTTTAGTATGTGGATGTGTTTGATAGGGAGATGATAATGATTGTTCACGTTCATGGATTTTTTTCGATAGAATTCAAGAACACGGAATCTTTTTTTGTGGTCGGTCCTGATTTTAAATCAATATGCAATTTTGAATGTTATTGACCTGAAATCTGCAGGGGAAGAAGGCCAATGAGGGAGAACTTCCGGCAGAGGATGAGAAACCAGTTTGAGAAAATCTCTCCAGCAGAAAACGCCGTCGTTTATCTGGTTAAAGCTTGTTCCATATCTAACCGGTGACTTTGTATCTGCAGACATGTACTTCTCTCTCTCCACCAACGGCATCTCGAAGAATCTCCTGCTTACATTCACCATTTCTTCGATGATTTCCTCCTTAATCCCATGATTCACAAGCTGCAGAGAGGTAAATAACAAGAACATTCAAATTCCATTCAATGCCAATGTTCCCTTTTTCTCTATTTTCACTTAACGAACCTGAAAAAACCCGTAGCTTTCACAAGCATGAGCCAGCTCCTGTAGAACCTTATCTCTGTTGGGACCCTGTAACTCGGCAAAATCTATGATGGGTATTTGAACTGGATTATCTGTAGATATTGCTCTGTTAGTAGGTCTTTCTCCAGTGGGAAGTATATACTTGTTAGGAACATGTTGAATTCCATTATCATACAGATTCTTCACCCCTTTCTCGTACATAATCGACTCATTTTCATGCTTGTTTTTATCAGAGATGATGATTGCAGGAGACATCTAGGGCCCAAGAAAGTAAGAAGCAAAGAAAAAGTAAGAAGTTGTAGAATGAAGAAGATGGGATCTGATGTATTTATAGAAGATCTAGTCTACGAACACAGTAGACAGCTTTTAGGTACAGTGTTTTTCTAATTTTTTTACTTTAGAAGAAGCGTTGACAGTTTATGGTTTTCCCAACTGTTACATCCGTAGCAATTTCAACAACCACGAGCTGTCTCTTACAATCTTAATGTCCGTGTGTCCCTTTGCAAGATTCTTACATCAAACTTCAATGATTTAATCATCAAACACACGTTCCATGTTTGTGGCTATGATTTTTCTCATCTGGATTTGTCTGCTTTTTTGGGATCATTTATTTTCATTACATCTTCTATGTTTCTTCCTTGTTTTGCAAAACTATTTGTTCTATGTTAGTGTAGTATTCTCATAGCTATGATCCGCTTCAAACTACTACGAGATTATCTGGGCTTCTGTAGCTCACAATTTAATTATAACAATTTTACATTTTCCTTACTCGTAACTTCCAAGCGGGTCGACTATGCTAGGATTAAGTCGGTCTTAGGTAAGATGTATCCAATGCTACGTAAAATGTATAATCAACTTATATGTTTGCATCTTCTATGTAGGTTTAATTGTACTAAATTCGATCGAAAAATTATAAATCGGACCCTAGTATAGTCTTTTAACGCATAAAGAGAATCAAATTCGTAGATGTGCGTGTTCAAATTTATCATTTTGCTTCGGTGGGGACTAAATTTGATAAATTATGAAAACTTTGGAAACTAAATTAATCACGTAGAAGTATGGGTATTAAAATTGCTATGTTCTTTGATCTCTAGGAATTATTAACATGGTTAGGGATTATATTTTGAAGATCAAAATTGGTTATTTGGGATCAATTATGCCAAATATATAAAACTTTGGGGATTGATTTTACAAAAATGTGATATTTTGGGGATATTTTTGCCCACATCAAACTTTGATAATGTCAATTGTCAGAATTATTAAATTTTGCAACCAAAATTGTTAAAATAATGAAATATTTAATACTAATTTTTCATGAAGTCTCTGATTGAACTCATTACTCATTTGTTCGTAACTGATATGAGATATATTAATATATCATTGTCCTTTAAAGTTTAGTACGAAAATATTACTAAGCTAAAATAAACTAGATCCATAGACTACACTCCCCAGGTGTTATTAGGTTTCAATGTTGAAAAATTGGAAAGTTCTTCATTAACTTGCTTGCTTTCTTCCTATTAATTATTCATTAATACCTTTTAATTACATAGGTGTTCGCTACGTGATTGTATCATGATTGCAATCTAACATCTTAATATAAAACATTAAATAAATAAATAGCCCTGGTTTTGAAATTAAATACCCTTCTTTCATCTTATCATTAATATCATACTCTAGTAATATGTAATTTTTAAAGTGTAGTATGTTAAAATTTCAATCCTTGGGGATGATTTATATAGAAATTGGAATATTTTTTCTTCCCATTTTTGTTTAAGTTGTGGATACCTAAATAAATGCATGTAATTCACATATAGTAATAAATATAATAGGTTAATACTTCAATCATTGAGTACAATATTTAACAATAAATAATTTGAGTCCCAAAACTTTTACCGTTTTAGTAAATTGATCCTTATAATTTATAATGTATTTAGTTCTCGAACTATAAAATATTAGTAAATTTAGTTATTAAAGTTTATAACATTTGACAACTTAGATCTCAAAGTGGTAAAATCAGTCTCGAAATTTGATTTTAACTGAGAAATTCATTGGTTTTATAAAAACTTAGAAGTATGGTGATCAATTTTGTTATCTACATATTTTGCAAACCAAAACTACCACAAATATAAGATTTTGAGAACCAAAATTATTAAAAACATATAATTTATAATGACATTTAGTCCTGGAACTATAACATATTTGTAAATTTGGTTCTCAAAGTTTATAATATTTGACAACTTTGATTTCAAAGTGGCAAAATCAGTCTCAAAATTTGATTTTTGATGAGGACTTCATTGGTTTTATCTAAAACTTAGAAAGTATGGTGATTAGTTTTGTTATCTACATATTTGCAGACCAAAACTACCACAATTATAAGATTTTGAGAATCAAAATTGTCAAAAATATGAAACTATAAGAATCAAATTTACGTCTCGTCAAATATTTAATATATATAATAATAATAATTATGTCAATAATATACCATATGATTCACGGTTGGGAGAGAAGTGTAATCCACTTGAGTATTGGGATATATCCACATGGCGTTTTTTATTGAAAGTGCTGACTTATCTTATATGTAATGAATTAGATATTTAGAATACGCGGTAAGTTAATAATTAAATTATACATGTAGATTCATTGTTTGTGTAATTATTATTTACACTAACAATTTAATTATGTGTAACTCAAATTTCCATGTCTACAAGATTAAATAAAAGAGGCAAATTGATGCTATAAGATACTAAAAAAGCCGCCGAAAACATACAAGTTGATCAATTAGTCAATGCCATAGAAGACACTGCACCATACGAAGACTAGTTCAATAAGCGTATCCTTCATAGTCAATACCCTACACAAGGGCGCAAGATACTCCACCAATCAATAACTATACCCAAATTAACCGTGTTTTGCTACGTGTCTGTATAGACGAACTTTTGAAATAAATTCCACAACCTTAGTTATTGTAAGTATCCATCTCCTATTTGCACGATATTGTCCACTTTATATTATATTAACTATAATAATTTTCACGTAATTCTCATTACTTTACTTTTTCTTTAACATAAACTGATAGTGATACATCAATTTTGTCTCTACTCAAAGATGAGCACGTTTAATTTTCTAGTTCTATTGAGATCATTGTCACTTTGTTAGGAAAATATCACGTGCAAGTGATGAACGAATCATTATACTTAACATATGATCATTCTTCAACTATAACTGATGTTGGGACTTGCCTAAAGTGTCTCGACACCCAAGGAATCTTACAGTTATAGTGGTTACGGATAGAATGTAACGAGATATTGTTCATCCAGTACACTATGTAAATGACTCGGACTAGTTGGATTGTATCAATTACTTATAATATCACATATTTTTAAAAAAATCAATTAGTGTTTTCATATTATATGTGATGTATAATTTTAAGCAAATCCCAAATATGCTAAAGATGATCAAATTGAGAGATTTTCCCACATAAATTGAAAAATCGTTGATTAGGAAAAAGGTAAAAAAATAAGAGAAATGGATTATGAGTTTTATGGGTCAACCCGAATTAAAACGGATAATATTTGCACAAGACAAAGGAGTGATGAAAATTAAATGATTTATTGCTGATGTGATTCGTTTTAAAGTTATTTAATTGATCGATAGAGTAGAAGTGGGATACGTGTCACATTTGGGGGCACGATAGGGACCAATAAGGAAACGCTTTTAGATGATAGAAGGACCTGACCGGACGGACCACTAAACCAGCGGGTCCATACTCCGGTTCAGTCACAAACCCTAAATCTGGAGGCAAGATACTCAACCAATCACAAATCACGATTCAGATAGTAACCCTACATGTCAAAGGCTATTTTCATTTAATTTATTATATATTTTATAATTTTCTGAAATTAAATAATAAAATTTTAATTTTATTTCGTAGATTCATTTTCCCAGATTCGACAAGCGGGGAAACGGAAAAAATTAATTGATAAACTTAAAAGAATCAATTTTTCAAAGTACTTACAAAGTGTTTATAATAAAAATAAATAATAATATTTAAATTTTAAAAATATCAAGTAAAGAAACACATAAATTTCAAATTTAAATATATTTCATTTTATTTCGTAGACTCATTTAACATTAAATTTATTTGTGAAAATGGTATTAAATAGCATACTTATTGGTTACAATTTTTCAAAATTGTGAAATGGTGATCGTAGCATACAAAGGTGTGATGTTGTGAGATGATAGTAGATTTTAAAATTTGTTTAGTAAAATTGATATATTGTTATTTATATAAAATTGATTATATTTGTTATTTATATAAAATACAAATACTCTAAATATATATATATATATATAGCATGATAATTATATTTTAGTTATTGGAGATAAAGTAAATTACTTATTTCTTGATGGTGCCACTCTTTTTAGTAGTGGTAGCTGAAACGGGATTTTTTAATGTTAAACGCATCGTAATTTTGATTTTATTTTGTGTGTTTAAAAATATTATTTTGATGAAAATAGCAATGTTTTAAAGATCAACCCAAAGAAACTCAATGGGATAGTACAATAATGTGATTTTTATAAAATAATTATTTTAATCATTATATATATATATTATTTATTCATTAGAATAGTTATAGCAAAATTTATATTAATGTGTCTGATGATAATCTCAAACAAATTTATAGTGTCATTAGTTTTGTATTTTCAATTTTAAAATTAATTATCGAAGTAAATTTTCAGAATCAATAATTTCGTTAAAATAAGCTAGAGCTTCTTTAAAAATGTGAAAACTATTAATTTTAATATAAATAATATAATTAAAATTTCTCTAATGATAATGATTGACCATACATGATAATTTATTAGATCAATATAAAAAATGATTATCAAACGCTTAATTAGTTTTCTCAATGGAAATAAGTATTTCATTTAAATGGTTTAAACGTTTTTTTCAAATAAATCATTTAATTTTACTCATTTATTACAATCCCAATATATTGATGATCATTGCTAAGTTAATTATATAATATAAATGTAGTATATTAATGTTAATGGAACAAGTACTAATCCTTATTACGCCTAACACAAGTTGGCTGGTCAATAAATAAAATAAAATTAAAACGTAACATTGTGCTAGAAAGTAGATTACCCAATTAATTATTAATTGACTTTATAAACTTTATAACAAAGTCAAATAATAAAATAATATCGGTACATTGCATTTGGATGAAGATGAGTATTAGTTACATTTTGACATCATAGTTTATAATAAATTAATTAATTAGGCATCATATCATTTACTCCAAACCATATATGTTAAAAATTAAGAAACGAGCAACTACTCAAATATTTCACTCGTTATGTTTGGTCCTAACAACTATTAATGTCTTAAATATATAATTATTTATATTTAAACTCTTTAAAAAATCAAAAACTATATATCCAAATTTTGAAAATGACAACCCTAAGTTATTAAAGATTCAACGGATAAATATTGGAAATACCGCTATTATATACCGAAACTTAACCACCTTATTTGGTAATTTAATTGATTTTATCGTACTTTACTGAATAAATTATTTATAGGTGACCATATATTTTTGATTAAATATATTCTAAATTTAATTTCAAAAGTCTTAACACTTACCAATCCACGCAATTGACATTAATGCTTTAGCTAGTAAATAAAAGTGGAGTAGCCTTTTGATGTTTTCTTATAATATTTTATTTATTTAATATAGAAACATAATACCAGTAGAATATGTCCCATGGCTGTGTTACCGTGTCCCCGCGTCCCAACTTGTCCTTTGAAATATTTTTAATTTAACTTGTGACCTTTTGTATTTTAAAACACTTAGAAATAATTTGGAATATTATTATAGTTATTATCATGAATTAAAAACACTGTAATATATTTCATACAAAAATAATAAATCTCAATACCTTACACCTTACTTGGTGCAACAAAGCAATCAACCAATTCGTTCAATTGATTGGTGAACGACTCAGCATACCAACCATCAATCTCAATATAATTTAAATATTGTATATAAATATAATTTTAATATGGTTAATAATAATAATCGGAAAAATTTCAATTTTAGTCCAACAAATTTACTACAAAATCAATTTTAGTCATTTAACTTAAATAAATTTAAATTAAGTCCTTCAAATTTGATATATTATCAATTTTAATTTAGAATGACTAAAATACCATTAAGATTAAATAAATTGAGTAAGTATGTTTAAATTAAATTTCCTTATATATAATCCAATATTTTAATCATGGAAAAATTTAAACTTTATACTAAAAAATTATTTTTTAGTTAACCGACTCAAATCTCGTCGAAATTTTGGACTCGGGAGCAAGTTTATGCATTAATCATTTTCTTTTATATATGGTGTATATCGTCGATATATTGGTCGTTACATCATATATCGGGTTATACCACTCGAAATTACATTTTCTAGTCATAGTGCGGTTTATCGGATTCGGTCAGAGAAAAGTAATAAATATATTTTTAATATTGAAAAAATTGGTGTCTAGTGGTTTACTGGCCTAAATTTCTGAATTTCAAGCTATTTCTAAATTATTGGTGTTAAATATATTTTTATATATATTAATTATATTCTCTATGTATCGTATATACATTATCTAGGATGCGTTCTTTAATTTTGATCAAATATTTATTAATTTAATAAAAATGTACATGATTAAATAATTATTTTAAATAAATATTCAATATATATACTCAAATTGGCCGATATTTCAATATAAAAGTAATGTTTAACACATACACTTACGTCTTGAATTTTGAGTCCGATATTTTGACAAAATTCCGATCATTTTACCGAAAAAATTATTTTTAGTACATAGCCAATAATTTTCGTTATTAAAAGTTTGTTCGTAAATGTTAATTTAATCATACTAAATTTATTTAATTTTAAGGATATTTTAGTCATTTTGGAGTAAAATTGATAATATATCAAATTTAAAGAACTTAATTTGAATTTGCTTGAATTGAAGGGGTAAAATTGATTTTGATGTAAATTTGATGAACTAGAAATGAAAATTTTCCAATAATAATTAAGAGAAAATTGTGTAATTGACCTCTAATGTTTAAAATAGTGTAAAGGCGGTGCCCCAAAATTTGTAAATTGCGTGAGAAGCTCCCGAAGTTTCAAAACCGTTCAAAAATGACCCCTGGGTGAATAGTAGCGGTTTTCGTCTTTTTTCGTATTAGTGTTTTTGATAATTTATGTGTTATTTTTCAAATTTTCAAAGTTTGGAAACATAGTCATGATATTTTTTCAAGGTTAATAAGTCAAATATAAACTTTGGAGACGTTTAAAATATCAACGAGTATAATGGTCAAATATAAACGGTTTTGGAAGTTATGGAGCCAACCATGCAATTCTTAAACTTTGAGAGCACGGTATTTACAACATTTAAAAGTTTAGGGCCAACCGCGCACATTATATCAACTTATGGAGTTTCGTATGCAATTTACAAACTTTAGGGGCACCGCCTTTACACTATTATAAAGATTAGGGGTCAATTAGAAACACAACTCAATAATTAAAAGTTTGTATATGTTTCTCATAATTTATATAATTTGATTAACAAGTTTGTTAATTTTGGGTAATTCTAGCTCACAAAATATTTTTAAGATAAAACTAGTATTTATATTTTGTTTTTTTTTTGCAAAATTAGTAATAATAATATGCAATTTTTTACAAAATCACTTCTCAACGTTTAATGGGTACATCAAAATTGATATTCAAATTTGATAAGTGTATACCAAATTTATCAAATTTGAGAAACCTTAAAAATCGTTTTTGTCAAAATGATCAAAGTATGATGATTACGTATACTAAATTGGCTAAAATCGTGAAACTTTGGGATCCAAAAACACGTAATTTTCACCTATTTGATGACAAGTGTGAAAAGGATAGTGAATGGAGAATCTTTGGACACATTGTGTTGAGTTTTGACTAATTTTAAAGTCACAAGAAACACAAATATTGTCTTTGAAACTTACAAATTTGAGTGTACCTCATTCAACACATGGAGCTTCTTTCATTCTTATGGCCGACGTCAATTATCATGCTATCTCACTTTTATCCTAATTTCTCAATACATTTCATTCAATTTCGATTTGACATTATGTTTTGATTATAAATATTATTTTGATAAGTTAATTTTGAACCAAAATTTTATTTGATAAATTAAGAGTTTTTTTCAAGTTATTAAAATTAAATTACATAAATCGATTTTCTAGAAAGCGAATGGCTTAAACAATTTTATAGAAATTTAAAATAACTAAAATGAAATTTTAATCAAATAAATATTTTAAAATATAAAATATGTAGAAAAATCCTATTGGTTTGTGGGAGAGGGCGCTGTAAGGGGAATCTGTCTAAATTCATTGCATCAATATTTTATACTTTCAGTGTTTCATATAACGACGAATTCAACTGCATCTACTATATTGTAAGAAAATATTATTATTATTTATTTATTTTTCAACCATAAGAATTAGATCTTTCAAATTTTAAATCACATTAAAACAGTGAATATTAATGTAAATAAATATATATATATTTGAACATATATATCTTGGGAATTGAACTCGTCAGCTCAGCCGTGATTGATGCAGGCGCAGGCTTCTATGGGCCGCTGTGTCCTCCTTTTAATTAATTTAATAGTTTTTTTTGTTTAGCTTCTTAAAATGACGCTGATGTGTATTGTTCATACGATACGTTGAGATAATCGTAATAATTATGATCGTGATTTAGGAAATTGTTTGTAAAAACTACGGTGATCGTACCGTGATTTTAATAAAATATCTATTTTAACATTTATATTAATATATTTATTATATTTTAATAAAATATATATTTCCTTTAATAACTTCAATAAGACATAATCGAACAAATGCATTTGTTAATCGTCTATCACAAGTTGCTACACTTTTAATTTTTGGGTGTTACCGTCTAAATTGTCAATTTATTCTACTGTCCGCTAAAATACATTTTCAGTAATAACTCTAACAACATATTCATACGGTAGAAATACAAAAACAAGTCAAAATATTTTTAAAAGCGGTATATCAAATCTGGAGAAATAAAAAACAACTCAACTCTGAATGTTTCAACCAATATAAACAATCGTAAAAACAACCGAAAAGAAAAATACGGAAAAAAAACCGAAAAGAAATCAATACAATCGAATACGTACCTTGTAAAATGAAACCTAAAAATGTAGAATCACAACTTGGTAAAAATGGTGTAAGATTTGTGAAATAAGAATAAATTTGGTTAGGGTTAGAGTTTCGTTTTAAAGTAATTAATTGAACTTTGAAGGACAATTTTGGAATTTATGAAATCACGGTGGATTGGCTATACGTATCAAGTTATGGCTACATGACCACCAAAAAATCTGATACGATCACCACAATTGACCCAACTGTTTGGTAGTGTAAAATAAAAAGCGGTGGCCACCGTGAAACCAAAAACCCTAATATCTTTTATTTCCTTCACATGAAAAATTTTCAAGAACTATATTAATAAAGTAATTCTTATTTATTTTTCTTGCTATAACTTATAGCCTATAAGGATGAGTCATGCCCAGGTGGGTGAATTCGTAAATAAGTGAATTTTGAAGTATTAATAATGGGAAAATGGCGATCTTGGTCCCAAAATTTTGTTGATTTTGGTAAATTTGATCCCCAAATTATTTTTTGACGTATAGAGTCCCCAAACTTCAATTAATTGGGAAATTCAATCCCCAAAATTCATAATTAGTCCTCAAAGTTTAAAAAATACAAAACAAACCCTCATTATTTACGTTTGGTGGCAAAATTAGTCCCCAAATTTGGGGAATTTGGCAAAATTGGTCCCTAAATTATTTAACGGCCATTAGGGTTTACGTTTTTCAAAACGTTGAGGAACACCGTTGCAAAATTATTTAACGACCGTAATTGTAATATTTCAAAACGTTGAGAATCTCTAACACCGTTAGGGATTTTTTTTGCCAAAACTATGGAATTACGAGGATCAAATACACCATTGTTTTTGTTTGGGGACTAACATTGCCGAAATTGAAGAGTTTGGGGACTAATATTGCCAATTTTGATAAACAATGGGGATTAGTTTTGCCAAACCATACAAAAGTCGGAGACCTGTTTTGCCATTCTAAAACTTTAGGGTTCAAAATTGCCAAAATTTTAAAATAATGAGGATTCAATTTGTCATTCTCCCTAAACAATGAGGACTATATATGTGCATCGTCCATTAATAATTGAATGCAGTGAAGATTCAGTGGTTCATTAGGAAATCATGTACATTAGGCCGGCCCATATTATAATTGGGCTACAATAAGAGTTAGTTTTCAATGTAGATTAATTTTAAAAATGGATGATACATGATGTTGATATACTCACTTGTATGTAGTCTGATATCGAAATCACTTAGTGGTGCCAAGTATTTTATTATTCTCATAAAAATTTGATCAATTCGTTGAAGACGAATGATCAATTCATAATTGTTTTCAAACAATTTGTGAAGTTGATTGAATAACAAACATAAAAGATGGTGAAGTGTATCAAATAGACAATGACCGTGAGTACATTGAACTATTTAATCTATACTACAAAAATAATGGTATACTGTGATAGATACAATGTCTATTATCTTAAACAAAATTATTTCAAAAACATTTAGAAATGTATGATTATAGTATCATAAGAGTTTACATCAAACAAATATATTTGATGAGATCACCGGAACCAGATATCCCGAACATGATCATGGTCAGTCTTGGCCATAATAGCCCAAATAACGTAAGCCGAACTTGGAGGGTTGGATCCAGCCAACGATTAGCAAATGACCCATTTATATCATTTGGCCCGATCGATCGCCTTTGGCGATCGGTCTAGAGATGTGGGGCCCAGCTCCTCACATATGCCTAGACCGATCGGTCCACATATTGCAGACGCTACTTCGGGCCATTCTTGCTCATCACATGCGACGACAACTTTCGACAAACTTGTCAGCAGCATGGTTCAGCAATGAGTGCGAGCCACTAGAGGCCAGAGAGTAGCCGGTTGGCAGCGCTGAAAGGTCCAGCATAGTGCATCTATGTGAGGCCGTTTCCGGCGGCTGTTCCGCCTGACGTTAGCCGACCTAGCTGCAAAAGACAGGCGCAAAACGACACCCTACTGTACACAGTACAGTGGGAGTATAAAAAAGATACTTAGAGAATGAAAAAATGACTTCCTCTCCGGTTTTCTTTCCAGAGCTTGGGCATCACGGATTTCTCTCGATTTATTTTCGATTGTCTTTCCTCTCTTTGTTGTTGATCGAACAAACATGCATTGTATGATTGTGGATTTGATTATTGAACCGGCTAAGGGCATTTCTTTTAGCCCTTAGTCAAGTGGTTTTTTCCTCGCTTCCGAGGTTTTCCACTCTAAATCCTCGCACCCCTTTTACCTTTGAATCATCAACGTTCTCCACACATAAATAAATATAACCGAGTTCATCTTGCAACGAACTGGTCGACTGTTGACACCCCTGGTTTTCGAACCACAACAGTTTGGCGCCGTCCGTGGGGAACGAGTTTTAATTCCCATTTGAGGTCTTTACCTGGGATAGGATAATCAAAGGCATGGCGACTGTAACTTCGACGAACGATAGTGACACGCTTCCCAGCAGTGTTCCAGCTTCAACGTTCTCTTTACAAGACCTGAAAGCTGTTGTTAGGAATGTTATTCTGGAAGTTACGTCGGAGAGGAGTGGAACAGAACCACCGGCTATTACAAGCCCTGTTCCAGCAAACAGAGGGTACGAGAGCGACCCTGAAGCGCCGAGCTCCGATGAAGAGGAGATTGCTAGGTGTGGAATAACAATGAGGAGGCCGAGATACCAATCCACTCCACCTCCTCCAGTTAGAACTCCAACTCCCGTCCCTGGGACGAACCAGGAACAAATGCAGAGACGCATCGACGAGCTTACGAGGGAGTTGGAGGCCCTGCGAACGCAGAGGGATTGCGATCCTGATATGGAGCGCAATCCAGGACTTTTCGATCGGGCCATGGGTGCCCCGATCAAGCGGAGTAAGGATGATGACTGGTGGCACAATCTACATGTGGCTCAGGCGTCATCACAACAATCGGGAGGCGTATCCGCCGCATTGGGAGATTTGATGCTCCTGTTTTCTGAGGAGATCTGGGTGGTAGTCCCCGATCGATATTACCGTAACCCGGAGGGGTTACCCGTATTCCGAGGCGACGGTGATCCGATTGATCACGTCGCAGATTTTGAGCTAAGGATGGGGACCGTTCGGGCCTCCGATTCATTGAAGTGCCGTATCTTTGCGGCAGGGTTGCAGGGCGATGCCCGGACCTGGTTCAAGAACTTGCCGGTCCGGTCCATACAGTCGTATGGCAGATTCGTCCTGGCTTTCTCGGAGCTGTTCGCTCCAAACGTCGGACCGCCTCGTAGCAGGCAGGAACCATACGACATGAAGTATATCCCGGCGAAGATGAGTCTCCGCTCTTTTATGGAGAAGTTCAACCGAACCGCCCGGGGTATCAAGTTGGAGCTCCGAGATAAAATCGATATCTTGCAGTAGGTCTTAGGACCTTGTGGCCTTTCGGCCAGCCTTGGGAAGAGCTCACCATCCACCTTGGGATAGCTCCTTTAGAAAATCAACATCTACATCAAGGTGGATGAAGCTCTGGGAGCGGTGTATCGAAAGCCTGGCGGGACTTTTGATCCCGCAAGGTGACCATAGGGTATCTTACCCTAAGAAACAACCACGGGAAGTGGCGGCTGTGGCTGAAAAGATCGCTCCTCCGAAGAAGGAGGACAATCGGGTCTATTGCGAGTTGCATCACAACCGCGATCACCCAACTTTGAAATGCCTGCTACTGCGAGAGACAGTAGCGGCGATGAACAAGGAAAAGCCCGATCGCGATGATCGAAGGGGCAAGCGGGCTGACTCCCCATGAGCGGGCCATCAGGGTGACGATCGTCACAGGCCAAGGGGAAGGGATAATCGGGGTCAGCCCCGACATTATAACGACCGGGCAGGAGACCGAAGATCTCCCCAACCCGAGCAGGAGAGGGGCCAGCCTGGTCAGGACAACCGGGCAAGGCCGAAGAAGGATATGGCGGGGCCGAGGCGGCAGGACCCCGCGAAATGAAGGAGATAGGAGGGAGCAATCAGCTCCCCCACCTGCCGAAGTAGACACCCAACCTCCCCCAAATCAGGAGGTGCACAGGGAGAGGGAGGCCGCCGGAGACATTTATGTTATCTCCGGCGGAATAAGGATTAATGAATCGGTCAGGGACCGGAAGAGGGCAGCGCGTGAGGAGTTCCCCGAGAGCTCCGAATCTGTGGCGCTGGTGAAGTACGAGTCGGCCGAGCGGTGTGCAACCTTTGGGGGAGAAATTATTTTTACCGCAGCCGATCGGGAAGGGGTCACCGATCCATGTGATGATCCTCTGATCATCACTGGAATTATCGCAGACCGACGGGTCCACAGGATTCTGGTGGACACCGGGGCTTCATGCAACTTGATAAAGCGTCAAGTGGCAGAAATGCTAGGAGCCGCTGCCCATGATCTCCCGGTTGCCAACATCACCCTCTGGTCATTCGACCAGAGAAGTGTCATCCCGTGCGGGAAAATTCTTTTCCCCATCACGTTAGGAGAATCGGGCAGGGATCGATCGGATATTCTGGAGTTTATAGTCGATGAAGTCGATCTGGCTTACAACCCTATCATCGGACCGACTGGCCTCAGTGAGTTTGAGGCAGTCCCTTCCACATACCACATGATGCTCAAGTTCCCCTCCACTCATGGAGTGATTTCTGTCAAGGGGGACCAAAAAGTAGCAAGACAGTGCTACATGAGCTCGTGCCGTACCCTGACACCTATCAAGAGAGCTCGGGTGGATTTGCTCGAAGAGCCCCCGCACCCGAGGCAAGCTATGGAACCCATCGGGTTCAAGACCATCAACTTGGTGGAGGAAGATTCCACCAAGACTACGCGCATCGGGGCACATCTGGCCCCGACCTTCGAGGAAGAGCTGGTCCGATTACTAAGGAGCAATGTGGACATCTTCGCTTGGACCCCGGACGATGTTCCGGGGATTGATCGATCCGAGTGTGAGCATCGGATCAACACCGAACCCGGGCTNTTTTAATTCCCATTTGAGGTCTTTACCTGGGATAGGATAATCAAAGGCATGGCGACTGGAACTTCGACGAACGATAGTGACACGCTTCCCAGCAGTGTTCCAGCTTCAACGTTCTCTTTACAGGACCTGGAAGCTGTTGTTAGGAAAGTTATTCTTGAAGTTACGTCGGAGAGGAGTGGAACAGAACCACCGGCTATTACAAGCCCTGTTCCATCCAACAGAGGGTACGAGAGCGACCCTGAAGCACCGAGCTCCGATGAAGAGGAGATTGTCAGGCGTGGAATAACAATGAGGAGGCCGAGATACCAATCCACTCCGCCTCCTCTAGTTAGAACCCCAACTCCCGTCCGTGGGACGAACCAGGAGCAGATGCAGAGACGCATCGACGAGCTTACCAGGGAGTTGGAGGCCCTGCGAACGCAGATGGATTGTAATCCTGATCTGGAGCGCAATCCAGGACTTTTCGATCGGGCCATGGGTGCCCCGATCAAGCGGAGTAAGGATGATGACTGGTGGCACAATCTACATGTGGCCCAGGCGTCATCCCAACAATCGGGAGGCGTATCCGCCGCATTGGGAGATTTGATGCTCCCGTTTTCTGAGAAAATCTGGGCGGTAGTCCCCAATCGATATTACCGTAACCCGGAGGGGTTACCCATATTCCGAGGCGACGGTGATCCGATTGATCACGTCGCAGATTTTGAGCTAAGGATGGGGACCGTTCGGGCCTCCGATTTATTGAAGTGCCGCATCTTTGCGGCAGGGTTGCAGGGCGATGCCCGGACCTGGTTCAAGAACTTGCCGGCCCGGTCCATACAGTCGTATGGCGGATTTGTCCTGGCTTTCTTGGAGCAGTTCGCTCCAAACGTAGGACCGCCTCGTAGCAGACAGGAACTATACGACATGAAGTATATCCAGGCGAAGATGAGTCTCCGCTCTTTTATGGAGAAGTTCAACCGAACCGCCCGGGGTATCAAGTTGGAGCTCCGAGATAAAATCGATATCTTGCAGCAGGTCTTAGGACCTTGTGGCCTTTCGGCCAGCCTTGTGAATAGCCCACCATCCACCTTGGGAAAGCTCCTTCAGAAAATCAACAAGTACATCAGGGTGGATGAAGCGCTGGAAGCGGGGTATCGGAAGCCTGGCGGGAATTCTGATCCCGCAGGTGACCATAGGGTATCTTACCCTAAGAAACAGCCGCGGGAAGTGGTGGCTGTGGCTGAAAAGATCGCTCCTCCGAAGAAGGAGGACAATCGGGTCTATTGCGAGTTGCATTACAACCGCGATCACACAACTTTGAAATGCCCGCTACTGCGAGAGACAGTAGCGGCGATGAACAAGGAAAAGCCCAATCGCGATGATCGAATGGGCAAGCGGGCTGACTCTCCCCGAGCGGGCCATCAGGGTGACGATCGTCACAGGCCAAGGGGAAGGGATAATCGGGGTCAGCCCCGACATTATAACGACCGGGCGGGAGACCGAAGATCTCCCCAACCCGAGCAGGAGAGGGGCCAGCCCGGTCAGGAGAACCGGGGCCAGGGCCGAAGAAGGACATGGCGGGGCCGAGGCGGCAGGGCCCCGCGAAATGAAGGAGATAGGAGGGAGCAACCAGCTCCCCCACCTGCCGAAGTGGGCACTCAACCTCCCCCAAATCAGGAGGTGCCCAGGGAGAGGGAGGCCGCCGGAGACATTAATGTTATCTCCGGCGGAAAAAGGATTAATGAACCGGTCAAGGACCGAAAGAGGGCACCGCGTGAGGAGTTCCCCGAGAGCTCCGAATCTGTTGCACTGGTGAAGTACGAGTCGGCCGAGCGGTCCCCAACCTTTGGGGGAGAAATTATTTTTACCGCAGCCGATCGTGAAGGGGTCACCGATCCATGTGATGATCTTCTTATCATCACTGGAATTATCGCAAACGGATGGGTCCACAGGATTCTGGTGGACACCGGGGCTTCATGCAACCTGATAAAACGTGAAGTGGCGGAAATGCTAGGAGCCGCTGCCCATGATCTCCCGGTTGCCAACATCACCCTCTGGTCATTCGACCAGAGAAGTGTCATCCCGTGCGAGAAAATTCTTTTCACCATTACGTTAGGAGAATCGGGCAGGGACCGATCGGAGACCCTGGAGTTTATAGTCGTTGAAGTCGATCTGGCTTACAACGCTATCATCGGACGGGCTGGCCTCAGTAAGTTTGAAGTAGTCCCTTCCACATATCACATGATGCTCAAGTTCCCCTCCACTCATGGAGTGATTTCTGTCAAGGGGGACCAAAAAGTGGCAAGACAGTGCTACATGAGCTCGTGCCGTACCCTGACACCTATCAAGAGAGCTCGGGTGGATTTGTTCGAAGAGCCCCCGCACCCGAGGCAAGCTATGGAACCCGTCGGGTTCAAGACCATCAACTTGGTGGAGGACGATTCCACCAAGACTACGCGCATCGGGGCACATCTGGCCCCGACCTTCGAGGAAGAGCTGGTCCGATTGCTAAGGAGCAATGTGGACATCTTCGCTTGGACCCCGGACGATGTTCCGGGATTGATCGATTCGAGTGTGAGCATCGGATCAACACCGAACCCGGGATCCAGCTGATAAGGCAAAAGATGAGACGAAATTCTCCTGAGAAGATTGAGATCATCCGGGCAGAGGTGAACAAATTGCTGCGATCGGGCTTCATCAGGGAGATCCACTACACTGAGTGGGTTGCAAACCCAGTAGTGGTCTCCAAGGCAGATGGGAAGTGGATGATGTGCGTGGATTTCACCGACGTCAACAAGAGTTGTGAGTCGGACCCGTTCACACTGCTGCATATTGACCGATTGGTGGATGCTGTGGCCGGCAGCACCATGATGAGTACCATGGACGCTTACTCCGGGTACCACCAGATCTTCCTTGCTAAGGAAGATCAAAAGAAGTCATCATTCATGACAGAAGACGGCGTTTACTGCTACGAAGTTATGCCTTTTGGTTTAAAGAACGCCGGAACAACATACCAAAGGCTGGTCAACAAAATCTTTAGGGAATTGATAGGCCATATTATGGAAGTGTATGTTGATGATATGATTGTCAAGTCAAGGAATGATGAAGACCATATTCCTTACTTGTC
Source organism: Utricularia reniformis (assembly GCA_009725065.1). Taxonomy (NCBI): domain Eukaryota; kingdom Viridiplantae; phylum Streptophyta; class Magnoliopsida; order Lamiales; family Lentibulariaceae; genus Utricularia; species Utricularia reniformis. The sequence continues at coordinate 35,465 of RWGZ01001222.1, read as the reverse complement.
TCGTTGTTTTGAAGTATGCCGTAAATACAAACTCAAATTAAATCCAAACAAGTGTTGCTTCGAGATTCGAAGTGGCAAATTTCTTGAATATTACGTTTCGGAGAAAGGCATCTAGGTCAATCCGGAGAAAGTCCAAGCTATTATTGATATGCAGCCTCCGAGAAACAAGCGAGAATTCCAAAGGCTGACTGGCCTACTGGCGGCACTGAGCAGGTTCATTTCTAGATCCACTGACCGGGTTCTACCTTTTTTCAGGACACTGAGAAAGGCTAGACATCTTGGCTGGACCGATGAGTGCGATCGGGCATTTCCGACTTAACGACTTATTTGAGCACTCCCTCGGTCATGGTGAGCCCGACGTGCCACGAACCCTTAGGGTATCTGGCCGTGTCAGAGGCCGCAGTCAGTGCAGCCCTGGTAACCATTGGGGATGATATTCATCGGCCCGTTTACTACGTTAGCCATTCCCTGGTACCACCTGAAACAAGATACACAACGTTGGAGAAGTTCATGTTGGCCTTGCAGAAAGCTATAGCAAAGCTTGAGCACTATTTCGAAGGCCGCAAGGTGTATGTGTATACCGATCAGCCTTTGAAGGCAGTATTGAGTCAGGCGGATTCAAACGAGAGGTTGACTAAATGGAAGATCAAGATCAGCTCCATGTATCTGGAATTCGTTCCCCGAAGGGCCATCAAAGCTCAAGTCCTTGCGGATTTCGTGGTCGAAATGACCTGATCGCTTATATTTTTGAATCAAGAGGATGACCGATGGGTCATATATGTTGATGGATCAACCTTCGGAGGCAAGGGAGCGGGCATCACCCTCACTATACTTCAGGGCGACGTTATCCACTCCGCGGTCAAGTTCTCATTCTCTGGGACGAACAACGTGGTGGAATACGAAGTCGTACTGTCGGGGATGACCTTAGCTCAAAAGATGGGAGTTGGTAAAGCGCGAATGTTCTCAGACTCCAAGTTGGTGGTGGAGCAGTTCGCAGGACGATTCGAGACGCATGGGCCAACCATGAAATTATATCATGCGAAGGTCTTGGAGATGGCAAAGAAATTTAGGGAGTTCTCACTCGATCACGTGCCTAGAGAACAAAACAAAGTGGCTGATGCATTAGCTAGATTGGCTGCAGGCTTACCAGACGTTGGACCGGACACGGTATCTGTCTATATTCACGATAGACCTTCGGTCGAAATTCCTATGACCGAACAGTCGATCGAGGAGGTGGGAGCCCTATGCCATGAACTCCAAGATTTAAAGATTAACGCCATTGACTCCCCAGAAGATACCACGTGGATGGCCCCTTTTATCAAATATCTGACCAACGGCCATCTACCAGATGACGCATCAGAGGCCAGGAAAATTGAAACCCGGGCGACACGATATGTGCTCAATGACGGGCACCTATTCAAAAAAAGCTTTGAGGGACCGCTCCTGCGATGTTTATCCCCTTTGGAGGCTGAAGCCGTCATGATATTTGTTCATGAGGAGATATGCGGAATACATTCAGGGGCCCGATCTCTATATCATCGTGTCGTAAGAGCTGGTTACTTGTGGCCAACGCTCCTTGAGGATGCAAAGAAGTACACAAGACGTTGCGCTATCTGCCAACACCATTCTCCAGTCCCACAGTTACTAGGGGCATCTTTATCGATGACCCTACTTCCTTGTCCATTTGACAGATGAGAGATTGATATCCTGGGGCCGTTCCATCGATCGGTCCAGCAGCGCAAGTTTTGCATAGTGGCGGTGGAGTATTATACAAAGTGGATCGAGACCGAAGCAGTTGCCATCATTTCTGAAAAGGTGGTAAAACATTTCCTATGGAGGAACATCATAAGCCGCTTCGGGGTACCTCGAGCTTTTGTATCTGAAAATGGACTTCAATTCCGCGGTAAAGCCGTTCAGGATCTTTGCGTCAAATTGGGTATCGCTCAGCACTTCTCATCGGTAGCTCATCCCCAGACCAACGGATTAACTGAGGTCTCCAACAAAGTTATCCTGAATGGGTTAAAAACTAAGTTGGAGGATTTAGGGGGAAAGTGGTCCGATCACATTTACGAGGTATTATGGGCTTACCACACCACACCCCGCTCAACGACCAAGGAGTCTCTATTTTCTTTGGTATATGGGTCCGAAGCAGTCAATCCAGTGGAGGTAGCCATAAGATCCCCTCGGATAACCCAGTATGACGAGCACTTGAATATTGAGCGAAGATCTTTGGACTTGGAGATGATTGAAGAGAAAAGAAACGTCATCTATGCACGCATGTGTGCTTATCAAAGAACAATGGAGCGAGATCATAACAAACGAGTTGTGCCCAGGGAATTCTCAGAAGACGACCTCATCCTTAGGAATGTAAGAGTTCAGAGAAATGTAGGGAAACTGGACAGAAATTGGGAAGGGCCCTATCGGGTCATGAAGAACCTGGGCGCTCGGGCTTATAAGCTTGAGAATCTGGATGGAGATGAGATCCTCCGAACTTGGAATGTTATGAACTTAAGGCGTTATTTTATATAAAGCATTTGACATATATGATAACTCTGAACTTTAAAACATTTCGTATGCTTGAATAAGTTTACAAATGAATGCAACACAAAGTATTTCTAGCTATGAGGGACCGATCTTGGAGTTGGATTTTCTGGACAAGTTTGGACTGGTGACTATAGCGATCATCCACAAGGCTCCCAAGTTGTGTGATCGCTCTGACGAGTCAGTTGCTTCCACGCTTGCCGAGTACTTAGATGAATCGCATACTCCCAGAACTCAGAACTCAATTCTTTCTTCAAACTGCACTCATCACCTAGAGGTAGCCCTTGCTTCATTAAACTTGATCTACATGCAAGAAACCAGGACAGAGTTAACCTGTTGAATGCAAGCCAAAGCCCATCATGGGACTATCTTAAGAACCGGGGCTTCGGCTAAAGATATGTCATGGGACTCGTGAAGAGCCATGGCAATACCGCCAAAGTCTTGATATTCTATTGGACGGACTCAAGTGAGATTTCATGGTAGTTGGGGGTTTTTCCTAGCTTACTAAACTTAGCAGAATTCGAAGTTAGTTGGTGAAGACCGTTCGGGCCATACTTGGCTAAAGCCCGACCTTATACTTGGCAAATGCATATTAAACAAAGGGAGATGTTTTATTCAAGAACGTGGACTTTACAAATACAGGAAGGAAATGACGGGAAATTAAATCCTAATCTATTTGCCCTTCTTCCTTATCTGCTCCACCAGACTTCTCTGCAATCCATGTCTTGAAATCCTCCACCTTTTTCCCCCTTTCCTCAACTATCTCGTTGACCGACCTCTCCATCAGGTCGAAAAGAGGATAGTTGGGATCATTCTCTAGTGGGGGTTCATCCAGCTCGGGGATCTCGCAGAAGTTGTAATCCTTGGTCAGTGGATCAAGCGTCTCCCAACGTTCATCTTCGGGATCCAGACCAAACTTGCTAACTATTTGGTCCTTCATGTTGTCCATGTATTGGGAGACGTTCGGTCCATAGACATTTGCCGCTAAGGCAAACATCAGGGGCGATCGGGCAAAACCCAATATGGCCTCCCGAACTGCACCCTAAGTTGACTGACCCTTGAACCCTGACCAGGTCTTCTTTGAGCGCTGCCCACTCTTCTTTCAAGGCATTCTTCTCATCTTGGGCTTGCAGAAGGAGCCTGTTGCTTTTGTCAGATATCTCAGGTATCTGACGCTCCAGCTCCAAAACTCGGGCCGTGGTGGAGTTTACTGCTGCTTGGGCCTCCCACGCCTTTGTGGCAGCTAAGGACAACTCGGTGCCCGCTCCAAGCAGCTCTCCATTCAAACGGTCCCGATCGGCCCTGACCACCTCCAGCTCCTTTTGTTTAATTTCAACTTGCCGTTGAGCTAAAGCAAGTTGGCTCTCCAGCTCTTCAGATGCCGAAGAGGCGCTTCGGCTGAGCTGGATGGCGGAGGCAAGGTCCAAGGCCATTCTATGTGACTGCAACAAACAAGCTGGGTTAGAGTGGTGTACCCGATTGTGGACTGGAGTTAAAAACAACTTACCACAGCTTGGGATTCCAGATATGCAGACACCAAGCTGGGAAGTAAGCCGTCGATACCGGGCGGGTTTTTCTTCCCCAAGAGCCGGTATTCTTCAAGTGTGGCATCCTTCCATGATGGGGGGACTCTCTTTGGTCCCCGGGCCTTGAAGACGGAGGACACCATCTCCTGGATCGCCCCGCGAATGGCCTCTGGATTGGACGAGGACGGAGCCGGTTTGTCCCCGATTGTGACCCCTTTTGTAGGGATCGGGGCTGCGGGCCTTCTAACAGTTTACCGCAGCCTTTTGTACTGCTTCGGGGCCCCGCTTGCTCGTCGACGCAGAAGCTGATGGCCTCTGCGCCCTATGCCCTAAACTGGACGAGGGGCGAACATCTTCCACCCGAATCGACCCCTGCAACAATAACCGCACGATGTTAAGATCCATGGGGAATTATTCCCGATCCTATACATGGCAGGAAGGCCTAATGAGTGTATCTTCCTAGAGATAACCTCATCCACCTCGTCCATTGATCGGGACTCTGGCCTGTGGCTGCTAGAGCTCCCTGACGATCTTGAAGGCCCAGTTGCAGCGCTGAGCTTAGATTTTGAGGCATGCAGCTGAGCCTCCTTCTTGGCTTTTGAAGCAGTAGCCACTGCAGCAAGTCGGTTCCCGGACATAGTATCAGTGGAATCTGCAAAGGAAAAATAATGAGGATCAGGAAGTATGAATTGGAGAGGGCCAAGTCGTACCCGATTCTTCTGACTCAGAGGATTCAGAACTGGAGAAGATACCCTTCGGGGTAGCGGCTCTTTTCCTTCCTGCTACCCCGATCTCAAATAGCTTCTTCTCCCGAAGGATGTCAATTCGTTTCAGACGCCGTTCGGGAGGTGGATACCTTGGCAATATGGGGGTGGGATGGGTTGAACCGGCTTCGGTCCAACCGATGTCTGGGTGAGTGGTTAGGAAGGTAACTTTCAGCAAGTCCTCCCTCAGGATGTCTATCCAGACATAGCAAGATTCTCATTCATGTAGGGAATCTTCCTTGTCAACGATAATACATTCCTTCGTTTGGGTAGCTATGTAATATAGCTTGCGACCTCCTAACAACCTTCTGCCCCTACGGGATCCCACCAATAACAAGTTGAAAAAATGCCTGAGGGTCGGCTCCACCCTCTGTTTGTAGCAATAATAAGTAAAGACGATAATATATACGTAACTGCCCTGAAAAAGAGCAAAAGTCGGGCAGTTGATCTCCCGAAGAACTGCTGCGACGAATGGATGCAGGGGAAATCGCAAGCCAGATCTAAGGGAGGCATAGCTAACGGGTATAGCGCTAGCCGGAACGTTCATCTCAGCGGGAAGGAAGCACGGAACATCTTCCTTCCCCCTCCAGATGGGGTAATGGGCTAGAATGGAAAACTTAACCCTAAAAGCTTCAAGATCCATGGTGGCGATATCAGAATATCTAGACCTACGGGGTGCCATGGAGGGTTACCTTGAAATTTGAAGAAGAGTTGGAGATGAGCAACGGTTGAATGAGAATCGTCGGAGGTTTCCAAGGCTGAGCGGTCTGTTGCAAGGAGTGATAATGGCTGCACAAAGGAAAAACCCTGACTTTTATATCGCGTATTTCTCAATCATAGGGTGACACGTCATCTCTGCAGGCGGCTGCAGTCTGACAATCTGTCCTCCTGTGGAATATGAAAAGACGTTAGCTATTGCAGAGCCTGGAATGACGCCCTTGCCACTCCACTGTTCCGGATTTCAAATTCAAAAATCCGCACCATGAAACTTCTAAGTGCTGGATCGGTCCCCAAGGACGCCATTACGATCGGTTCGGGTACGAGTTTCCGTCGTTGTGATCAGGCACATGTGCACAAACGATCTCGATTGTTGATCGAACCCTAGTCACCACCATGGGGGCGACCGCGTCCGAGGGGCTAGTGATGAGATCACCGGAACCCGATACCCCGAACATGGTCAAGGCCAGTCTTGGCCATGACAGCCCAAACAACGCAAGCCGAACTTGGAGGGTCGGATCCAGCCCACGATTAGCAAAGGGCCCATTTATATCATTTGGCCCGATCGATCGCCTTTGGCGATAGGTCCCTAGATGTGGGGCCCAACTCCTCACATGTGCCTAGACCGATCGGTCCACTTATTGCAGACGCTACTTCGGGCCATTCTTGCTCATCACATGCGACGATAACTTTCGACAAACTTGTCAGCAGCATGGTTCAGCAATGGGTGCAAGCCACTAGAGGCCAGAGAGTAGCCGGCTGGCAGCGCCGAAAGGTCCAGCACCGTGCATGTGTGTGAGGCCGTTTTCCGGCGGCTGTTCCGCCTGACGTTAGCCGGCCTAGCTGCAAAAGACAGGCACAAAACGACACCCTACTGTACTGTAAAAAGGACACTTAGAGAATGAAAAAAGGACTTCCTTCCGGTTTTCTCTCCAGAGCTTGGTCATCACGGATTTCTCTCGATTTATTTTCGATTGTCTTTCCTCTCTTTGTTGTCTATCGAGCAAACATGCATTGTATGATCATGGATTCGCTTATTGAACTGGCTAAGGGCATTTCTTTTAGCCCTTAGTCAAGTGGTTTTTTCCTCGCTTCCGAGGTTTTCCACTCTAAATCATTGCGCCCCTTTTACCTTTGAATCATTAACGTTCTCCACACATAAATAAATAATAACCGAGTTCATCTTGAAACGAACCGGTCGACTGTTGACACCCCTGGTTTTCGAACCACAACAAATACAAAATCAGAATGTATAGTTAGAATCTGAGTAGTGTTCTGTGTAAACATATATTGAATTATAAAATGTAAAAACGTTCTTGATAAATATATAATGTGAATTGAGTTATAATGTAAAAAATAATTATTTCTTATAAATATGAAATTATAATTCTAAACAAAAATAATATTTGTAAATACAAAATAAATTAGTAATACTTTTTATATTAAAAAATCAAATTAAAAAAGTTAACAAAAATGTTGAAGACGATATTATTAAGAAACTCAATAAGTGATAATATAAATACTAAATTATAGAAAAAAAGAATTCATTATTATGAAACAATGAAAATTTGATTTGAAAAATATATATATATATATGAAAAATAGAGTGATGTTTCTCACTAGTTGCCAAACTTTATAATAATGTAAATACGGTTCTGCAAAATTTGTAAATTCCATACGAAGTCCCTGAAGTTGATATAATGTGCGATGTAGGCTTTAAACTTTTAAATGTTATAAATAGCATGCTCTAAAATTTAAAAATTGCATGGTTGACCCCCAACTTCTAGAACAATTTATATTAAACCCTAATATTTGTTAATATTTTAAGTTGACCGCTAATTAATAGTTTATATTGATCAATTAACTTTGAAAATATGAAATGACTATGTCCCTAATCTTTGAAAATTTAAAAGATAATGCATAAATTATCAAAATTAGTTATACAAAAAAGACGAAAAATGGATACTATTCACTATATAGTCATNAAATAAATAAAACTAAAAAAACATATTTACAAAAAATAAATTATACCTTAAATGAAATAGCAAATGTCAAATAATTCAACAATAATTGAAATATATAACAAATAAATAAAACTACAAAAATATATCTACAAAAAATAAATTATGCCTTAATTGAGATTAGCTATTGTAGACAAGATGATGCAAATGATGTAGAAAATTATTAGAAGATGTGAGGTATATATATAAATTTTTTAATATGATTAGTGTTATGAGACATATAACAAATAAATAAATACAACTACAAAAAATAAATTATAATTTAATTGAGATTATCAAATGTCAAATAATTCAACAATAATTGAAACATATAACAAATAAATAAAAAAATAAAACTACAAAAAATATCTACAAAAAATAAATTATACTTTAATTGAGATTATATATTGTAGACAATATGATACAAATAGTATAGAAAATTATGAAAAAAATTGAGGTATAGATAAAAAAAATTTAATGTGATTAGCGTTCTTTGAAAACTTTAGCGTACTATATAGAATGAATTAGCATTCCCCGAACGCTAAAGTGTTCTCAGAACGCTAATCGCATTAAAATAATAACTCTCTATTTAAATAACATTAAATGGGCAAAAAAGCCTGAAAATTTGTAATAACTCTCCAAAACTTTTGATATATCTAATTCATTTAACTTGTGTTAATTTGATTTGTTTTATGTAATTTGAGAAAATGTTTAACTAACCACTTCTTAGATATATCAAAAGATATACAAAAATACAAACTAGTTTACCCTAGTAAGACACCATGCCCATATACAATTAGTAAAAGACTGCGAAAACAACTTCTAGTTTATTCAATTAATACACAATGCCCATATGCAAGTAGCAAAAGACACGCAAACAACTTAGACATTCGAATAGCATGTATTTTCTTCTTGACAATTGATATGTTTAGACTTTACTGTCTCCCCTGAATAGATTTTAGCGTGACTTTATTGTCTCCCCGGGATAGATTTTAGCGATTATGAGAATGAATAAGCTTCAAGAAAATATGCAATGAAACAATAAAATACAAAACAATATACTAAATAGTAAGGAACAATACAAATAAACACATTTGTTGAATTGCACTCTTATTAATTATGTAGCCTGCATTCCAAGCTCGGTGGATCGTTCGAACTCTTGGTTTAGGCATAACAAAGGGTTAGGATACCTAAATTAGTTCTAATAAGAAGGGGCCACTCTTTATCACAAAGCCAAAATATACCATCATATCTAGTTGAGATCTCATTTTATATTTGATTATATTTATATTCATGGTATCCGAAGCTACGTTGTTTTGTTGTTAATTCCCTCGCAGAACTATGGTTCGTGATGAGAACTCTAGGACCAGACACTCTGTGACGGATAAGACCCATTAATAATTGGGCCGATTCAAATGGTAGAAAAGAACCATTGCAGCCCACTTGTACACTTAACGAAGAGCGGCCCGATGTTCCACGAGAGGACCGAAGATAACCTTGGCAAAATAAAAATATTTATGGCAGTTGGTTCCGTGGTTCGGTCCAAACGGTTACAAACCCACGTTTTCCACGCTTCAGGCCTTCACACGTTTACCACGCCTCGGGCCCGATCACGCAGACCACGCCTCAGTCCCAGCCTCGTTTTACATCACGCGACAACAACCTCTAACAAACCTGTCAGAGACAGTTACAGAGCGTGAATTACACACGCCATCAACTCTATAAATACAGAGCACAACGACCGAAAAAGGAGGACCTTTTTGGACGCGTAAGAACATGCCGTTACCCTGCCGGAGTTCTTACTGCTTTCTATTTCTTTGTCATTTTCATTAAGCATCTTATGTATTTTGTATGAATTATTTGATTAGTAAACAGGCTATGAGCGTAATTCGCTCTTAGTCAAGTGGTTTTCTTCCCAATTCCTGGGGTTTCCACTATAAATCGCCGTATCCATTTATTGTTTCCAGTTCTAATCGTATTCCACTTCAAAAACAAATCAAAACCGAGTTCGTCTGCTGACGAACCGGATGACTGTTGGTACCCCCTAAAAAGGGACCATAACAGTTTGGCGCCATCCGTGGGGACGATTCTCTAATCCCATTTGAGTTTTCTACCAGGGATAGGACAATTAAAGGCATGGCGACTGGAACTTCGACAAATGACAGTGACGTGCTTCCCGACAGTCTCCCAGCACCAACATTCACTTTTCAGGATCTGGAAGCTGTCGTCAGGAAGGTAGTACTGGAGATTACGTCGGAGAGAAGTGGAACAGAACCACCGGTTGTTTCAAGCTCTGTTCCCAAAAGCAGAGGATACGAGAGTGATCCTGACGAGCGCAGTACTGATGATGAAGAAATCATTAGGCGTGGTGTAACAACGAGGAGGCCCAGATATCGGTCTACTCCTCCCCCCGGCCAAAGCCCTAACTCCCGCTCCTGGAAATGACCAGGAGCAGATGCAACGACGAATTGACGAGCTCGCCGGGGAGTTGGAGAGCATGTGTGCGTTGAAGGATTGCGAACCTAATCTGGGACGCAATCCTGGTTTATTCAACAATGCTATGGAGGCCCCAATTAGGCGAAATAAGGATGATGACTGGTGGCATAATTTGCATGCGGTCCAAACATCGTTCCAACAATCTGAAGGCGTATCAGCCGCTTTGGGAGATTTGATGTTCCCCTTCTCTGAAGAGATTTGGGCAGCAGTCCCAGATCGACATTATCGCAACCCCGAGGGGTTGCCAACATTTCGTGGTGACGGTGATCCGATCGATCACGTTGCCGATTTCGAGTTACGCATGGGAACGGTTCGAGCCTCAGATTCACTAAAGTGCCGCATCTTCGCGGCAGGACTACAAGGCGTCTCCCGAACGTGGTTAAAAAATTTGCCGGCCCGATCCATACAGTCGTATGGCGGATTTATTCTGGCTTTCTCAGAGCAATTTTCTCCAAATGTAGGACCGCCCCAAAGCAGGCAGGAGCTATATCAGCTATAATATATCCCGGCGAAAATGAGTCTTCGGTCCTTCATGGAGAAATTCAATAGGAGCGCCCGGGGTATCAAGCTTTAGCTCCGGGATAAGATTGATATTTTACAGCAGGTCTTGGGACCGTGCAGCCTTTCGGCCAGCTTGGTAAAGAGCCCACCATCCACCTTGGGGAAGCTTGCTTCTTCAGAAAATCAACAAATATATTAAGGTGGATGAAGTGCTGGGGCAAGGCTATCAGAAACCTAGATGGAATTCTGAGCCCGCAGGTGATCATAGGATTTCCTACCCTAAGAAGCAGTCGCGAGAAGTAGCGGCTGTAGGCGAGAAAGATGTCCTCCCGAAGCAGGAGGACAATTGGGTATATTGTGAGCTGCATCATAATCGCGATCACCCGACCCTGAAGTGCCCGCTGTTGAAAGAGACAGTAGCGGCAATGAATAAAGAAAAGCCCGACCGGAATGGTCAGAAGGGCAAGCGAGCAGAATCCCCCCGAAAGGGCCACAAAGGTGACGATCCTCACAGGCCGCGGGGAAGGGATAATCGGGGACAACCCCGAAATTATAATGATCGGACGGAGGACCGACGGTCTCCTCCTCCAGAGCAAGACAGAGGCCAACACGGTCGAGAGAACCGTGGTCAGGGCCGAAGAAGAAGATGGCGCGGCCGTGGCGGCAGAGCCCCGCAAAACGAGGGTGGAAGACAGGAGCAGGTTGCTCCTCCACCCGCTGAAACAGGTGCCCAACCTCCTCAAAATGAGGCAGCACCCCAAGAAGTAGCCGGAGATATTTATGTTATCTCCGGTGGTTTGAGGATAAATGAATCGGTCCGGGACCGAAAGAGAACCGCGCGCGGAGACTCCGCTGAGAGCTCCGAATCTGTGGCGCTGGTTAAATATGATCCAGTTGAACGATCCCCTCCCTTCGGGGAGGATATCACTTTCACCATGGTCGATTGGGAAGGGATCATCGATCCATGCGATGATCCCCTTACCATCACTGGAATCATCGGGAATCGTCGTGTCCACATGATCTTAGTGGACACCGGGGCTTCGTGCAATCTAATGTAGCGCGAGGTCGCCGAAATGTTGGGAGCTGCCGCTCATGACCTCTCGATCGCTAATATAACTCTTTGGTCGTTCGACCAGAAGAGCGTCATTCCATGCGGGAAGATTTTATTCCCAGTCACCCTTGGAGAACCATCCAAGGACCGATCGGAGGATCTGGAATTCATTGTCGTTGAAGTCGACTTGGCTTACAACGTCATTATCGGACGGACCGGCCTTAGTAAGTTCGAGGCGGTCCCATCTACTTATCATATGATGCTCAAATTCCCCTCCATTCATGGAGTTATTTCTGTCAAGGAGGATCAGAAAGTAGCTAGACAATGCTACATGAGCTCGTGCCGAACATTGGCACCTATCAAAAGGGCTCGGGTCGATCTGCTAGAAGAACCGCCGCACCCGAGGCAAGCAATGGAACCCGTCGGGTTCAAGTTGATTAACCTGGTTGAGGATGACTCAACCAAAACAACTCGCATCAGGGCACACTTAGCCCATGCTTTTGAAAAAGAACTTATCCACCTGCTGAGAAGCCACGTTGATATATTCGCATGGACCCCGGACGATGCTCCGGGGATTGACCGATCCGATAGTGAACATCGGATCAACACCGAGCCTGGAACGAAGCCTTTTAGGCAGAAAAGGAGATTATTGGACCTTGAGATGATCGAAGAAAAGACAGATGCAATTTATGCACGGATACGTGCTTATCAACGAACTATGGAACGGACCCATAATAAGCGAGTCCTCCCAAGAGAATTCTTTGAAGGCGATCTAGTCCTCAGAAGCATTAAAGTGCAGAGGAACGTTGGAAAGCTAGACATAAATTGGGAAGGACCGTATCGAATATCAAAGAAATTCGAATCAGGTGCGTATAAACTTGAGACATTGGATGGTATAGAGGTCCCCCGAACTTGGAACTTCATGAACTTAAGGCGATATTTCTTGTGAATCTTCGATTAATATGTTTGACTCAATAAAATACATTCCTTTAAACGTAAACAGAAAACAAGTAAGTACAAAACAAACTATTTCTAATGGAATGATGGACCGATCTTGAAGTTGGGTGACTTAGGACGAATCTGGACTGGTGACCGAAGCTTCTTTTCCGCAAGGCTCCCAAGTTGTAGTGATTGCTCTGACGAGTCAGATGCTCCTGCACGTCCTAGCCCCATGGATGAGTCGTAATTCTCCCAGAACTCATTACGAACTAAGACACTCCCTTCAACGACATTCAGTCTTTAGAAATGGCCCCTTTGTACTTATGAAATCTGCAATGATAAAAGGAATGAGGTAGTCAACATATCGAAATATAAGATCGGTCCTAATATAGGACGTGTTATGAGCAAAGCTTAGACAATATAACCTACGGGACTTTAGTAGAACCAAGGTTCGGCCGAAGCTTATAAAAACTCATATTGAACGTAGATCACGCCTCTCCAATCAAGTATTGACTCCAAGGACGGAATAAGAGTGACCCACATACAATGTAAAAAACGACCGATCCAATCATAATTGGCACGAATAAGCCAAACATAATATATGGGACCGATGAATGAACACCCTATAAGCATCCCCGATCTTACACTTGGTTAAAATAATCTCATTAATATGAAACATATTAGTTTACTTAAAAGTTGGTTATAATGCTTCGTTCTGGCAATTAAAAGGATAAGAACTGAAAGAAAAGAGTTATATATTGAAAATAAGAAGCAAGGCAGATACAAAGTATAAACGAAATCTAGTTATCCTGCCCATCTTCTTTATCTTCAATCTCCTGCTCCCGCGGTTCAGTCCGGGCCGCAAGCTGCTTCAGTTCTTCTTCCTGATCGGCCACCTTTTGGTTGACCGCTCTTTCAATCTCTTCAAAGAGATAGAATAAAAGGTCTTCTTCCAGAACAGGTTCTTCCAAAGTTGGAATAACCTGAAACTTACCATCTCTCTCAAGTGGCTCGATCGCCTTCCATCGCTTGTCCGAAGGGGAAAGCCCGAACTACTGTATAACTTGCTCTCGCATGTTATCCAAATACTTAGCAGTATATACCCCATGTATGTTATCCGCTAAAGCGAATAACAAGGGGGACTGAGCGAAACCCAGAACTGCCTCCCGGACCGAACCTTCGGTCGAAGTGCGGGCTCTTGTCAACTCATCTTCCAAGGTCGTCTTGTCTTCTTGGGCCCGAAGGAGAAGTTCGTTCAATTTATTCATTTTCTCCTGGGCCCGACCTTGGACTTCGTTGATTTCTTCCTCCTTTGCCTACAGCTTGGCCTCCATGTCAGAAATTCGCCCCTGAGCTGTTTGTAATATCTTCTCCAGCTCAGAGACTTTATCTGCTAAGAGCGAGACCTCCGTCCCAGCTCTTAGCAACTCATTGTCCAGCCGATCCCGGTCCTCCCATACCGTGACCAACTCACCATGCTTGATTTCAACTTGCCTTTTCGCAAGGTCAAGTTGATCTTGGACTTTTTGGGACACAACGCTGTCACCCTGGTTCTTCTCCACGGTGATGACAGTTGTGAAGGCTTTTCTCAACATCTGCATAAGATAACACGTTTAAAAAGATGAAACTTCAGGCCTTCATGTTAAATAAAATTACCTTAGTCGTGAGGTCGAGGAAACCTTCCATAATCTCTTCCCCAGACATGTCCGCTTGGACGTTGTATGAGTTTTGCTCTCCATAAAGGCGGAAGTCCTTTAGGAAAGCACTCCTCCAAGAGGTTAACTTCCTCCCCTTACTGAACCTGTCCAGCAGGCCCAAAGCAACTCCCCAGTCGGAGTTAGTCTTAGGGCCCGATGCAGGCTTCTTCAAAACGATCCCCTTAGTAGGGACCGAAGCGCTCTCCCCTTTCTTTAGCCTTTTTGGATCCTTCGGGGCTTCCGCTTTGGTCGCCCTTTTCCATTTTCCTAAGGGGATCAGCGGCAGGGAGACGTTAGCCTTAAGGTGAGGACCGGGGAGAGCCTTCTCCACGGGAACGGCTCCCTGCAGCAATAAAGCAATAGTATTAGCATTAATGAAGGAGTTATTTCCGATCTGATAGAGGCTGGATAAGCTCAAAGAACGAATCCGAGTCTTTATCACCTCCTCTACCACTCCAAATACCCGAAACACAGGCCCATCCACAGTTGAAGGCTGCCCTGTACAGCGAAGGGTCAATGTGCCCGCGCCGATAGTTTGGATCGGGGGGTTCCCGGACCCCGATGGAACCAGCGTACCCCCTGTTGCTGATTCACTTTCATCAGCGCTGCCCGATGCTTCGCGTTGTCCCTCAGAAGGACCGAAGCAACAGCCATACGTTTGAAACGTGAGCTAGGCATTGTCTCAGTCGAATCTGCAAAACAAATACATAAGGATCAGGATAGGATAAAATAAAAACATTAATTCATACCCGATCCTTCTGATGGATCTGAGTTAGAAAACATCCCCTTCGGGGCTGGGGCTCCGGTCCTACCCGCGACACCTATTTCTATCAATCTTTTTTCCAGAAGCAGATCTATTCGCTTAAGGCGCACTTCGGGAGGGGGGAACATTGCAAGCGTATTTGCGGTGTCCGGACGAGAAGGGTTGAACCTAGTTCGGTCCATCTGACCTATGCGTCGGTGAGTTAAGTGCGGCCACACCTTCAACAGGTCCTCTTTTGGGATTGTTATCCACACATAACAAGATTCCCACGGATGGAGAGACTCTTCTTTATCTACAATAGCGCACTCTTTAGTGCGCACCTCTATATAATATAATTTGCGGCATCCTAATAGACCTTTCCCCTTTCGGGATCCCACCAAGAAAAGGTTAAAAAAATGTTCTAAGGTTGGGGCCCGATTCTGTTGGTGGCAGTAAAATATAAACACCACTATATACACATAACTACCCGAGAATAACGCAAAAGTGGGGCAGTGAATTTCTTTAAGAACGGCCGCTACAAAGGGATGCAGCGGAAAACGAAGCCCGCACTTTAAAGAAGCGTAACTGACCGGAATAGCGAATGCCGGCACATTCATTTCCGCCGGAAGGAAACATGGAATATCTTCCCGTCCCATCCAGATGGAATAATGTGCCGGAATCGAAAACTTAGACCTAAACTCCTCAATATCTAACTCAGACATGGCTGAGTATCTCATTTTATGAGGAGTCGTAGTGTATACCTTAAAGAAAGTCGGAGTGAAATGGATTGAACGTGAAATGGATTGAGGGCACAAAGAACTCGATTTTGCAGTTCTTCCTTCGCGAAAATGACGATGAGAGGAAACACTGCCCAAAACCCTGAATTAAATATTCATCTCCTAGCCAATGGTGAGCCGCCACGTAATATTGCCACAGACAATGGTAGTACAAGCGCACTCATCACGCCTCTTGAACTATTGAATGTGAAGAGGCGCAAATCGGGATATTAATATTTACAAAAATAACAAAGATAAAAATATAACATAAATATACGTTATTAAGTTTTAAATGCAAGTAATTTCTACACTGAGAGAAAGATCGGTCCCCTGGACGCTCACTACCTACAGGTACGGTCCCATGTTCTCATGAACGTGCAAACATCATGTGATCGGCCTTATATCACCTCTACGATGGCAATCAAGTCCGATGGGCTAGTGATGAGAACTCTAGGACCAGACACCCTGTGACGGATAATGCCCATTAACAATTGGGTCGATTCAAATGGTAGAAATGAACCTTTGCAGCCCACTTGTGCACTTAACGAAGAGCAGCCCGATGTTCCACGAGAGGATCGAAGATAACCTTGGCAAAATAAAACGATTTCTGACAGCTGGCTCCGTGGTTCGGTCCAAACGGTTACAAACCCACGTTTTCCACGCTTCGGGCCTTCACACGTTTACCACGCCTCGGGCCCGATCACGCAGACCACGCCTCGGTCCCAGCTTCGTTTTACATCGCGCGACAACAACCTCTAACAAACCTGTCAGAGGCAGTTACAGAGCGTGAATTACACACGCCATCAACTCTATAAATACAGAGCACAACGACGGAAAAAGGAGGACCTTTTTGGACGCGTAAGAATAGGCCGTTACCCTGCCGAAGTTCTTACCGCTTTCTATTCCTTTGTCATTTTCATTAAGCCTCTGCTGTATTTTGTATGAATTATTTGATTAGTGAACAGGCTATGAGCGTAATTCGCTCTTAGTCAAATGGTTTTCTCCCCAATTCCTGGGGTTTCCACTATAAATCGCCGTGTCCATTTATTGTTTCCAGTTCTAATCGTATTCCACATCAAAAACAAATCAAAACCGAGTTCGTCTGCTGACGAACCGGACGACTGTTGGTACCCCCTAAAAAGGGACCATAACANTAATAGAATTAATGGTAAATTAGTCTTTTCCAAAATCACGATGAGACCACAGCTGGTTTTAACAGCTGTGATGATATCGTGATTTTTTAACGATTATCACATCGCAATTAAGTTTGTATTTTGTGTAACATAAGAAAATCACGATCTGAACATCGCACCGCACCTCACCGCAGTTTTAATTTGAGTACCAAACAAACTCAATGTAATTATGATCGTGATTTATGTAAAAAATACTAATTTATCATTAAAAATAATAAACATAATCCTACTATAATTATTATAAGAGTAAATTAGTTATTTATTAAATGGTCATGATGCCACAACTTGTTTTGTGTGCTTTAAAAAAACACGATTTGAAAATTTCACTGCACCTCAACATTATTTTGATCGAGGAACCAAACAAACTCTAGTTAATTCTCTCGAATTTTGATAGACACAATACAGATAGATAAGTTCACAAAATACAAAAATCATAGTTTGATTTTTTTGTGCAAATTATTTATTGAACACAAGGCATGTACACTACCCGAGTGTAGAAACAGTTTGACACTTATGGGAAAAACCAAATATCAAAAGCTTCTTAAGTCTTTTGAAAACCAATCATATCTTTAGTGTAAAGTAGATGTAAAATGGAGAAAAACCATATCAACCTCATCTTCAATTTCGTATGGAAAGATCTAACAAGCAAAGAAAACTGAAACAAAGAAAATGCTAAATCTATTTTTACCTCTTGTTCTTAACCCTCATTTACCAACTCCATTCATCTCTTAAATGTGTATGTGGTGAAAATGGACAATCTTAAAATATTTCCTAACAATTAAACACAAAAAAGATATTTCCTAAAATATCTTCCTACCTTCTCCCATATTTCTTTGGTTGTCTTGTTAGTATTGTTTCTTCACCTTTGATGCATGTTTTTTAGCCTAACATGCAATGTGGAAACCTTCAAATCATTCATCCACAACTAGAAGACATGTTCCACAACTCATTTATTTTCATCATTTCCATCATCCAAAAGTATATTACCATGCTGATTTAATTATGCATTATACCTCTCAACACTTGCTTAATTCCCCTTCAACTCACAATTCATTGCACACTCCACATATATATATGTAATCCTAAAAATACTTCAATATATGTATCACAAATTGGTTGGGAATTTAAAGTCAGCTTGGTTCAAAAAAATAGAACTCGAATTCGAGTATTGGTTGATTCCGTTCAAAGGTTCGGGAATCATTTCAATTCATTTACACCCCTCAATCCTAATTACTATCACAACTAGTCATGACAAGAAATGTGCTATTTGAAAAAACCAAACTGATCACCTTGGGTACATTGCAGAAGTTACTAAGAATGCTGGAATATGATTCTATAGAAATCGCAGATTACAAAATAAAGGCTAAAAAATAAATGTAGACAAGTTTACTGGAAGGGAAAACGGAAACATGGAAATTGATATATGCTCACAGGGAGAGAGTTAATAATATGAGAAAACAAAAATATGAGCATTAGAAATAACTTAACCAGCCACGGTTTCTTCTCTAGTGTAAACAAACTTTGCACATAGCATTAACCGAAACAAAATCAAAACATTTAAACCATAATGAAAAAATAAACCAGCTCCCAAATTAAGCCTGATTACCTCGGCCCTGGTTGTAGTAGCCTTGATTGTAGCCACCCCTGTTGTATCCCCTGCCACCTGTCCTCCCACGGCCCTGGCCCCGATCATAGCCATAGCCATAGCCATAACCATAACCACCACCACCACCTCTACTTCCTCCATAACCATAACCATAACCAGATGGTCCAGAACCACCTGTAACAAGCAATATACCGGTTGCAATACAGTTTGATGTTAATTTTTTCAATGAGTTTAGTGTAAGCAATAAGTTCTTCAGAAGAATTAATTAGTGAAAGAACCTCGATATCCCCAGTTTCCTCGTCCACCTCCTTGTTCCCAATTAGGATAGCCATCAGAATAGCCTCCGGCGTAGCCACCGCCTGAATGCATGCCATCGTCTGAAAGGAGGGTTAAGTTAAATAGATGTAATGATATGACCCCACAAAACACCTAACCTTGGTAGTTTGAATAGCCACCTCTATTCCAACCTCTCCCCCTTCCTCTTCCACGACCTCTTCCTCGTCCATAATTGTCTATAATATGTATTTTACAATGTTTGAAATAGAGGCATTTAATCATTCAAAATCAACTTAATAGAAGCTATTCTTTTTTACCGCCAGGACCCTCATTGTAAAAATCACGCGTTTGCCTGGGAGGTAGCTGCTGCTGCTGTGGCTGGTAGTTGTATTGTTGTCTCAAATGGTCAACGTCTGATGGTGCTTGATACNTCCATTTATTGTTTCCAGTTCTAATCGTATTCCACATCAAAAACAAATCAAAACCGAGTTCGTCTGCTGACGAACCGGACGACTGTTGGTACCCCCTAAAAAGGGACCATAACAGTTTGTTTGGATCAACTTTTTAAAATTTTGATGTGGTGATGTGTGGTGTGATATAATGATCGTGAATTTGTAACTGAGTTTGGTGAATAATGTAATTATGGCAGTGATTTATTTAAAATACTAATATATCATTAAAAATAATAAACATAATCATATTATAATTATTATAAGTGAGAGTAAATTAGTTATTTATTAAATGGTCATGATGCCACAACTTGTTTTGTCTGCTTTAAAAAAACATGATATGAAAATTTCACTACACCTCACCATTATTTTGATTGGGGAACCAAACAAACTCTAGTTAATTCTCTAGAATTTTGATAGACACAATTCAGATAGATAAGTTCACAAAATACAAAAATTCATAGTTTGATTTTTTTGTGCAAATTATTTATTGAACACAAGGCATGTACACTACCCGAGTGTAGAAACAGTTTGACACTTATGGGAAAAACCAAATATCAAAAGCTTCTTAACTCTTTTGAAAACCGATCATATCTTTAGTGTAAAGTAGATGTAAAATGGAGAAAAACCATATCAACCTCTTCTTCAATTTCGTATGGAAAGATCTAACAAGCATAGAACACTGAAACAAAGAAAATGCTAAATCTATTTTTACTTGTCGCTTCTTAACCCTCATTTACCAACTCCATTCATCTCTTAAATGTGTATGTGGTGAAAATGGACAATCTTAAAATATTTCCTAACAATTAAAAACAAAAAAGATATTTCCTAAAATATCTTCCTACCTTCTCCCATATTTCTTTGGTTGTCTTGTTAGTATTGTTTCTTCACCTTTGATGCATGTTTTTTAGCCTAACATGCAATGTGGAAACCTTCAAATCATTCATCCACAACTAGAAGACATGTTCCACAACTCATTTATTTTCATCATTTCTATCATCCAAAAGTATATTACCATGCTGATTTAATTATGCATAATTGTTAATCAACACTTGCTTAATTCCCCTTCAACTCACAATTCATTGCACACTCCACATATATATATGTAATCCTAAAAATACTTCAATATATGTATCACAAATTGGTTGGGAATTTAAAGTCAGCTTGGTTCAAAAAAATAGAACTCAAATTCGAGTATTGGTTGATTCCGTTCAAAGGTTCGGGAATCATTTCAATTCATTTACACCCCTAAATCCTAATTACTATCACAACTAGTCATGACAAGAAATGTGCTATTTGAAAAAACCAAACTGATCACCTTGGGTACATTGCAGAAGTTACGAAGAATGCTGGAATATGATTCTATAGAAATCGCAGATTACAAAATAAAGGCTAAAAATAAATGTAGACAAGTTTACTGGAAGGGAAAACGGAAACATGGAAATTGATATATGCTCATAGGGAGAGAGTCAATAATATGAGAAAACAAAAATATGAGCATTAGAAATAACTTAACCAGCCATGGTTTCTTCTCTAGTGTAAACAAACTTTGAACATAGCATTAACCGAAACAAAATCAAAACATTTAAACCATAATGAAAAAATAAACCAGCTCCCAAATTAAGCCTGATTACCTCGGCCCTGGTTGTAGTAGCCTTGATTGTAGCCACCCCTGTTGTAGCCCCTGCCACCTGTCCTCCCACGGCCCTGGCCCCGATCATAGCCATAGCCATAACCATAACCACCACCACCACCTCTACTTCCTCCATAACCATAACCAGATGGTCCAGAACCCCCTGTAACAAGCAATATACCGGTTGCAATACAGTTTGATGTTAATTTTTTGAATGAGTTTAGTGTAAGCAATAAGTTCTTCAGAAGAATTAATTAGTGAAAGAACCTCGATATCCCCAGTTTCCCCGTCCACCTCCTTGTTCCCAATTAGGATAGCCATCAGAATAGCCTCCGGCGTAGCCACCGCCTGAATGCATGCCAACGTCTGAAAGAAGGAGGGTTAAGTTAAATAGATGTAATGATATGACCCCACAAAACACCTAACCTTGGTAGTTTGAATAGCCACCTCTATTCCAACCTCTCCCCCTTCCTCTTCCACGACCTCTTCCTCGTCCATAATTGTCTATAATATGTATTTTACAATGTTTGAAATAGAGGCATTTAATCATTCAAAATCAACTTAATAGAAGCTATTCTTTTTTACCGCCAGGACCCTCATTGTAAAAATCACGCGTTTGCCTGGGAGGCAGCTGCTGCTGCTGTGGCTGGTAGTTGTATTGTTGTCTCAAATGGTCAACGTCTGATGGTGCTTGATACCTGAATTAATAACCATAAAAAACATACTGAACTGCTATACATGCTATGATTCCAATTAGAAAACTAGTACGATTAGCTCATGCATGAATACCCAGGGGAGTTTTTGTTCAGCTCCCTAGTAGATAATGTGATTGAAATCATTGAAACATGGCGAGTCTGTTCCACGCTGAAATATATGTAAACAAGGGTGAGATACATAGAGCCCATAACAAACAATGCTTTAAAAGACATAAAAGAACCCGTGATGACTTGAAAAATGTAGGATAAACCTAGGACTTACATTTCCAATCCTTCTTCAATGGGTTCAAATGTATCAGTTATGCTTACTGAGCTGATGGTAGTGTCTTGGTGCAGTCGAGGTATCCGTTTCTATTTTATAAGATATTACAAAGTCATCCTAAATGTACCCAAAATTACATGTCTGAAATAAGTCAGAATCAACCTTTATGATCTCAGTAACTGCTACAGCCTTGCTTATTGCCAGGCCCATTGCTTTAAGAACAATCTCTCTTACTCTTCTCTCCTGAAAAATATATAAACGAATAGACTATAAATTATTCAGACAAGAACACTCGATGCGAAAATGTGGACTACATACGACATTTCAGATTTGGGTAAGAAGTAGAAAAATTAGTTGCAATGAAAACCATGCTAAGAAACATGTATAAAAAACATGTTTTATACATGCCAAGAAAAAACCACAATCCCTACAAATTCACATTATAAAAGTGAACGCCGGGTCTAAGAAAGCTCCCACAAGGGAAATGCATACATGATAATGCCCTCATTGTGAATGAGTGCACGATTAAAGGGAGAAAGTCGGAATGCATTGGTAAATAAAAATCAACAAATTCATTGACTAGAAAAGCAAAAAATGCTCGAATCACAGCAAAACATAAAACACTGAAAAATAGTGTAGAGACAACAAAAGAAATCGAACAAATGCAGGAAATGGTTCAACAAATCGACCAGCCATGAACAAATCAATGTAGGACAAATTAGCGGCAAAAGAACAAAACCGCATCCAGTAACATCTTTACGCGATAAAATTCCATATTCATGATACATGAGAATGGAACAGACAATCAAACAAAAATTGACGGTACCTGAAGAAGCGATGTGGCATAGCTAATGTAATTGCGAACGATTCCCTGTGAAGTAATACGGATCTCATTCTCACTCACCGGCGATTCAGGCTTTGGCTTCTGGACTTTCTGATACCTATCCATCTCGGAGCCGGAACCCCCCAAAAACCCTAGATGATATGAGGCTGCGGAGGGTGCGAGACTCCTTCCAGCTCTCAATTAATAGGTTATTTTTTATTACGAAATTATCAATTATAAGATAACTAATTCGAGTATGTTTAACCATTGGTTTATTAAAGAAGATGGGCCACGGTATTGGGCTTTCATTTGCAGATTTCAAAATGTGCTAAGAAAAAGGCCCAATAGTTTTGGCGACTGCTCATTGTCTGACAAGAAGCATTCTTGTATAAAATAAAACTTTAAAGAAAGACAGGTTGGAATGGTAAAACCTAGACAAAATATGTGTGTTTTTCTATTCCTCGGAAGTGTTTATAAAAACTTTCATTTTAAAAATATGATCTATTTTATTAATTTAAATATGTTATTTTTTATATAAAAATTAATCAAAATAGATAAAAATAACTCAGATAAAATATGATCATTTTTTATAAATGATCACTATGAGTTGGATTAAATAGTATTTGTTCAATGGTGATTCGAACATATCTAACTATATATTATTTTTACATCCCTACATTGTTTCAATACTGTTGTGATCCCATTTTTTGGAGGTATCAATAATCACCATATTGTAATCACAATCAATGGATAATATTTGATTTATTGTTTGTGGGAAACTTGAGAGTAAACAAAGAAAAAAAAGTACAAGGATTTTAATATGGAAAACATCAACATAAATGAGAAAACCATAGTGTCAAAAGGAATCCTCTCAACTAATACATTAAACAATTAACGGACAACACAACAATGATAGGGGCCGTGGAATGAAGAACAATAATGGAGATGACAAGTGAAATGAATAACAACTTCAATTTATTTATATTATCAATTTTTATGTAATGGGAAACACTATACGTATTTGATTTGATAAATTAGATATAATGATTTGTTAATATAGATGATATGAATAATATAATTGTTATTATTAGTGTATAATTTAATTTGCGAATAAATTTTAAGTATTATCAAAATTTAATCGTTATTTATTTATCAAAATTCTATTTAATCGTTAAATTTTTATATATTCGTAATCTATTATTTATTTAATTTGTATTTTTTTTAAATTGATTTTTCCTGTATTGAATCGAGACAACTTATCTCAAATAACCCAATACTGTCTATCTCGAATGGCATATCAACTACTAAAAAATGGAAGATTCCAAAAGGGACAATGAAGAAGGTGAGGTCAGAGTCCAAACTGTGTATTCTGTAAACTGTAAAGTCTGAACTCGTACAATTATTATACTGCAAATTTAGTTATTAAAAAGCATGAGTTTTGACAGTAAATTAGGTGACATCCAATAACTCCCAGTTCACTGTCTGTAGCATTGCAGTAAATATGTCCACCAATGAAATTTTATGCATTTACTTCTTCCCAACTGCTCTTTTCCATTTTCTCTATTAAAACGAGTCAACAGAGACTCCATTACGACACTGACAGATGGAAAAGACAGTCTTTTTCCTTGTTCTTCTTGTATCTTGTTATGCAGAAGCTGTTAGGGTTTTGCCTGGAGAAATCCTAACTGATGAAAAGAACGCTGTTTACGTTGGTGATTTAGGAGGTATGAGCGGTGTAGGTGATAATGGTATTCCGTTCGGTGGAGTAGGCGGCGGAATGGGTGCAAATCCCGGCAACGGTGCCTTTAACGGCCTTGGAGGGTACGCTGGTACTGGACCTCAAGGTGGATTTGCAGGGTTTGGTTCCACGCCGGGACGTTTCACTACTATTGGGAACATTCCTACTGGTTTTCCGGTTACTGGCGGCGCACCCTCCACCGGCGGCTCTTTGCCGTTGCCATCTCCTTGAACATCGCCGCCGGTATTCACATCTGATGGTTGGCTCCCGTTTTAAGTAGAATTAACCACCGTCTAGTGTGTAGTTTTGTTAAGTTTGTTTGTTGTAATGAATTGTTTCATGTCTTCTTACTTTTATCGTACTTTTACTTCCCTAATATCACTCCATTTTCATAAAAAAACTAATATGAAAATAGGAAAATATAATATTTTTTTTAAACGTAAACAAAATAAAATCGAAATTAGACTTAGTTTATATTTAAAAATTGCTAAATCAACATTGATTATAATACCCTTATTTAAAATAAGAGAATAACAAATATATGAGTACACTTTCTTAATTTTATATATAAAAAATTCCTTAAAAATTCCTCCATGAAATTCCACCACGTCTAAGTTATTTGATATGTATATAAATATTGGTTTGCTTAACATTTTAAAAATGTTTTTTTTCTTTTATAATAACAAAAGCAAAATGACAGCGTATTCTTATTAAGTTTAGAGCTAAAAATAATATTTATCATGAATCCTCCAAATTGCTTCAACTCCACTAATAATGGAGATTCTTTTAGAACTGTTCAGTTGGAGTCATTTAAAGCAAACTGGACTTGTGAAGAATGTACACATGGCAAAAGAAGTGTACAAATTCAAATAAGTACACTCATACAGAGTAGAGAGCTAGTGATAATTTGATCTTATCTCTTGCTTAGTTTGAATTTCAAATCTTTAGACCACCATTATCGGTGTCCGAAGTCGTATGGAAATACAGTTTCGGGCACCGTAATGGTCGCCATCGTGGCAGCCAAACAGTTATTCGGTCGCTACGCTGGCGATCTTCGGGCATACAGTTCTCACCGTATGTCCGAAGGTTTGGGCGGAAAAGAGAGAATTTCTCTCTCATCCATCCAAACATTCTATTATTTTTATTTTTATTTTTATTTTTATATTTATTTTATTTTATTTTTTAATTAATATTATATTATTATATATATATTAAAATANCATAGTGTCAAAAGGAATCCTCTCAACTAATACATTAAACAATTAACGGACAACACAACAATGATAGGGGCCGTGGAATGAAGAACAATAATGGAGATGACAAGTGAAATGAATAACAACTTCAATTTATTTATATTATCAATTTTTATGTATTGGGAAACACTATACGTATTTGATTTGATAAATTAGATATAATGATTTGTTAATATAGATGATATGAATAATATAATTGTTATTATTAGTGTATAATTTAATTTATGAGTAAATTTTAAGTATTATCAAAATTTAATCGTTATTTATTTATCAAAATTTTATTTAATCGTTAAATTTTTGTATATTCGTAATCTATTATTTATTTAATTTGTATTGTTTTTAAATTGATTTTCCCTATATTGATTCGAGACAACTTATCTCAAATAACCCAATACTGTCTATCTCGAATGGCATATCAACTACTAAAAAATGGAAGATTCCAAAAGGGACAATGAAGAAGTTGAGGTCAGAGTCCAAACTGTGTATTCTGTAAACTGTAAAGTCTGAACTCGTACATTATTATACTGCAAATATAGTTATTAAAAAGCACGAGTTTTGACAGTAAATTAGGTGACATCCAGTAACTCCCAGTTCACAGTCTGTTGCATTGCAGTAAATATGTCCACCAATGAAATTTTATGCATTTACTTCTTCCCAACTGCTCTTTTCCATTTTCTCTATTAAAACGAGTCAACAGAGACTCCATTACGACACTGACAGATGGAAAAGACAGTCTTTTTCCTTGTTCTTCTTGTATCTTGTTATGCAGAAGCTGTTAGGGTTTTGCCTGGAGAAATCCTAAATGATGAAAAGAACGTTGTTTATGTTGGTGGTTTAGGAGGTATGAGCGGTGTAGGTGATAATGGTATTCCGTTCGGTGGAGTAGGCGGCGGAATGGGTGCAAATCCCGGCAACGGTGCCTTTAACGGCCTTGGAGGGTACGCTGGTACTGGACCTCAAGGTGGATTTGCAGGGTTTGGTTCCACGCCGGGACGTTTCACTACTATTGGGAACATTCCTACTGGTTTTCCGGTTACTGGCGGCGTACCCTCCACCGGCGGCTCTTTGCCGTTGCCATCTCCTTGAACATCGCCGCCGGTATTCACATCTGATGGTTGGCTCCCGTTTTAAGTAGAATTAACCACCGTCGAGTGTGTAGTTTTGTTAAGTTTGTTTGTTGTAATGAATTGTGTCATGTCTTCTTACTTTAATCGTACTTTTACTTCCCTAATATCACTCCATTTTCATAAAAAAAACTAATATGAAAATAGGAAAATATAATAATTTTTTTAAACGTAAACAAAATAAAATCGAAATTAGACTTAGTTTATATTTAAAAATTGCTAAATCAACATTGATTATAACACCCTTATTTAAAAGAAGTGAATAACTAATTGCTAATATATGAGTACACTTTCTTAATTTTATATATAAAAAACTTCTTAATGAAATTCCTTAAAAATTCATCCATGAAATTCCACTACGTCTAAGTTATTTTGATATGTATATAAATATTGGTTTGCTTAACATTTTAAAAATGTTTTTTTTCTTTTATAATAACGAAAGCAAAATGACAGCGTATTCTTATTAAGTTTAGAGCTAAAAATAATATTTATCATGAATCCTCCAAATTGCTTGAACTCCACTAATAATGGAGATTCTTTTAGAACTGTTCAGTTGGAGTCATTTAAAGCAAACTGGACTTGAGAAGAATGTACACATGGCAAAAGAAGTGTACAAATTCAAATAAGTACACTCATACATAGTAGAGAGCTAGTGATAGTTTGATCTTATCTCTTGCTCAGTTTGAATTTCAAATCTTTAGACCACCATTATCGGTGCCCGAAGCCGTATGGAAATACAGTTTCGGGCACCGTAATGGTCGCCATCGTGGCGGCCGAATGTTTTGGCGGAAAAGAGAGAATTTCTCACTCATCCATCCAAATATTTTATTATTTTTATATTTATTTTATTTTATTTTATAATTAATATTATATTATTATATATATATTAAAATAAAAAAATTTAAAAATAAGTATCTTTTTTAAATTAAAAAAATTAGTAATAATTATAATAATATTAATATTTTAAAAATAAATTAAATTGATACAAGAACGATACCTAAACATTTCGAAATAAAATTAAAGTTATCAGTATCAATCATCTAAGTTTGGATCGCGTCAAATACTATCGTTACGTGATTGATTTGCATTACTACCGGAACCAACCGAATGAGGAGTAGATCGATATGAAGAACCTTGAATTAGAGCACTCAGTATGCTATTATATAATGTTTGTTGTTCGGGAGTGAGTGTAGCCGGATTGATATTGAGAAGTTGTATTCCGTTAAACATCATCATTTGATCGTTGTAGTTGTGTAGTTGTCGTTCTAAATCACGTTTGGAAGACTCATAATTGGTGAATTGACTAACAATTGCCTTATTTCGAGCTCTTCGTTCAGCACGAGCCGAGAACTCACCTCGAGTCGATGTTTTTTCCCTTTCACGTCGCTTTGCGGCATTCCTCCCAATCGGTCGTTGTTCAGTATCTTAAGGTTGTGTTCCCTCACTGCTTGCTCCTCCGGTAAATCCACTAGTTGCCCTACGATCGATAGGACGTCTCCATTTTGCCTCGTTTTTCATTACTCTTCAACAATGCTCATATGGAAAGTGTTTAGCTGAAATTCTTAAATCTATTTTGTGTGCTTCTTGATAAGATTTATGGGCTTCTTGGACATAGTCGTTTTCGGTAAAACCGCTTCTTTTTCTTGCATAAGCTGCATCATAAAATCCACAAAATAACCCAACAAGTTTGTTAATATCTATCCACTTCTTTCGAATTGATTCTGATTCACGGGGCTTGCCGCGAACAATATTGGAGTTGTAATACTCTGTAATTCTTGCCCAAAATCCCGTGGATGTTTGAGAATTACCGACGATAGGATCCACAGACACATTTAGCCATGCTGAAACGACTAAGAGTTCTTCTTCAGATGTCCACCGTTGTCTACCTCGTTCGGAACTTNCGACAAACGTCACCCAAAAGTTATATATCAAGAATCATATTATAAGTATAACTGCACAAATGATTGAATAACCATTGTAGTTGTAGTGTGAAATAAATTTTAAAAGATAAAAATGAAAATTTTCATTCTTAATATTGAAATAAATATAAGTATATATTTATAGATACAAATAATAAGACTAAATGGTAGTATAACTAACTAGGTTAATCAACCTTAACTACAATATTGACTTGTTGAGAACCCTTAAATGAGATATCACGAGCAGGGTTCGGCCATGCAAAGAGTTCATGATGCGGCTCAAACTAAGATGCAGGTGGCAAGACCCAAGAGATGATTCAAACTGCTGAAATTACCAAGTGCTGGATCGGTCTCTCCAGTGTTGGATCAGGCATCACAGATAGATCGATCTCTGAACGTAGAAGCGGTCTCGACATGTCAACAGACCTATAAAGTTGCCGATATTCATGATACATACACTCTGCTAGGGAAATTTCTTATTTTAATTGACATAACAGAAGGAACGAGATACAAGAAAAGATTATGATATGGACTTGGCAAAATCCTATAAATAACGACTCATTCGATGGACGAGTGGGGACTGAGATATACACAAATTGGATCTTGAACACCAAATCCCAACCTCTACTTCATGTGATTCATATGTTTTTCTTATTGCATGTTATCGCCTCCTTTAATCATCCATTGTAATAATTTCTACTCTTAACGGCTCGACTAATGACTTTAGGTTGGTGAGAAGCACATACATACTTTCACTGGATACAAAATTCACAGACTAATTCTGAAACAATGTAAAATTCAAGTCGGATTTTTTTCAATACTTGAAGAGATGGTCTCCCAATTGAAAATGAACCTCCTTATCACTAGTAGTACTTAGATATGTCAGTTGTTTATGTAAGCTTTCTATGCAATACAAACATATGTCATTATATGCAATGTCAATCAACATGTTCGTGATGAATTTCTGAAAAGTACATTTTGTTGGAGTAAAAGTAATTGACAATATATGTATTATGTTATTTTGCTTACAATCATGAGGTTTTCAAGAAAAGAAGGAGCATGTATGATCGATGATAAATGCATGTGTTGTGAATTATGAGTGGATACGTTCCTTTCAATATTACAAGTAGGATCATTTGCTATTTTGATAACTGGGTGTGAGGCAATGTCAAAATTAAATAATATACTTTTGTTCTTAATCATATGATCAGTAGCACCAAAATCAACAATTCATGATGGTTTTGATGCTATAAAACATTTAGAAGTTATACTTGAATAGGTTAAGGTAGTCGTTGGAATATGTGGATAAGATTTCATCAAGAAAGCTCAATTGTTCAATTCGTTGAACTAGTGAATCATCATTTTCTGATTTTGTATGTTCACTATATTCTTGATTAGAGTTCGCTATTGAGCACGTGGGAATCAGTGAACCTTTGGGACACATAATCTCATTTCATATTATTACACTTTCAACAATAGCGACATTGTAGATTATTGTTTGAGTAATTTGAAGATCTCACATGTCATTTTGTTCTTTTACATATTAACAATAGATGAGTCTTCTTTCTAACACGATTTAATAAGATGATATGTATTGGCTAATGATGGTACAATGGATTGACAAAAAATGGTACAAAAATGGACCATTGTTCCTCATCCATTTTTCAAAAGTTTGAGATGTATGCCCAATAATGTAAGATCTCGGACGGGACATCACGGAGAACAGATATGGGAAGAATAGAGTAATATTTAGACAGAACAAAGTGACCCAATAATGATTCAATTTTATTGCTCTGATACCATAAAAAAAATCAAAAGAGATTGAAAGAAAAATCATACTATTGAAATAAATATATATACATATTTATAAATACAAATAATAAGAGTAATATAACTAATTATAATAATCTACTTTAATTAAAATTTTAACATACTGTACCATTACCAACAAAATCAAGAAATTTGTTGTTACTACATTCCATAACTTCAAGAGGAGGCCAAATCCTGGACATAAAAAACTACAATATAGATAAACCAACTCTCCCAAATTTTAGGATCCCAGGAGCTTATTCCATCTCGCGTATCCCATAACAAGAATGAAGCAAACAAATGAGATTGCTGTCATCAGCCCGACAACCTCACCGAATATTCCGTTCACATTGTAAAGATTGCACGGGATGTTCATACCAAATATCCCAGCAAAAAGAGTATCTATAGCTACAGCGAAGGAAGTGATTGTTAGTACTAGCTGGAGTTGAATGAGCTCGTTTCTCTTGTTGTCAAGTTGGATGTTCACATAATCTTCTGTATCATCGATATACTCACGCACCTGCGGGGTTCAAAACCAAGGATGATACATAGAGAACTATTAAAAAAACAAAAAACAGGATGAGAACAGCAGCTATGTTTTTGCAAAATTAGTTCCCATATCATACTTAAACAACCCAAATCGATCATTTATCTAAAGCATCTGTATGCTGATTTATTTTGACAGTTCACATGCAGCATAGAACGATAATATATACTAAAACCACAAGTCAAACACTATCGACCTGATTCGAACCAGCATCGCAGGGGTTGATGGTTAAACCTGTTCAACCAATCAATTTAACTCAGGTTTGAAAACATAGAAAGGAGCCAAAGTAAGCACCCTCCGTTTGAGGTACTCGGAGCATGGTTTAAATACTGGGATTGAGAAGGCAACCATCACAAACATGAAAAAGGTAAGCAGCGGTTTACCACCTGAAAAAAAACTTACTGAGAGTATTTTGTTGCGTGTACCATCCAACTGCATGAAATATGCTTCAAGCAGCATTTCTAAGTCCTCAACATCATGGTTGTGTAGATTGTTGCTCACAAGACTCCCACTTCTAGTAGAAGCAGTCCGGCGGAACTGAGCTACAAAAGGAATTATGTTATTTGATGCAGGGGCAGAAGCCATGGCCTCAGCTTGTTGGTTCTGTATCCACTTCCGTGTTACATATAATTGAGCCATATCTTCGTTGTCATCTAGAAGATGTTCAATTTCATCTCTCACCTAGCACAAGTGAATAAGATACCCCTTTATTCAAATTTTATTAGACAGAAATCACATTTATAGACAAAGCTCTATGCCATAAAAGAGAGAAACATTAAACATCCGCCTCCATCACAAAAGACATACATGCTTCCAGAAAAAGAAAATCCCCTACAGCTGTATGGAAGGTAACATACCCTATATTATCGAGTCAAGACAAGAATTGAACAAAAATATGAATAAAATAAAGCGGATTACCTTTTGAACACGTGCAAGCAAACGAGTAAGATTGCTTTTCAAACTTCGCACATGCTCAAGATTCTTGGTGCTAACATTTCTGGCCAATTCGTCCAGAGCAGGATATGCATCTCTCTCAAGTTCAGCAACACTGGAGTCCAGGAATGAACACACAACCTCTAATGCCATTTCCAGAACCTGGAACTCGAAAGGAAGTTCATTTTGCAAACCTTCAGCAGCTTCAGGCGCTGGAAACCATTGTCCAGCAGTTGGAGATGGAAACTGATTATGTTGAGGGGCCTGAATAGTCGGGCTCTTCAATGGCAACTGTCTTCTCAGTTGATCAATGAAGGGAAGGACCTCCTGCCCCAGTGGGTCAAGTAGAAATAGTTCTTCAGCGGTTACTATGGCTCTTATGAACTCCAAGTTAACAATAATGGCTTTTTCCCTTGCTGAAAAGGGGAAATAAGATAAGCCAATTTTCTGACACATCTATTAATCCTAACGGAATATATTTTAAGGCTTATTTGTTTTTACTTTTTAGACTCTAGGACCAAAAAAACCTGATAATATTTCCAGGATCCAATTGCTATAATTTTTTCAAGTGATTTAATGTACCAAAATTATGATCCACAAAATACCTGTTAATGAGCTCCATTTTAAACCATGAAGAGCAAGCATTAAAAAACGATGACTAAACCAACTCTTGAGATTAAAAACTAGTAAAAAATTAATGAAAAAATCGTGAAATCTACAACCTGAAACAGCCACCCCCCTATGAAACAAAGCACAAAATTGGGAAATCGAAAAAGGATTCTAACCAAGGATGCTGGAGGACTGAGAGAAGATGGGTCCAAGAATCCTCAAATCCCTAGAAGGTAAAGAAGCTCGCTTAATGATGACGCTCTTATCACATTCAATCAGGTCCGATTTGCCTGTTCGATCCATCTTCATCCAGAGGCGCGAACCAGAAGCCTTCTTTTTGACGGTTGCCTTGCTCGCGGAAGGCGCATCGATCGCCGAAGAATGGAGCGTGAGGTGAGTCGCGATGGACTTGGAGGTGGAGGCTCTCTTCCGGCGAAAAGTCAATTTCCCCATTTCCTCCGAAATATTCCCGTACCCACTCACCTGGAAACGCGAAAGCAGGCAGATTTATCGATTTCCCACTCGCGGTTCTTGAATTTTCATCCATAAAATAGTGGCAACTGCTCTGGACAGTTGATACTGGCTTGGGTTCTTGTGTTCTGAGGTGGCCTTCTTATATTTAATCCGCTTTGTTTTATTTAAGGTTATTCAATATCGATAATGATGTCATATATAATTATTAGCGATGGNCAGAATTTTTGAGACCGAAGGGCATGACCACATAACAGAAAACCCCATCTTTGGTCATGAACGATGATTTCTTCTAATCTTCTTCAGCCAAGAAGATCTGGTGATACCCAGAGTAAGCATTCATGGTACTCATCATGGTATTACCAGAAACAGCATCTACCAGTCGGTCGATGTGCGGCAACGGGAAAGGATCTGACTCACAGCTTTTGTTCACATCGGTAAAATCGATGCACATTCGCCATTTCCCGTCCGGTTTGGAAACCACCACTGGGTTTGCAACCCATCCAGTATAGTGGATTTCTCTGATAAATCCCGACCGTAGCAGCTTATTCACTTCAGCCCGGATGATCTCAATCTTTTCAGGAGAATAGCGTCTCCTTTTTCTGCCTAACAGGCTTCGTTCCTAGCTCAGTATTGATCCGATGTTCACTATCGGATCGGTCAATCCCCGGAACATCATCCAAGCAAATATATCCACGTGGCTTCTCAGCAGATGGATCAGTTCTCTTTCAAAGTCAGGGGCTAAATGAGCCCCGATGCGAGTTGTCTTGGTTGAGTCATCCTCAACCAGGTTAATCAATTTGAACCCCACGGGTTCCATCGCTTGCCTCGGGTGCGGCAGCTCTTCCAGCAGATCCACCCGGGTCCTCTTAACTGGTGCCAACGTTCGGCACGAGCTCATGTAGCATTGTCTAGCTACTTTCTGATCCCCCTTAACAGAAATAACTCCAAGTATATTAAGGTAGATGAAGTGCTAGGGCTTGGTTATTGGAAGCCTAGCGGGAATTCTGAGCCCGCATGTGATCATAGGGTTTCATACCCGAAGAAACAGTCGCAAGAAGTAGCGGCTGTGAATGAAAAAGACGTCCCCCCGAAGCAGGAGGACAACCGGGTGTATTGCGAGCTTCATCATAATCGCGATCACCCAACCTTGAAGTGCCGCTGTTGAAAGAGACATCAGAGGCAATGGGTAAAGAAAAGCCCGACCGAAACGGTCAGAAGGGCAAACGAGAGGAATCCCCCCGAAGGGGCCATCAAGGTGACGATCGTCACAGGCCGTGGGGAAGAGATAATCTGGGACAACCCCGAAACTATAACGATCGGACGGAGGACCGAATGTCTCCTCCGCCAGTGCAAGAAAGAGGCCAACACGGTCGCGAGAACCGTGGTCAGGGCCGAAGAAGAAGGTGGCGGGGCCGTGGTGGCAGAGCCCCGCAGAATGAGGGTGGGAGACAGGAGCATGCTGCTCCCCCACCTGCTGAAACTGGTGCCCAACCTCCTCGAAATGAGGCGGCACCTAGAGAAGTGGCCGGAGACATTTATGTTATCTCCGGTGGATTGAGAATAAATGAGTCGGTCCGGGACCGAAAGAGAACAGCGCGCAGAGACTCTGCTGAGAGCTCCGAATCTGTGGCGCTGGTAAAATATGATCTCATGGATCGGTCCTCCATCTTCAGAGAGGACATCACTTTCACCCCGGCTGATCGGGAGGGGATCATTGATTCCTGTGACGACCCCCTCACCATTACAGGGGTCATCGGGAATCGCCGTGTCCACAGAATCTTGGTGGACACTGGGGCCTCGTGCAATCTGATGAAGCGCGAGGTCGCCGAAATGTTGAGAGCAGTTGCTCATGATCTGCCAATCGCCAACATAACTCTTTGGTCGTTCGACCAAAGAAGTGTTATTCCTTGTGGGAAGATGATATTCCCCGTTACCCTTGGAGAGCCATCCAAGGACCGATCTGAAGACTTGGAATTCATTATCGTTGAAATCGACTTGGCTTACAGCGCTATTATTGGACGGACCGGCCTGAGTAAGTTTGAGGCGGTCCCTTCTACTTATCACATGATGCTCAAGTTCCCCTCCATTCATGATTTTCTGAAGCAGTTTTCCCAAGGTAGATGGTGGGCTCTTCACCAAACTGGCCGAAAGGCCGCACGGTCCTAAGACCTGCTGTAGAATATCGATTTTATCCCGGAGCTCGAGTTTGATGCCCCGGGTGGTCCTGTTGAATTTCTCCATAAAGGACCGAAGACTCATTTTCGCCGGGATATATTTTAGCTGGTATAGTTCCTACCTGCTTCGAGGCGGTCCTACATTTGGAGCGAATTGCTCTGAGAAAGCCAAAATAA
>RWGZ01001221.1:201715-221644 GCA_009725065.1 Utricularia reniformis | reverse complement strand
TACACCTAAAGATTTTCTTACAGAAATTAAGAAAATATATGTCAAGAGTGAAAAGGCGGAAATTAGTACACTCTTGACTGATCTTTTCTGGATGAAGTATAGTGGTAATGGCAATATTTGAGAGTACATTATGCACATGTCTCATCTGTCTTCAAAATTGAAAGCACTTAAGCAAGAAATTCATAAGAATTTGCATGTGCATAAGGTTTTAACATCTCTTCCTCCTCAGTCAATCAGTTTAAAGTGAGTTACAACTGTCAAAAAAAGTCTTGGATTCTTAATGAGTTGATTTCTCATTGTGTTGAGGAGGAAGAAAGATTGAAGTCAGAAAAGATTGAGAGTGCTCACATTGTCATTACTTTGAAGAGCAAGAATAGATCCAAAAATAAGGGTAAAATTGATGCAAATACACCTAGTAGAAAGAATCAACAAGATAGATCTTCTGGAGCAAATGAACTTGTATGTTATTTCTGCCAAGGTAAAGGACATGAAAAGAAACATTGCACTAACTATCATACTTGGTGTGCTAGAAATGTATGATTCTTTCATTGGTTTGTTCTAAGGTTAATTTAACTTCGATGCCTAGACATACATGGTGGATAGATTTGGATGCATCTACTCACATTAGTGTGTCTATGCACGTTTGCCTAAGTTGCCGGAAGCCAAATGATGGTGAAAGATACATCAATGTGGGCGATGACAACATGGGTGAAGTTGAAGTTTTCGGAAAATTTAGATTATTGCTAAAGATTGGATTTTTATTTGGATCTTGATGATATTTTTTGTTGTGTCATCTTTTAGACGGAACTTGATTTCTATTTCTGTTATTGGACAAATTTAGTTTCTTTTGTTCATTTAGAAATGGAAAATTTAGTCTACTTCAATATTCGCTTTCAGTTTGATTTGGTTCTTTGTCTGGTTATAATAATCTTTATTCTCTATATTTAATTAATTCATATTGTGAATCCTTGCATGTTAGCACTCGGGGTGTCAAAAGAAAATTAACAAATGAGAATTCAGCTACGTTCTGGCACAAAAGATTGGCTCTTATATTCATTCTGAGAATGGAAAGAGTAGTGTCGAATAAAATCCTCAAACCTTTATATTTCTTAGACTTCAGTGTTTTTGTACATTATATAAAGGGTAAACAAACCAATAAGAGAAGATTTGTATTCAATCGGTTGATGAATGTTTTAAAATTTAATTTATATTGATATTTGTGGATCATTCTATACGATTGCTATGAATGGTCAAACTTATTTTATGACATTCACTAATGATTACTCTATATATGACTACATTATCTCATTCATGAAAAACTCGGACTTTGGACATGTTCATATTAAACAAGTCAGATCTGATCGTGATGGTGAAATTAAACTACGGTAGATATGGTGGATTAGTTGAACATCGTCCATGACCTTTTGCAAAATTTTTAGAGGAGAGTGGTATCGTCCCACAGTACACTATGCCGGGTTCGCTCACTATGAATGGTGTTGCTGAAAGATGAAATAGAACACTTAAGAGTATGGTGAGGAGTATGCTTAGTCATAATTCCTTACCTATTATCACTCTAGGGAGAAGCATTTGCAGCTTATATCCTTAATAGAGTCCCGAATAAAGCAACTGTCAAAACCTCTTATGAACTTTGGACTTGTCGAAAGCCAGTCTAAATCATTCTCACATTTGGGGATGTCCAGTTGAAGCTAGGCCAAATGAGAAGAAACTGGATCTCAGAAATGTTGGTTGTTACTTTGTCGGTTATTATGAAAGATTTATGGGCTATAAACTTTATGATCCCACATCTAAGTTTTTTTTTTGAAACTGGAAATGTTCACTTCATTGAGGATATTGAGTTTGGAGGGGAGAGAAGTTTAGAGGGATTGTCTTTGAGGAGGAGTATGCTGATATTCCCATGGGTATTGTTGGAATTTATCTGGACCACAATCTCGATATTTCCAATTATACAAATAATCAAGACAATCATCATGATACTCCTGATAAACTCATAAGTAATCAAACTTCAATCCATCAAAAGGTTGTGCCATTAATGAGATCCACTATAAAGAGAAGAAAAGCATTGTCTGACGACTATGTGGTATTTCTTTAAGAACATGAGATGGTTATTGGAATGGTGGAGGATGATCCAATCAACACAGAATATGGAAAGTCCAAACTCACAAAAGTGGATAGATGTCATGATTTAAGAGATGAAGTCTATAGAAGACAATAAAGTTTGGGATCTTGTAGTATTACCAGAAAGTGTGAAACCTATTGGTTGTAAATGAATTTTTAGAACTAAGAAGAATTCAAGAGGTAATGTGGAAAGATTCAAAGCTCGTCTTATGGTAAAATGATTTCACACATAAAGAAGACATTTAGACAGTGATACTTAAAATTAATTAAATAATCATCTAGTTCGGTTTTGATATGAATTTGGTTAATGAATTTGTATACCATAAGTTATGTGGGAGGAAATATATTTTTTCTTAATTGGTGCCATAAAATAACATCAAGAACAAAAAAGGAGGAGAAGATTTCTTATAATTCGGTTATAGGAAATCTGATTTATATTCAAGTATGTACGCGTTTGGATATTGCGTATGTTATTGGAATGCTGTGATGATATTAATGTGATTCATGATTGGATCATTGAAAAGCAATCAAATTGATTTTTTGGTTACTTAAAAACAAAACAAAGAGTTGCTTACATATCAGATGTGAGACAAAGTTTGAGATCATTAGTTATACTGACTCTGATTTGACTGCTTAAATTTGTTAAACTGTTGTGTGTAGTGGACTATATAGATAGTTCACTAAAGTTTTTTTGTGAAAATATTGCAACAATTTTATTCTCTAACAACAATACGAGTTCGAGAAAGTTTTGTTGGATCGAACTTAAATATATTGTTGTAAGAGAAAAGAGTAGCAGATAATAAATTATCTGTTGAGCATATTGGCTATAACTCCATACTTGAGGATCCGATGACTAAAGGGCTACCACTCATGTTTTTGTTGAGCAAGTTACTCATATGAGTTATGCATTTGGAGAATATATAGTTTATGTGGGAGCTTAAGAGCTTTATACATTATGTTTCTTACTTTTGTTGATAAAGTTTTGTTTAACATGGTTTAGATCTCACCATGGTTAACTAGACGAGTTGGAAATAGACATGTTTGATCACATTGTGATGAGAACTCTAGGACCGGGTACCCTGCAACGGATGAGGCTCAGTAACGATTGGGCAGATCCATATGGTGGAAGCGAACTTGTGCAGTCCATTAGTACACTTAAGGTATAATGGCCCGATGTTCTACGAAAGGACCGAAGATAACCTTGGCGAGATAAAAAGTTTTCTGACAACTGGCTCCGTGGTTCTGTCCAAACGGTTACAAACCCACGCTTTCCACGCTTCGGGCCTTCACACGTTTACCACGCCTTGGGCCCGATCACGCAGACCACGCCTCGGTCCCGTCCTCGTTTTACATCACGCGACAACAACCTCTAACAAACCTGTCAAAGGCAGTTACAGAGCGTGAATTACACACGCCATTGACTCTATAAATACAGAGCACAACGACGGAAA
The DNA here is from genome assembly GCA_009725065.1 of Utricularia reniformis. NCBI lineage: Eukaryota > Viridiplantae > Streptophyta > Magnoliopsida > Lamiales > Lentibulariaceae > Utricularia > Utricularia reniformis. The sequence continues at coordinate 218,057 of RWGZ01001221.1, read as the reverse complement.
TAGCAGGATCATTTGGACGCGTAAGAACAGGCCGTTACCATGCTGAATTTCTTACTACTTTTTTATTCCTTGTCATCTTCTTTAAACCTCTGCTGTATTCTGTAATGGCTTGCTTGATTAGTGAACAGGCTAAGAGCTTAATTCGCTCTTAGTCAAGTGGTTTTCTCCCCAATTCCTGGGGTTTCTACTATAAATCGTTGTGCCTCATTGTTATTTCCATTTTCTTAATCGTTCTCCCATAAAAAACAAATCAAAACCGAGTTCGTTTGCTGACGAACCGGATGACTGTTGGTACCCCCTAAAAAAGGACCATAACAGTTTGGCGCCGTCCGTGGGGACGATTCTCTAATCCCATTTGAGTTTTCTACCAGGGATAGGATAATCAAAGGCATGGCGACTGGAACTTCGACAAATGACAGTGACATGCTTCCCGACAGACTCCCAGCACCAACATTCACTTTACAAGATCTAGAAGCTGTCGTCAGGAAGGTGGTACTGGAAATTACGTCGGAGAGAAGTGGAACACAACCACCGGCTGTTTCAAGCCCTGTTCCCAAAAGCAGAGGATACGAGAGTGATCCTAACGAGCGCATCACTGATGAAGAAGAAATCATCAGGAGCGGTGTAACAACGAGGAGGCCGAGATATCGATCTACTCCCCCTCGGCCAGGGCTAACTCCCGCTCCTAGAAATGATCAGGAGCAGATGCAGCGACGAATTGACGAGCTCACCAGGGAGTTGGAGAGCATGCGTGCACTGAAGGATTGCGAACCTAATCTGGGACGCAATCCCAGTTTATTCAACAGGGCCATGGAGGCTCCAATCAGGCGAAATAAGGACGTTGATTGGTGGCATAATCTGCATGCGGTCCAGACATCGTCCCAACAATCTGAAGGCGTATCAGAAGCCTTGGGAGATTTGATGCTCCCCTTTTCTGAAGAGATCTGGGCAGCAGTCCCATATCGGCATTATCGCAACCCCGAGGGGTTGCCGACATTTCGCGGTAACGGTGATCCGATCGATCAGGTTGCCAATTTTGAGTTACGCATGGGAACGGTTCGGGCATAAGATTCGCTGAAGTGCCTCATCTTCACGGCAGGATTATAAGGCGACGCCCGAACGTGGTTCAAAAATCTGCCGGCCCGATCCATACAGTCGTATGGTGGATTTATTTTGGCTTTCTCTGACCATTTTACTCCAAATGTAGGACCGCCCCGAAGCAGGCAGGAACTTTATCAGTTGAAATATATCCCTGCAAAAATGAGTCTTCGGTCCTTCATGGAAAAATTCAATAGGGCCGCCCGGGGCATCAAACTTGAGCTACGGGACAAGATTGACATTCTACGCAGTCTTGGGACCGTGCGGCCTTTCGGCCAGTTTGGTAAAGAGCCCACTATCCACTTTGGGTAAACTTCTTCAGAAAATCAACAAGTATATTAAGGTGGATAAAGCGCTGGGGCTAGGCTATCGGAAACCTAGCGGGAATTCTGAGCCCGCAGATGATCATAGGGTTTCCTACCCTAAGAAGCAGTCGCGAGAAGTAGCGGTTGTAGGTGATAAAGATGTCCCCCCAAAGCAGGAGGACAATCGGGTGTAATGCGAATTACATCATAATCGCGATCGCCCGACCTTGAAGTGCCCGCTGTTGAAAGAGACAGTAGCGGCAATGAATAAAGAAAAGCCCGATCGGAGTGGTCAGAAGGGCAAGTGAGCGGAATCCCCCCGAAAGGGCCACCAGGGTGACGACTGTCACAGGCCGCGGGGGAGGGATAATCGGGGACAACCCCAAAATTATAATGATCGGACGGAGGACCGACGGTCTCCTCCGCCAGAACAAGACAGAGGCTAACACGGTCGAGAGAACCATGGTCAGGGCCGAAGAAGAAGATGGCGGGGCCGTGGCGGTAGAGCCCCGCAGAACGAGGGTGGAAGACAGGAGCATGCCGCTCCTCCACCTGCGGAAACAGGTGCCCAACCTCCTCAATATGAGGCGGCACCCAGAGAAGTAGCCGGAGATATTTATGTTATCTTCGGTGGTCTGAGAATAAATGAATCGGTCCAGGATCGAAAGAGAACCGCGCGCGGAGACTCCGCTGAGAGCTCCGAATCTGTGGCGCTGGTTAAGTTTGATCCCGCTGAACGGTCCCCCCCTTTCGGGGAAGATATCACTTTCACTATGGCCGATCGGGAAGGGATCATCGATCCATGCGATGATCCCCTTACTATTACTGGAATCATCGGGAATTGCCGTGTCCACAGGATCCTAGTGGACACCGGAGCTTCATGCAATTTAATGAAGCGCGAGGTTGCTGAAATGTTGGGAGCTGCTGCTCATGACCTCCCGATCGCTAATATAACTCTCTGGTCGTTCGACCAGAGAAGCGTCATTCCATTCGGGAAGATCTTATTCCCAGTCACCATTGGAGAACCATCCAAGGACAGATCGGAGGATTTGGAATTCATTGTCGTTGAAGTCGACTTGGCTTACAACGCCATTATCGGAAGGACCTGCCTCAGTAAGTTCGAGGCGGTCCCATCTACTTATCATATGATGTTCAAATTCCCATACATTCATGGAGTTATTTATGTCAAGGAGGATCAGAAGGTATGTAACGACCCTAATTTGGGCCTAGCTGTTTTGTTAAAAAGTGCTAAATAAAACGGAAACATTCGAATGTAAACTTAAAACGTAGTTCGAAAACATCAAAGTTCGACAGCATAATTTAGAGTGTTTTCCAAAGGACCGGACTCTATCACCGGACAACTGACGACCTCCTTCCCATGCCCCTCTCATACCTCGTCCGCGTCACCTACAAAATCTATAAAGCGGTCACAATCTATTAAAGGAAACTTCACACACGCTACACATTATCTTTTCATTTCTTAATTATACCGTACACGCACACGTGAATCATTCCTTTTAACCGTTTTCTTATTTCCCTCTTCTTTTACACTTATCATTCTCATCATACTTTAACTTTACTGTTGCCGAGAGTAACATGCTCGGTGCATGTCCCGCCCAAGCCAACTGTTACTGTTGGATGACTCGACGGGCCATATGCTTCCCTTCATCGGGTGGGTACTTAGGCGCTACCCCTTTTTCCACCCGGATCCGTTCTGCCCTTTTCGTACGTATCTTTTCCTCTTTGGAACTTAGCATTCCCTTCATCAGGCATGCCCTTCCTTTGGCGAATTGTGTGCTAGGCACGATGTCGGGTTCGGTCGGAATGTCTATCCTTCCTCACCCTGAGTCTTATTACCATTTATCTTGTTCATTCGTGTCTTTTATTTCTTCTTTATTAACCCAATCCCGTTCCCTAAGCCTGAACCTTCCCTTACTATATTGTATTCACTCCGCTTACCGTTTGTTTTCCCTTGCTATAATCTTTCCGTGCTTCCCTGCATTTCGTAACAGGTCTTAGTTACTCGAATTCTGACGTTGTTATCTTATTGTTAACTATGTGATTACCGTAGACCCTACGTGTCCTTTTCCTCGCACGATCCGACGTCGAGACGCAACGAAAACACTTAAAATTAGTATTTCCGCGATAATTTACTTCTTCCTCGAAATCCGCGACAATTCTATGCTGGAAATCAAAATCCGCGAAGATTCTACCTTAGAACCGAATTTCACGATAATATTACACTTCAAGTTTTCGCGACAATTTGTTCTTGCCACAATTCCGCGACAATTTGCTCAACACCTTAAATCCGCGACAATAATTACTCTTCGAAAAATTCGCCACAATAGTTCATTACGCAAAATCCGCGATAATAGATGCTTGCAGGAAATCGGCGACAATTCGCTCAACACCTTAAATCCGCGACAATAATTACTCTTCGAAAAATCCACGACAATAGTTCATTAAGCAAAATCCGCGATAATAATTGCTTGCAGGAAATCCGCGACAATTTTCCTTCTTCGCGGTAATTTTCGATTTTTCGTGTCTTAATGATAATTAACTCGTTTTTGGGCCTCCCCACCCCTATTTATAGACATCCTAACTTTTCTAATTCACACTTTAACCCCTCATTCTTTTCATTTTGACCCCTCCTTTATCTTTTGTTTTACTTTTATATTTTTCGTTTCCTTTTTACGTTCTTTCATTCCCGTATCCCTCGTTATTCCTCATCTAGACTTTACCGCTACTTTCCCTACTATTTGTTCCATCATACCTTTTTCCTGGCTATTACAAGGTAGCTAGACAATGCTACATGAGCTCGTGCCGAACATTGTCACCTGTCAAAAGGGCCCGGGTAGATCTGCTGGAATAGTCACCGCACCCGAGGCAAGCAATGGAACCCGTGGGGTTCAAGTTGATTAATCTGGTTGAGGATGACTCAACCAAAACAACTCGCATCGGGGCACACTTAGCCCTAGCTTTTGAAGATGAACTGATCCACTTGCTGAGAAGCCACGTGGATATATTCGCATGGACCCCGGACGATGTTCCGGGGATTGACCGATCCGATAGTCAACATCAGATCAACACCTAGCCTGGAACGAAGCATGTTAGGCAGAAGAGGAGACGCTATTCTCCCGAAAAAATCGAGATCATCCGGGCTGAGGTGAACAAATTGCTGCTGTCAGGATTCATCAGAGAGATCCACTATACTGAATGAGTTGCAAACCCGGTAGTGGTCTCCAAACTGGATGTGAAGTGGTGAATGTACATCGATTTCACCGATATTAACAAAAGCTGTGAGTCGGACCCCTTCCCCCTGCCGCATATAGACCGACTGGTAGATGCTATGTCTGGCAGCACCATGATGAGTATCATGGATGCTTATTCTGGGTACCATCAGATCTTCCTAGCTGAAGAAGATCAGAAGAAGTCATCATTAATGACCGAAGATGGCGTTTACTGTTATGTGGTTATGCCGTTCGGTCTCAAAAATGCTGGAGCAACATATCAAAGGTTGGTCAACAAAATCTTTAGAGAATTGATCGGCCATATGATGGAAGTTTATATTGATTATATGATTTTTAAATCTATGAATGACGAAGATCATCTTTCTTATTTGTCTCGTTGTTTCGAAGTATGCCGCAAATATAAGCTCAAACTAAATCCAAACAAATGCTGCTTCGGGATCCGAAGTGGAAAATTTTTAGGATATTACGTTTCAGAAAAAGGCATAGAGGTTAACCCTGAAAGGTGTAGGTTATTATTGATATGCAAGCTCCAAGAAACAAAAGAGAATTTCAAAGGCTTACTGGCCGACTCGCGGCGCTAAGCAGGTTTATTTCAAAATCCACAGACCGGACTCTACCCTTTTTGAGAGTGCTAAGAAAAGCAAGTCATCTAGATTGGACCGAAGAGTGCGATCGGGCCTTTTCCGAGTTGAAGACTTATTTAAGCACTCCCCCGGTGACGGTGAGTCCAACTTGTGATGAATCTTTTGGGTTGTATCTTGATGTATCAGAAGTTGCCGTCAGCGCAGCTCTGGTAACCATCCGAGACGATATTCATAGGCCCGTTTATTATGTAAGCCATTCTCTGGTATATCTGCTGAAACCAGATATTCCACTTTGGAAAAATTCATGTTGCCTTTGAAAAAAGCTGTATCCAAGCTGAAACATTATTTTGAAGGCCGAACGGTTTATGTTTATATAGATCAACCTCTGAAGGTGGTTCTTAAACAAAAGGATTTGAATGAGAGATTAGCAAAATGGGCTATCAAACTCAGCGCTATGTATCTGGAATTCTTGCCCCGAAGGGCGATCAATGCTCAGGTTCTAGCCGACTTTGTGGTTGAAATGACCCGATCGACCATATATCTTAACCAAGAGGATGATCGATGGACGATCCACGTAGATGGGTAGACCTTCGGAGGAAGAGGAGTAGACATTACCCTAACAACGGTACAAGGCGACCTTATTCATTCCGCAGTTAAATTTTCCTTTGCTGGAACAAATAATGTGGTAGAATACTAGGTTGTATTATCGGGAATGACCTTGGCTCGAAAAATGGGAGTTAGCAGAGTACGAATGTTCTCAGACTCAAAGTTAGTAGTGGAACAGTTCGCAGGGAGATTTGAAACTTATGATCCGATGATGAGATTATATTGTGCCAAAGTCCTGGAATTATCCAAAAAGTTCAGTGAGTTTTCTCTTGACCATGTGCCACGAGAGCAGAATAAGGTTGCCGACGCACTAGCCAAATTGGCCGCGGGCATACCTGACATAGAGCCGAGCACTATTTCGGTCCATATCCAGGACCGACCTTCGGTCGAGATATCAGTGACCGAACAGTCTAATGAAGAGATCGGGGCTCTATGCCATGAACTCCAGGGCTTGAATATTAACGCTACTGAATCTTCTGGGGAACCCAATTGGATGGATTCATTTATTAAATACCTTTCAAACGGCTATCTCCCTGAAGACAAGTCTGAAGCCAGAAAAAAAGAAGTCCGGGCTAAGAGATTTATCTTGGTTGACGGACGTTTGTTTAAAAAGAGTTTTGAGGGCCCGCTTCTGTTCTGCTTATCCCCTATTGAGGCTGAAGTCGTCATGATTTATGTTCATGAAGGGGTATGCCGCATTCATTCAGGGGCTCGATCTTTATACCACCGCATCATTAGAGTTGGATATTTTTGTCCAACGTTGCTTGCAGATGCCAAGAAATACACTAAACGTTGCGCCATATGTCAGTACCATGCTCCGATCCCGCAATTGCCTGGGGCTCCCTTAACGGTTACCCCATTGCCTTGTCCGTTTGACAGATGGGGGATTGATATCCTCGGACCTTTCCCTCGGTCAATAGGGCAAAGAAAATTTTGTATTGTAGCGGTGGAGTATCACTCGAAGTGGATTGAAGCAGAAGCAGTAGCCATTTTCTCAGAGAAGGTTGTCAAACACTTTTTATGGAGGAATATCGTGAGCCGCTTCGGGGTTCCCCGAGCACTCATATCAGATAATGTGACTCAGTTCCGTGGAAAGAGCATACGGGATTTATGCACCAAGTTGGCATTATCCAACATTTCTAGTCAGCAGCCCATCCCCAAACTAATGGACTTACGGAGGTATCTAACAAGGTTATCTTGAAAGGATTGAAGACCAAATTAGAAGATTTTGGAGGGAAATAGCCTGAACACATCTACGAGGTCTTATGGGCATACCGAACTACACCTCGCTCAACAACCCAGGAATCACCTTTCTCATTGGTGTATGGGACCGAAGCTGTTAGCCCGGTGGAGGTTGCCATCCGATCACTTAGGATATCTCAATATGATGAGCATATGAATGATGAAAGGAGATTATTGGACCTCGAGATGATCGAAGAAAAGAGATATGCGATTTACGCGCTGATGCGTGCTTATCAGCGAACTATGGAACGAGCCCATAACAAACGAGTCCTCCCAAGGGAATTCTTTGAAGGCGATCTCGTCCTCAGAAGCATAAAAGTGCATAGGAACGTCGGAAAGCTGGACAGAAATTGGGAGGGACCGTATCGAATATCAGAGAAATTGGAATCAGGTGCGTATAAACTTGAAACATTGGATGGTATAGAGGTCCCCCGAACTTGGAATGTCATGAATTTAAGGCGATACTTCTTGTGAACTTTCGATTAACTTGTTTGACTTAATTAACGTACATTCCTTTAAACGTAAGCCGAAAACAAGTAAGTACAAAACAAATTATTTCTAATTGAGTGATGGACCGATCTTGAAGTTGGGTGATTTAGGACGAATCCGGACTGGTGACCGAAGCTTCCTATCCGCAAGGCTCCCAAGTCGTAGTGATCGCTCTGACAAGTCAGATGCTCCTGCACTTGCCTAGTCCCATGGATGTGTTGCGATTCTCCCAGAACTCATTACGAACTAAAACACTCCCTTCAATGGCATTCATTCTTGGAAAATGGCCTTTGTACTCACAAAATCTGCCACGAAAATAGGAATGGGGGAGTCAACATATCGAAACACAAGTTCGGTCCTATTATGAGACATATGATGAGCAAAAGCTTAGCCAATATAACCTACGGGACTTCAGTAGAACCAAGGTTCGGCCGAAGCTTATAGGGACTCATATTGAACCTGGACCGCGTCTTTCTAATCAAGATCTGATTCCAAGGACGGAATAAGAGTGATCTACATACAATGTAAAACGACCGATCCAATCAGAATTGACCTGAGTGTGCCAAACATAATATATGGGACCGATGTTTTAACACCCTATAAACATCCCCGATCTTACACTTGGTGGTTAAAACACTCTTGTTAATATGAAACATGATAATTCACATAAAAGTCAGTTACAATATTTTGTTCTGACAATTAAGAAGACAAGAATTAGGAGGAAAAAGTCGTATATTGAAAACAAGGAGCAAAGCAGGTACAAAATACAACTGAAATTTAACTACCCTGCCCATCTTCTTTGTCTTCAATTCCCTGCTCCTGCAGTTCGGTCCGGGCCACGAGCTGCTTCAGTTCTTCCTAAGGGGATCGGCGGTAGGGAGACGTTCGCCTTCAGATGAGAACCGGGGAGAACCTTCTACACGGGAACGGCTCCCTGCAGCAATAAAGCAATGGTATTAGCATTAATAAAGGAGTTGTTTCCGATTTGGTAGAGGTCGGATAAGCTTAAAGAATGAATCCGAGCCATTATCACCTCCTCTACCACTCCAAATACCCGAAACACGAGCCCCTCTCCCATTGAGGGCTGCCCTGTGCAGCGCAGGGTCAGTGTGCCCGCGCTGGTGGTTTGGATCGGGGGGTTCCCGAACCCCGATGGAACCAGCATACCCCCCGTTGCTGATTCACTTTCCTCAGCACTCCCCGTTGCTTCGCGTTGTCCTTCAGAAGAACGGACCGAAGCAGCAGCCATACGCTTGAACCGAGAGCTAGGCATCGTCTCAGTCGAGTCTGCAAAACAAATACATAAGGATCAGGAAAGGATAGAATAAAAACATTACTTCATACCCGATCCTTCTGACGGATCTGAACTAGAAAACATCTCCTTCGGGGCTGGGGCTCCGGTCCTACCCGCGACACCCATTTCTATCAATCTTTTCTCCCGAAGCAGTTTCGTTCGCTTAAGGCGTGCTTCGGGAGGGGGGAACATCGCAAGTATATTCGCGGTGTCCGGACGAGAGGGGTTGAACCTGGTTCGGTCCAACTGGCCAATGCGTGGGTGAGTTATGCGTGGCCACACTTTCAACATGTCCTCTTTAGGGACTGTTATCCACATATAACAAGACTCCCACGCATTGAAAGACTCGTCTTTATCGACTATAGCGCACTCTTTAGTGCGCACCGCTATATAGTATAGTTTGCAGCATCCTAACAGACCTTTACCCCTTCGAGACCCCACCAAGAATAGGTTGAAAAAATGTTCTAAGGTCGAGGCCCTGTTCTGTTGGTGGCAATAAAATATGAACACCACTATATATACATAACTACCCGGAAATAACGCAAAAGTAGGGCAGTGAATTTGGTTAAGAACGGCTGCTACAAAAGGATGCAGCGGAAAACGAAGTCCGCACTTTAAAGAAGCGTAACTGAACGGAATAGCGGACGTCGGCACATTCATTTCCGCCGGAAGGAAACATGGAATATCTTCCCGTCCCTTCCAGATGGAATAATGTGCCGGAATCGAAACCTAGACCTAAACTCCTCAATATCCAACTCAGACATGGCTCGGTATCTCATTTTATGAGAAGCCATAGAATATACCTTAACGAAAATCGGAATGAAATGGGTTGAACGTGAAACAAATTGAGGGCGCAGAGAGCTCGATTCGGTAGTTCTTCCTTCGCGAAATGGCGATGAGGAGAAACACCCAAAACCCCGATTTAAAAATTAATTTCCCGACCAATGGTGAGCTGCCAAGTAATATTGCCACAGACGATGGCAGTACAAGCACACTCATCACGCCTGTTGAATTATCGAATGTGAAGAGGCGCAAATCTGGATATTAATATTTAAAAAATAACAAGGATAAAAGTATAACACAAATATACGCTATTGAGTTTTAAATACAAATTAATTGCTATACTTATAAACTTAAGTGAAAGATCGGTCCCCTGGACGCTCACCACCAGTAGGTACGGTCCCATGTTCTCACGAATGTGTAAACATTGTGTGATCGGCCTTGTATCACCTCTCCGATGGCAATCAGCCCGAGGGGCTAGTGATGAGAACTCTAGGACCGGGCACCTTGCAACGGATGAGGCCAGTAACGATTGGGCCGATCCATATGGTGGAAGCGAACTTGTGCAACCCATTAATACACTTAAGGTATAATGGCTCGATGTTCTACGAAAGGACAGAAGATAACCTTGGCGAGATAAAACGTTTTCTAACAACTGGCTCGTGGTTCGGTCCAAACGGTTACAAACCCACGCTTTTCACGCTTCGGGCCTTCACACGTTTACCACGCCTCGGGCCCGATCACGCAGACCACGCCTCGGTCCCGACCTCGTTTTACATCGTGCGACAACAACCTCTAACAAACCTGTCAGAGGCGGTTACAGAGCGTGAATTACACACGCCATTGATTCTATAAATACAAAGCACAACGACGGAAATAGCAGGACCCTTTGGACGCGTAAGAACATGTCGTTACCCTGCTGAAGTTCTTACTGCTTTCTTATTCCTTGTCATCTTCTTTAAACCTCTGCTGTATTTTGCAATGGCTTGCTTGATTAGTGAACATGCTAAGAGCTTAATTCGCTCTTAGTCAAGTGATTTTCTCCCTAATTCCTGGGGTTTCCACTATAAATTGTTGTGCATCATTGTTGATATTACTCGGGAGTATTTTCGGTATTATGACATCTCGGGAGCTCGTCTGACGTGGTTATGTGGTATTCTTGATGTTCTCGTGTATTTACGTCACTTCATAGTTTCGAGGGTATTTTTGTAATTTGGACATTTCGGGCCTTCGTATGAGCTTTCGATCAACGTTTCTAGCAGTTTTGGACATATTCGGACCCGGACGGGGTCAAGGGTATTTTCGTAATTTGGCACCCAAGGAACGTGCCGGTAAGTTGTGGCGGCGTTTTTGGTTGAGCGTTCGGTAACTGGAAGCGATGAATTATTTTACGGGGTCTTCCGGTATTATTTCGTTGTTATTTTTGGCTAATTATCGATCGAGGTGCATTTCTGGAGTTCTGTTACAGTATGATATTTATTCAAGTTTATTTTAATATTATATGTTTACTTTGTGCTGAATCCAGTGGAATTGGGCTCGTGGGCCTGAGACTTGTTTGTTGGGCTGGATTTCTCTATAAATATGAGCCCCATGGCACTGAAAAGAGGTCGGACCCTTTTTTCATCTCCAAGGCAAGACTTTCGCCCGAACTCGTGAGACTTAGTTTTTCAGCCTCGATCCGCGAGATTTCGTACCAAATCTCGCGATCACCCCCTTTGTGCTACTATTCGCGAGATTTCCAGCCAAGTCTCGCGACCACCTCCCTTTGTATCACTATTCGCGAGAATTCGTACCAAAACTCGCGATTTGCCCCTGCAAATCACTATTCGCGAGTTTTGGGCAGTTTCACCGTAACGGAGCTTTGGCAGTTTCACCGTAACGGAGCTTTGGGCAGTTTCACGGTAACAGAGCTTTGGCAGTTTCACGGTAACAGAGCGTTTGGGCAGTTTCACCGTAACAGAGCTTTGGTAGTTTCGCCGTAACAGAGTGTTTTTGGCAGTCCCGATCGTTTTCCGATCCGCTTCCATCTTGATTATTGATATCACATCATTGTAATTGTATTCTTTGAATATCATAGTGAAACCAAGGTAGAGCTTTGCTATCCCGAGGATGTAAGCTCACACATTGTGGGCCCAACCTCGTATATCGCTCGTATCCCCACATAAACTGAATTCCGAATAATTAAAAAATTGACTGATCTAAAATTAAATACTCAAAATATTTTTAGACTAGATCAATTGTTATTTCCATTTTCTTAATCGTTCTCCCATAAAAAACAAATCAAAACCGAGTTCGTTTGCTGAAGAACCGGATGACTGTTGGTACCCCTAAAAAGGGATCATAACATATTGCATAGGGGTGAGCAAAAGTTTTGGAATACCAAATACCATACTAAAATTTTGTTATTTCGGTATTTGGTATTTTGTATTCGGTTTGGTAGTTGATTTTATGAAATTATGGTATTTGGTTTGGTATTCGGTAATAATAATAAAAATTCGGTAAATACCGAATACCAAATTAATATTTAAGAAATATATATATTTTTAAATGAATAATAGATCATTCAATTATTAATATTGGATTGAATGTAGGGTTTTAAGTCATTATTCGAATTTCCACATATTATTACTATAATAGGTAGACGAGTCATTGATTTTTATAGAAGTTCTTTGAGTTTGAAATGTGTAGAGACACTTATATGCACTCAAGATTGACTCTGTGAACTACATTCTGATGATATTTAAAAATATCAATATGAGCAAGATAACTTTGAGAATAGTAATTTAGTTTCCACATGAGTAAACTATCAACTTCTCATTTATTTTCTAATAATTATTTTTCGTATTTGCTTTCTGAAGTTTCAGAACATTCTACGCTTTATATAGGAGTAGAAACTAGAAGAATTGAAGATTGTATTATTATATAAATAGAGTAATTTGATCGGTTACTCAATGTTTTTTAATATATTTTTATATATAAATGATCGAAATAATTTTTTTATTTGCTTTTAATTTTGGTATTTTGGTACCGATACCGAAATTATTTCGGCATTTCGGTATCGGTACCAAAAAATTATTGGATCGGGATCGGTATTCAATATTTAATTTAGTTTGGTATTCAGTATTTCAATATTTAGTTTGGTTCGGTATTCGGTACCGAATGCTCACCCCTGTCATTGCATGTAATTTTCATGCTACACTTCTGCATCGTGATCTTTGTCATTCTATTGTGCTGACATTCATGATTGTTGATGGGCTTAGTTGCTATTTAACGAATGCTGCTTGAATCTTATATTGGTACAATTGATGGACTAGGTGATTTATGGATACATTTTTGTGATGACAATAAAGTTTAGCTCAAAGTATACCATACATAATTATAAAGTAACATATAGCCCAAGTGGGAGATTGTTCTATCATTAATCCAACGTTGGACTTATATGTAAATAATTATGTGTTGAGAATTATATTATTTAAAAGTCTATTAAAATTGATCAAATTAATTGAACTTAAAGTATCTAATACGGTGTGAGCCTTTACTGTGTAGAGACTATTGAGCTTCTACTTCTATAATGGGCTGAAATAGGAAACTCTAATTGACGTCTATAAATATAGTCGTGGTCCCCAAGTCATACGTACTTTTCCAGATCTATTCTACATCCCATCGAGAGATTGACTCAATGAGAAACCTAAAGGACTTCTCCACGATATACGTATTGATGCGGAAGACCCACAATCGGATTTACTGACCTACTCGACTACTTTGTTATACGGTAAGATCCGATTGATTTCAATGGATCCAGGTAATTGTTAAATTCTCTATCTTAATTCTCAATAATTTTAATAGCGACTACTCGAGCAAATGTTTTATTGTAGAAGCATAGTTGCATCTCATTTTAGTTTATTGTATCCATCGTAAGCAATTTCCTCATCTCTCGAGGGGACATAATTTTGTTGTGTTAGCAAATAGGTCATTATGTCTATGCAACTTTGAATATTGTTTCGCTTACCTTTTCTCATACAAACCCAAAGCTCTCTCTTCTCGTGGCAAATTAAATTAGAGATACTTACTTCATTCCGTAGCTGATTGACTTTATCCCTTCCAATGAGACGTTGTTCAATCTATAGACCGAACTCAGTTTGAGAAGACATATATGTTCATTTAATGGAGGATCCAATTCCTATAATATCGTTCAATTTTTTTCTTCCGTTTCTTGAAATCCCACTATCAATAATATGTATTAAACAAACTAGAATGATCAAGTAACACAAATTAAAGAATAAAAAATCAACGTTTATACAAATACGTATATCGTTCTCCACTTTGATTGATCTCATAATACCTCCCAAACTCTCACATAAGTAAAAGACTTTTAACCTCCAGATTGTATGCTTCCAAAGCTTTGTCGACGTAGTCATAACTATTATAGCCACTTGGATGAGCACGATGCACCCTATCATAGTTTCCACTAAACGTATGCACCTCCTTGCGAAGCACGCACCATTTCTTCCTCGCAATAGTAACTTGTCACAACCTTCAAGAAAGACTATATCCTCTGAAAATTGTTCGTCACTAGGTTCACTAACATGTTCAACCAAGTAAAACATAATAGCTCGACTTCTTCATAATTTCATCATTGAGAAGTAGCCATGAAACTTTAAATACAAAAATGTTGTCAATGCGACAGTGCATCAATGATGTTGATATACAACGCTATGTTAAAACAAATACATCATATTAATACATTATTGAATAACCTACTAATCATTCATTTAAAAAATATTGAATACTAAATGATAAAACAATACAAGTGTGGTTGCTACAACACCCTCAATCCTCTAGCTCCATCCAATAAAAAATTTGTTACAATAATTAATGGAGCATGTACCAGCAGAAAAAAAAAACTTCAAATATGATTGGAAACAAATAAAAGACTGTAAAAATGAATTGATTATACACCATGACCACAAAAGAGTAACAAATGAAATAATTTATATGTTTCCAAAAAGTATAGAGACACACATCCAAACAATCACTCTGTACAATACAAAAGTATAGACAAAAAGGAAAAGATCTCTAATGAAAAATCCAAACAAGATTCAAAGGACAAACATACACAATGAACCAAGCAATAGAAACAACAACTAATTGATATTCGAAGAAAAGAGTAACAACGGCTATTAAGATAGAACTCAATACCACGAAAAATGAGTAGAGAGGAATTATATTGATAATAAAATACGACATTAAATCTAATCCAAATAAATTCGATGAGCATTGCATACAAATTAAAGTAGATATTGCTTGATTTCATCCTCAAACATGATGAATCAAAGAATGAATATCCCGACACTCTATGAAACAAATTAAAAGTATATCTTGAACCCTTTACCTACACCAAAAAGGAAAAAAACATATAAAAGGATATAAAGGACGACAGGCAAGGGAATAAATAAATAGAAGAAAGAATCAAAGACCAGATTCATGCGATTATATCTATCCATATACCAAAGAGGCAAAGAAACGCGAAAACTCAAAAAAAAAGAAAAGGAAGAAATACAAAAAATTAAAAAAGAATGTAGTATGCTGAAGGTAGATATCGGCCATATTTACTGATGGTCGTAGAGAAGACAAATAGAGAAGAAATACAGTGGAAATCAGATACGTGAGAGTATTTTACCATTGAGAAGATTTAACAACTTTTCACTTATTTTTTTTATAGTCCTAAATAATTGAGAAGAGAGAGTAGATCACTCTTGCTCCTTAGGAAACTAATGCACAAGTTGACGTGGAATTTGTACAATCTTTTTCGTGACAGGTGGGTGCTGAATCAGGCTGGGCGCCCACTGTTGTGGAAAGTTTAATGGCTCGTCAAGATCAAGCGATGCTAAGAGGCTGACTTGAACAAGACATATGACTTGGCATGTAAACCTACAACAAGAGAGAGAGTAAATGAAACATAAAAAAAGAATAAGATTTAAGCCCACGTCTTAAATGATTTACTTACGTTACTCCAAATGTTTTCAAAGGAAGAGTGTGTTAATCGTGATATGTGCTAACATATTTTTGCACCCCATAAAAATAAATAATAAAAAAATATACCCATTTTATGAGTAAGGGGCTAATGAAAGTTCTCGAGAAAAATATACGAAAAGGAACCAGATTTTGTACGTGGAAAAAATTTTGTAAAAGAAAAGATAAAATGCAAATGAAGTTTGTAGTTTTACAACAAATAAACAAGATTTATAAATTGGAAAGAAAAATAATCATCTTCGGGTGACAATACATGTCGAATTTTCGATTCCAAAATGAAGTGGTTAGCGGTACCATCATTAGGTCATCCAAACTCCCAATCTTTCACAATTTTACATTGTTTGTATATATTTGTAGTCCAGCCCAATTACAAGTCTTACGGCTCATCTCTGTAAAGAAACTCAAATGGTAAACAATCTTCCATTAGTCCTCAAAATCAATTGGTCCCAAATACTCCCAAAAGTCACAAGCCAAACATATCATCTAAATATCTCGATATACTTACTTTATCAATTCGTAAACAACTTTATAAGAGTATCTGTGTCATCAAATAATATTTTCTAAGAGCAATATCAGAAATCCCCTGGTATACGTAATTGAAGGATTCTAGTACATAAATCACAAATTTGTCCTGAGGATGTTATTGTAGTGATCACAAAT
>RWGZ01001221.1:69930-195031 GCA_009725065.1 Utricularia reniformis | reverse complement strand
TGCAAAATAAATACATAAGGATCAGGAAAGGATGGAATGAAAACATTACTTCATACCCGATCCTTCTGACGGATCTGAACTAGAAAACATCCCCATAAGGGCTGGGGCTCCGGTCCTACCCGCGACACCTATTTCAATCAATTTTTTCTCCCAAAGCAGCTCTGTTCGCTTCAGGCGTGCTTCGGGGGAGGGGGGAAACATCGCAAGTGTGTTTGTGGTGTCCGAACGAGAGGGGTTGAAACTGGTTCGGTCCAAGTGGCCTATATGTGGGTGTGTTATGCGTGGCCACACCTTTGACATGTCCTCTTGTGGGACTGTTATCCACACATAACAAGACTCCCACGCATGGAGAGACTCTTCTTTATCAACTATAGTGCATTCTTTAGTGCGCACCGCTATATAGTATAGTTTGCGGCATCCTAACAGACCCTTACCCCTTCGGGACCCTACCAAGAACAGGTTAAAAAAGTGTTCTAAGGTCGGGGGCCCTGTTCTGTTGGTGGCAATAAAATATGAACGCCACTATATACATATAACTACCCGGAAATAACACAAAAGTCGGGCAGTGAATTTCTTTAAGAACGGCTGCTACAAAAGGATGCAGCGGAAAACGAAGCCTGCACTTTAAAGAAGCGTAACTGACCGGAATAGCGGATGTCGGCACATTCATTTCCGCCGGAAGGAAACAAGGAATATCTTACCGTCCCTTCCAGATGGAATAATGTGCCGGAATCGAAAACGTAGACTTAAGCTCTTCAATATCTAACTCAGACATGGCTGGGTATCTCATTTTATGAGGAGCTATAGTGTATACCTTAACGAAAATCGGAATGAAATAGGTTGAACGTGAAACTGATTAAGGGTGCAGAGAGCTCGATTGGGCAATTTCTTCCTTTGCGAAATGACGATGAGGAGAAACAGTACCCAAAACCCCGATTTAAATATTAGTTTCCCAACCAATGATGAGCTGCCACATAATATCGCCACAGACGATAGCAGTACAAATACACTCATCACGCCTGTTGAATTATCGAATGTGAAAGCCGCAAGTCTGGATATTAATATTTAAAAAATAACAAGAATAAAAGTATAACACAAATATATGCTATTGAATTTTAAATACAAATTCATTCCTTCACATATAAACTTAAGTGAAAGATCGGTCCCCTGGACGCTCACTACCAGTAGATATGGTCTCATATTCTCCCGAACGTATAAACATTATGTGATCGGCTTGTATCACCTCTACGATGGCAATCAAGCCCGAGGGGCTAGTGATGAGAACTTTAGGACCGAGTACCCTGCAATGGATGAGGTCCAATAACGATTGGGCTAATCCACATGGTAGAAGCGAACTTGTTCAGCCCAGCAATGTACTTAAGATGGAATGGCCTGATACTCCGCGATGAGACCGAAGATAACCTTGGCGAAATAAAATAGTTTCTGACAGCTGGCACCGTAGTTCGGTCCAAACGGTTACAAACTCATGCGTTCCACGCTTCGGGCCTCCACACGTTTACCACGCATCGGGCCAAATCATGCAGACCACGCCTCGGTCCAGGCCTCGTTTTATATCGCGCGACAACAATCTCTAACAACTTGTCAGAGGCGGTTAAAAAGCGTGAATTTCATACGCCATCAACTCTATAAATACAGAGCACAACGACGGAAAATGCAAGACCCTTTGGACGCATAAGAACATGCCGTTATCCTGCCGAACTTATTGTTTTCTTATTCCCTGTCATCCTCTTTAAGCCTTTATTACATTCTGTAATGGATCTTTTGATTAGTGAACATGCTAAGAGCTTAATTCGCCCTTAGTCAAGTGGTTTTCTCCCCAATTCATGGGGTTTCCACTATAAATCGTCTTGCCTCATTGTTATTTCCAATTTCTTAATCGTTTTCCCATTAAAAACAAATCAAAATCGAGTTCGTTTGCTGACGAACCGGACGACTGTTGGTACCCCCTAAAAAGGGACTATAACACTAATTAAACATGTTACTAAACAATGCCCATAACGTAACTCCAAGGATATTCCACAAGCATTCAATTGACAAATTGATAAATTAGTTAGTATAAGTTCAAAGAAATTTAACCAAGATTGATTGAGAGAATTGTTTATTTTAGAATTCATTAAACATGAACTTCCTTTAAAATTTATTGAGCATGATGAATTTAGGAATCTTTTTGAATATTTGAACTATGGGTGACTCAAATTACTAGAATACTGTTAAATTTATTTGACTAGTTATTTGTGAACTTCACTTTTTACCGATGGATTTGTTTCGTTGAATGCATATTAATTGGAAGTTGCAAAAAAGAATAATTATTTCTGTTTACATGACGTCACCACATACTGAAATATTGTTATCTTAAAAGGTTTTTTATCTGCTTAAATTTTGGGTGAATGAGAGTAAATATTTACCATTACATTGGATAATATTTCTCTACAAATGATGTGCTTGTTGACCATTTTAAGTTGAAACTTGGAAAGGAAAAAATCATATGATTTGTAATAGTAAGTTATTACATGTGAAAGAGGGCTTGAAAAACATTGAAGTTCTATTATACGAAAAACGAAAAGGAAAAATATCGTATTTTGTAGGTGAAAAAGTTTTCTATAAACGGAATGATAACAAACCAACCCGACTATGGCTTTGGAATCCAGTATAAACATCAAATTTGTAAATTTACAACAAGAGAACAAGTTATATAAATCACAAAAAGAATTCTTCATCTTCCATCGAACATGGTCATCAATTTTGGATCCCGAAAGGGATGTCTATTGGCACACTATCATTTAGTCATGTTTTCATACCTTCCGGTATGGAAAATACCAAGCGGTACCGGTATTTCGACCTGTATCACCCGGTACCGGGTTTCCGGGTCGGAATCCGTATTTTTTCAGGTTGATACGGAAAAAAAATTAATTTTTTTTAAAAAATAAAAAATAATGATACCATACCGATGTGTACCGGAACGATACGTCGGACCGGTATGAAAACATTGTCATTAAGCCATCAAAACTCTCATCATTTGACAATTTAACATTGTGTATATTAATTTGCAGTCCATCCCAATTATAAGTCTTATGGCCCAACGTTGATATTTAGTTTATGAAAATATCTATAGATGTCCATATTTAGTTTATACGGGAAAAACTGTAAATAAAAATATTAATTATAGTAATAGCTTGATAAATATATTAATAATAAGACCAGTAAATATATTTTTTTATAAATTTGGATACTATATTGTAATTTTAACTTAGATATTGGGAGTTGAACAATATTCCTTGGGCTAATAAGTTGGATTATAAATTGAGCTTTTTTAGGAAGTTAGCCCTATTAGATTAGCCGTTGTTCGTCTTCGTGAACTAGCGGGCCCGAACGTTCTTTTTGAAAGTGGCTTTAATATTATGGTCTTTAAAGTATAGACTTTCATGTCATAGCAATGTATTTCAGGAAGAATATACGTGTGTTTTGGGTTTAATAGTTGTCACTTGTTTATAGTTTTGTTGATTTAGGCATTATTGTTGTTAAATTAGAAAATAAATTGAGAAAATAGCGTCCATTCTAAAAGTTTGTTGATTTTTGTAAACTTCATCCTAATTTTTTTTTGGTATTTTCAATAATAAAACTTAATATTTTTCCACTATTCAACCCATATTTGTAAAAACGTGCAAATTTAATCATATAAGTTAAGAATTAATCCCCAAATTTTTAGTGGCACAAACTGGTCATTGTAGTTTATATTTGAAGAGAGGTGATGAATTAATACTCTTCAACCTAGTGAAACTAGCGGAGGAAAATGAGGTGATTCTCTAAATGATCTACGCAAATCAGAGAATCTAAAAGAGCATTTGGGATGCAGTAATTGCACATCAAAATAGGCTTACCATCATTGATTTAAAAAGGCTCAATCAAACCTCAAGCCCAACAATACTACACAAACGGTCATATTGTGTATTAAATGCAGTTATGCTCCAACGGCTAGAAATCTGTGTATAGTTACATGCAACAATAAAAAAATGTATCTTTTGAGAACAACATTTCTTTCTTATTCAAGAACAAGCTCAAGCTAAAGCAAAAAATCTAAGCTAGACTCCAAGTTAGAGCGTTAAAGAATCATTTCTTGGTGACAGTTAAAAGATTCTAAAAAGAAACAAACCAAAAACGTTGGAAGAAGCTCTGTAAGTTATCAAATCCAAAAAAACTGTATACCTTTTGTCTATCTATTGAGTAAACATGTCCGGTACTTCACTATGTCCTCCAACATTTGATGGTAAGGACTACCGCATATGGACAAGAAAAATGCAAACATACCTACAAACTCAAAAGCAATGGGAAGTCTTCCAAGAAAATATCGAAACTGGAGCAGAAACTTACACTCCAGAAGCTGAAAAAACTATAATCGAATTAGCAGAAGCCAACAAGAAACGTAAGAAACTCAGAGCCTTACATGTGTTAGCAAATGCAATTGTTGGAGACACCTATGAACTCATTATAGATTGTAAGACTTCACTTAAAACCTATGAAATCCTTGCAAAAGCTCATACCATTACAGTAGACAAACTCGAAAAACAAATCACCCACCAATGGCTGATGCTGGATCACTTAGAATTGAAACCTGGAGAATCAATCACAAATTTAGTTGGATCTCTTAATGGAATCATGAAAACAACTCAATAAGTTAGGAGAAACAATTGATGACAGAAGAATCAAAGAGAGGACCATCAGTGCACTACCGAGTTCCTTTGATATGGCTATCACATCTTTCGAAACCAAAGGCAACATGAAAACCTTCAACCGTGAGCAACTCTTATATGCCTTATAGAGTTCAAAACTTAGATATCAAACGAGAGCAAGCAAAGGAAATAGAGATAGCACATTCAAGGCCAATGTATTTGACAACAATAATGCATAAAAGAAATATTCGGACCATATCCTCTTTGTCCATACTGCACACAAAAGAATCATCAATCTGCAAATTGCTTCTGGCACCCGGACAAGATCTGTACCTACTGCAAAGACAAAGGACATACTAAAAGAGTTTGTAGAAAAAATGGGAATGAGAAGAAATTGAAGAAAGGACAAAAAACATAGGACATTTAGATAAGAGCATGAGTAGTGTAACTTTCGATTCAAATGATAAAGAAGTCTATGATATTTACATGTTGCGACTAGACACTATTTTATCTTCGACAACAGACTTAACCAAAGAACTTTGGCTATTGGATAGTAGATGTAGCAACCACATATCAAACAATTTCTCAAGCTTATTAGACTACCAACCACTCTATGGAAAACCGATAGAAAAGCATATGAAACTCATATTCAAGTCATGAGAATTGGTACAATCCGAATGAAAATAGAAAAAAAATGTATTGAACATAAATGATGTCTATTATGTTCCAAAAGTATCACATAACGTGTTTAGTGTGGGACAATTGATGGAAAAAAATATTTAATACCAACTTCAACGATTGGAGTTGTAGCGTTATTACTCCAACAGGCAGACATGTCATGAAAATTCAAATGAACAGCATAGTTTTCCCTTTTAAACCTTTGGAAGAATTAGAAAAAAAATTAAGAGGTATCTTTAATAGCAAAAAAATGCAAAACTTTGGTACAGAAGATTGAGACATCATAACTTCAATTAATTGAATATAATTCATAAAAGTAAATTGGTGGAAGGATTACCTAATGTCACAGATTTACACGACTACTGCGAAGTGTGCCAAATAGGAAAAATTTGCAAATTGCATTTGCAAAAGGAACTTGGAAAACAACAAGAAGGTAATAATTCATTCATACAGATGTTTGGATATATTTTTTGACCAATAGAAATTAAGTCACTAGCTGCTTCAATAACTTCAAAGCACATGTTAAAAACCAAAGTGATGAAAAAATAAAATATATAAGGAGTGATAATGGTAGAAACTATACTCCCTATAAACTAGTTGATTTATGCAGCGAAGAAGGGATAGTTCATCAATTCACTATACATACTGATGAGAATTCTAGGACCAGACACCCCATGACGGATAAGACCCATTAATAATTGGGCCGATTCAAATGGTAGAAACGAACCCTTGCAGCCCACTTATACATTTAACGAACAGCGGCCCGATGTTCCACGAGAGGACCAAAGATGGCATTGGCGAAATAAAGCGTTTTCTGGTAACTGGCTCCATGGTTTGGTCAAAACGGTTACAAACCCACGTTTTCCACGCTTCGGGCCCCCACACGTTTACCACGCCTCGGGCCCGATCACGCATACCACGCCTCGGTCCCAGCCTCGTTTTACATCGTGCGACAACAACCTCTAACAAACCTGTCAGTGGCGGTTACAGAGCGTGATTTACACACGCCACTGACTCTATAAATACAGAGTGCGACGACGGAAATAGCAGGACCTTTTGGACGCGTAAGAACAGGCCGTTACCTTGCCAGAGTTCTTATTGCTTTCTATTCCCTTGTCATTTTCATTAAGCATCTGTTGTATTTTGTATGAATTATTTGATTAGTGAACAGGCTATGAGCGTAGTTCGCTCTTAGTCAAGTGGTTTTCTCCCCAATTCCTGGGGTTTCCACTATAAATCGCCGTGTCCATTTATTGTTTCCGGTTTTAATCGTATTCCACACCAAAAACAAATCAAAACCGAGTTCGTCTGCTGATGAACCGGACAACTGTTGATACCCCCTAAAAAGGGACCATAACACACACACTTCTCAATAAAATGGAGTAAGTGAACGAAGAAATATGACTATAATGAATATGGCTCGTTGCTAGCTATATCAAAATGAACTACCTTTAGAGTTATGGGGAGAATCGGTAAACACTTATGTTTATCTTTTAAATAGGTTGTCAACCAGTGAAACACCGTTCGAACTATGTTATGATAAATACCTAACATAGGTCATTTAAGAGTTTTTGGATGTGTGTACTACATGTACATTCCAAATGAAAGAAGAACCAAATTGGACAAAAATTCATGGGATATAGTGACACTATCAAAGGATTCATAGTTTTCGATTTAAGCACAAAGTCAATAGTATTAAGTAGGGATGTGGTGTTCAAGAAAAAAAATAGAAGTGGAAACTTGATAAGGAATCTGAAGAAGACTACTCTCATGGGACGAACGACAATAAACAATCAATTTCCACTATGGAAAGACACTGGACAGACTGAAGAAGAAAAAACACAGAAGGAACAAGAAGCAAGAGATAGAAGATAAACAACACAAAGACACACCAAAAAATCATGAGCCATTGAATTTGACTTCACAAATAAAAGAGCTTGAAATTGATACAAAAGTAGAGCAATTGGAAAAGAATTCCGAACATAACCTTGATGAATCAAACTTTGGAAACCTTATAAGAAATGAAGAAAAAGTTCAAGAGTGTGAACTAATTACTGAAGAAGGAGTGGAAATAATGTTGAAAAATATGAAAATACATGGTTCTGTAAATCAGCCTAGGATTGAGGAAGATACATGTCATGCCCCAAAATCGGGTCTAGAAGTTTTTGGTTCGCGATGTGCTTACCTCTAGTATTAGAATGAATACTCGATTGTTTTCACTTGCATCTTGTACCCTAAGAATTTAACATCGGAACATTCTACATATTCGAATATTTAAATAACATAACTTTAACGTAACTCACTACATGCTTTGTAAGATCCATGATATATAATGTGATGTCAATGAAAGAGGGATTGTATCTCTCTATATTGATGATATTGAATATCATCAACATATTCTCATAACAATAAAAGAGAGATTGTGTCTCTATTTCTCCTCTTATGAGAATATCATATATTCTCATCACAGGAGAAAATGAAAAAGCTGGTACAGTTACAAAACTTATGAGCACATTTGAAATGTCAAATTTTTGAGGAATGAGTTATTTCATAGGAATGGAAATAACACATATGTTTGATTAAATTTTTTTTGGGACAATCAATGTACTCCAAGGATTTTAATCACGAGACACAAATTAGAAAGAGAAAAACATAACTTTATTCCCATGTACCCCTATGCAAAACCAACAGTCGTTTAATTATTAAAGAAATATCATATCATAGTATAAATAACCGTCTACAAAGCATTATAGGCTCATTAATGTACCTATCCGCTACAATGTCATATATTACATTTGATGTAAGTATACTTTCCATATTCATGGCTAAACCACACAACTATCATTTCAAGTGCTTTGTGGATACTTAAATACTTAGAAAAGAAATACTTAAATACTTAGAAAAGAACTAATCTTATTTCAAGTGCTTTGTGGATAGTAATTTTGAAGGAAACAACATTGACTACAGTCAACCACTTGTATCTATTTATGATCGAGGATATTGATTTTTCCTGGAATAGCAGAAAATATGAAATAATTGCTCAATCATTGGCCGAGTTAGAATACATGGACGGAGCGACAACATCACATCATGCAATTTGGCTTCTAAAAATCTTTGATGATCTAAGGATTCTAATTGAAAGACCAAAAACAATCAAAATCGACAACCAATCGGCAATGTGCATGGCTGAAAAGTCAACCCTATTCAGTAGGTGCAAGAACATAAATATAATTTCATTCACACTGTGATTATGTACATGATCGACTGATAAAACTGGAGCACATACCGTCGGAGTAGCAAGTTGTAGACATCCTTACAAAACCCATCTATCCAAGGCAGTTCTGTTATCTTCGATAGCTCATGGGAATCCACTAAAACCAAATAATAATAATGTTAAAGAGGAAGAAGACACATTGAATCAATGATTACCTCATCAAGGAGGAATGCAGAGAGTTGATGAATTAATCCTCTTCAACTTTGTGAAACCAACGGAGGAAAATAATGTGATTCTAAAGATGACATAGGCAATTCAAATAATCTAAAAGAACATTTGGGTTGTAGAAATTGCCAAGCAATATAAGCTTACCACCATTGAATTAAAAGGATCCAATCAAATCTCAAACCCAACAATGCAACACAAACGTTCATATTAGTATTAAATGCATTCATGCTCCAATGCCTAGAAATCCGTGTATAAGTACATGCAATCAGAATCTGAAAAATGTATCTTTCGAGAAAAAACAACCTAGTTTTTCCTATTAAAGACAAAGCTCAAGCAAAAAATCTAAGCTAGATTTCAAGTTAAGAGTTACAAAATCCTTTAACATTTTGTAGCAAAAGAGCCTCCGAAGTTTTTTAATTTAGCATTTGAAGTCCTTGGGCATTTGACGCGTTAATTAGGGTTTGTTCATTTATTCTTAAGCATTCATTCCCATCCAAATATCAAGACCTATCCACATCTTCTTGTTCGGAACCCAGTCCCACTTTTGAAGCGCCATAAGCAGCAACACAAAACTGATAACAATGGTTGCAAGTCTTAGCTCATAGCAAGACAAATGATTCTCCCCACTGTAAACTTTTATAAAGCAACAACAAGATTTTTCAAGGGAAATGATTCTCCATATTTTATACGTTTTTCTTTGTGAATTACACGTTTTCTCGTTCCATTCACATACTTTACAGATTTTATTTCTATGAGGCGGATTTCTCAAGTTGCGGAAGAATCGGCGGAGCATGTTCTAAACCTATGATGTTTGGGTGCCCCGACGCGGATACGTTGACGCGCCGACACGAATATGGCGACGCGTAAAAATAGATGTGTAAGATTTCCGACGCGTCAAAGATATAAATATAAAAAATATATATATATAATTATTTTTCATAGTTTTTAGTATATTTAAATATTTAAAATTTACCAATATTTTTAAATTCTCATAACAAATCATCTAGCATGTATGTTTATGAGATCATTCAATACAAAAATATTTATAGAGTTGAAAAAAAACATCAAACATTAGATTCTTCTACATCTTCTTCTAAGAGTTCTTCTTCCATTTCAGGTTCATCGAGTGAAAGATTCTCGAATTGAAGCAATTCTAGAGTGCTCATTGATTCTAAATCATCTCCAGATATATCCTATAATTTAATATCACACTCTTTATATTCCAAGGACTTTCGAGAAAGTAAGCGAAGATTAGAATGAACAAATACCAAGTCTTCGGCACGTTCTGGAGCTAACTTATTTCTCTTTGATGAGTGAATAAATGCATACTTACTCTAATTTCATTCACAACATGAGGAGGAAGAAACCTATCGAAGTAATCGTGTAGCCAAAGTCTGCAAATGTGGGGTTGATGCTCCATGCATAACCCACCAAGCCAATGGTTCCAATTTAAAACACTCCAATTTAGAATTTTCTCATTAAAATCTCCTGAACATGAAAGAAACTGAGCAAATCCATTATTGACAATAGATCTCATGTTATCATTGGGAAATATATGTTTCAAACATTCTTTTCGTATACGAGACACTTCAAGATCGGATTGAGGAGACAATACATATTGATTCTCTTGTTGCCACTCCAAAGTTGCACATTGAAAATGAAAGAATTTTATTTTTAATATTAGATAAAAAGATAAAAAAAATTATCATACTACAATATAATAGAAAAATACTAACCTAGCAAGAGAATGTAATGGTGTAATACACTTCTTCCTTCTTCTCTCTAAAATATCAAATACGGTATCCCAAAAATCTGATTTTTTATCCAAACTTTTTTTCTCATGATCATAAGTTGTTATTTTCACCTTTGACATTGCACTTAACCACATTGGATAAACTAAATGAAGACATGATGTATTTGTATCACATTCTCGTATCATAGAATAAATAGGCTCGGTAAATGCTAGGACATAATCAATCGCACTCCAAAATGATTCATTCAACAATGTATTTCTAACCGTTCTAGCTTTCAATTCATCATCATTTCGATAAGAATTCCATTCTTCATCAATTACCATGGATCTCAAAAAACATCCAATTTTTTTAAATCTTTTCATCATGACAACGACCGATGCAAAGCGAGTATCAACAATATGAAGCATTCTCAATTTCGAAAACTTTTTGAAAATTACTAACTTCATAGAATGGTTTGTGATTAAGTTTTTTACCATGACAATGGAACTAACTACCGTATTTATCCAATTGCATCTCTCATATGTAATCATATTTTGCTCATTGTTTTTTGGAGAACATATATCCTTAACCGCAAGATTCACGGTATGAACAACAGATGGGGTCCAAAAAATCTGCATTAAAAAAAATATATTAACATATTTTCCAATCAAATATGTTAATGAATTCAACTTTATATACTAAATACCTATGGATATTTCTCTTCTATCATTGTTCCAGCCAATTTACATGCACTAGCATTATCAGTTATAATTTGAACGACATTTTTTACTCCAACTTTTACAATAACATCATCCATAAGTCTCTAAATGAATACGGCATTTTTTATTTTACCTTCACAATTCAACGCTTGCAAAAACATTGGTCCATCATCATTCACTGCCATAAAATTAATAAGAGGTATTCTTTGAGGATCTAACCATCCATCCGTTACAATGATAACACCTTTAAAACTCAAGTAACTCTTTATCTTTTGCATTCTTTTTTCAATTCTTGACCTTTCATTTTTTAGAAGAGTTGTTCGAAGAGCATTATAACATGGAGGAGTGTAACCTATAAAAAATAATGAAACATAATCATTATTATTGTTAAAATAAAGAGAAAATCCAAATATTTTACCTGCAACTTTATATGATACGGCCAACAATGCAAATATTTTTTTGGAATGCGGATTTTGTGCAAGATTAAATGATATTTCTCCAGAATAAAACATTCTTGCAATCTCTGCATTAAGTTCATCTTTGAAACTTTTTTTAAACATATCACCTAAATACAATTGTCCATGTCCACCTACTTTCATTTTTTTGGTAGTATCTTTTTTCAATACATTCATTAAAATCTCATATATAGATGGATAACTTTTATCCAATACCAGACGAGATAAAAATATCTTATTGTGCTCATTTTGTAAAATAGATATTTCATCAATATCTTTTTTACTCACCTTTGTGCATTGCGTCACACCTTGTCCCTGTATCTTCAATAGATGTGATGTTACTCTTGAGAAGAACCACAAAAAGCTAAATTGCAAAGGTTGCAAGAGAAATGAATATTACCACCATATTTAATTTCATCTTATCGTATCACAAATTTCCAAAGAGGTGGAGGAGTCTTTTTTGATGATGAAGAACTTCCCATAGTTTCTTGTTCAACTTCAACACATTCATCATCATCCATCTAAGATTTTATCCACTAGAAATGTAAAATTGGAAGATAAGTCACATTATATTGTAAAAGTATATTCATCACAACAATATAAACTAAGAATATAAACAATGAAAACCACAAATAAGATCATCATATGTAAATATTTAAACTTATAAAATATAGGATTTATTGAATCATGGAGACTTCAGCCCAATGGTCATAGTTAAAATCAAAATCAATAAGAAAATGATATATTTAATTGAATCAAAATCACAGCATCATTAAAATCAACTATCACATTAAAAAGTTAACAAAAATTTAAAACCAACTCTAAGTAGTTCATACATTTCCCATAGCAAGTAAGTATTTATCAAAGAAGAAAATGATCAACATAATTGAAAATAACACTCCAAAACACATAAGACCAAGCTCAATTTATGCTTCATCAACATAAAACCAAAGAAACATGTTTTAATGATGATATTTGAATAAATTGTGTAGTATATAAATTAGGGGAAAATCCATGCATAAGATTTGGCATGCATTTAAGATAAATTTAAATACGTGGCAAAATGGTTACCCATAAAGCAAATATGAA
Source organism: Utricularia reniformis (assembly GCA_009725065.1). NCBI lineage: Eukaryota > Viridiplantae > Streptophyta > Magnoliopsida > Lamiales > Lentibulariaceae > Utricularia > Utricularia reniformis. The sequence continues at coordinate 182,227 of RWGZ01001221.1, read as the reverse complement.
AAACAATAATGAAGGCATTAATAAGCATTTATTACTAGCCGACTATATCCCATAAATATAATATTATATACAATGAAGAGATAAAGAGTTGTACCGCGATTTCAGAATCTCCCTGACGAATGGCATGTTCTCCCCAGTCGGACTAGGCAGAAAGAAGGCGACTTGAGCCGGAACAGAACGGACGAGAAATCTGTGTTTCACAGTTTTATTTTTAGGGTAAAAAAGATTAAAAAATAATAATAAATAACCCGCGTCATGGGCACGTCGTAGGTGCGGCTGTGCGTCCGGCCGCGTCCGACATGGGCGAGCCTTTTCTGTTCACGCGTCGGGACATCAAAGTTCTGAACCGCATTCACCCCACCCTTGAATCATTAAACAACTAGTCAAAATGGTCTTCTTTGTGAGGTTGTTTTTTTAATAAAATCCTTTTTTTGTATGCATGCATATATATTTTCACTTGTTTATCATTTGATAATTGATTTAAGTGTTTTTAAGATAATTTAGATGTTGTTTTGCTATATCCCATGACTATTGGTTGTTGGGGCTCAAATTTCATTGAACCGTTAATAGTTCAACAATTTTGATATTTGCATGTATTTTAATCACTAGTGATATGACTTTTATTCCAGTATGTGGTTGATTGACTTTATATATATAGGAATTTGTGTTTTCGAACATGGGTTTGGGCATATTCATGCAATGGGATTACATTGTTGTTGTTGTTAATCGTGATATGTCCTAACGTACTTATGCAAATTTGGCCTGTATTATGGGCCTGCATATAAATTGTTATTAAACTATTGGGTCACGCTAGTGGGCCACACCTCTGATTTGTCTTCGTCTATTTGTGCTAAATCAAATAAATGTGTCTTCTTATTATGGGTCTGCATATCAATTGTTATTTAACTGATAGTGAGCCTAAGGCGGTGAGCCAATTGTATTTAAACTGTGGCTCCTTCGCCTTTTTTTCTAAAATGCTCATTTGTAACGGTTGTGTGCCATTTGAGTTCCTCTGAACATTTTTCTCTGCTGCACATTGTTCTCAACTTTGAAAGTTGAGTTTATTAACTGAAATTAGAGATGCAATTTAGACTATCCGCCTCGTTACCCAGAGGATAAACGTCTCGTTAAAAGTGTTATTGGATAATTAAATAGGTAGTGGAAACGGGACGGGGAAGAAAATTTCATATTCGCCTTAAATGAAACGGGTAGTGATTTCATACATAACCGTCTCGTTACCAGTTTGGTTATCCATTTAAATAACCGTATCCGTTCAATTATATTTATTAAATATATTTAATATTTTCAAAATCTTTACCTTAATTACATAACCTTCGTTAGGAGACTCAATTATTTCCAATTCAATCAACTTTTTCATTTTTTAAATTCTTTTAATTTTTTCATCTCCCTCTCAATAATTTCAATGATTCTTGCTCATTATTTCATCTTCTATTTCAATGTTCGAATTCTTGTTACATATATCCTATTTTCGATTTTCGTTTTTCTATTGTTTTTTTCCGATTTTTTGGGTGTTCAACTGTTGCTTCTAAGTCAGCATTTAGCACAAGTGGTCAAATTCTAAGTCCTTATCGTAGTAGACTACATTCGACAACTTTAAAAGCGTTGATATGTGCTAAAAGTTGGTTGTGGACTTTGATCTAAAGTCACTTAATAATTTTAAATATTTATTCATTAATTGCGTTTGTTAATATACGTTAACATGATAATTATTTGACTACATTTGCTTTTAGGTACTTGTAAAACACTCGAGTGTTGTCCGAACATAGAGAATATGGAAAATGATATTATTGGTTTCGATGATGAAACCATCAATGTTATAATTATGGTCATCGAAAGAGTTATTTAATTTTATATTATTGATTTAAAATTTATTAAAAATATTTAAAGATGAATATTTACAATTTTTTTAAAAAAATCAAAATTGAAAACCGTTGGTTAACTACTAACCAAATGGTTAAATCATAATGGATGCGGGGCAAGGAGTGGGCGGATAACAAAATGATGAGGTGGGGCCGAGGCGGGTAACGGGTAGATATTATCTTAGGCGGGGCGGTAACAGTTACTAGTATAACCGTGTCATATTCGCCCTGTTGTCATCCCTAACTGAAATTAGAACTATGGTTTTACTTTCAGAGTGTGTTTAGGTTCTTGAGTGAAACCGCAATGCTAGAAGTTGTCTTGTTTACATGTTGAACTTGAACGCGCTTCTGGCAGTTATTGAACAGATATCTTTAACCGATAGTTATTGAGTGAGGAAACTATCGGTACTTAAAATTTATGTAAGATTACAGAAACTTTAAACGTGTAGGTTCTTGTCCGGAAGGTTTTGAGACTTTTTAACTTAAAATTTCTGTAAGATTACATAAACTTTGAGAAATAGAACAAGATCTTTGTCTACGGATTTGGATCTACGCTCTTGTGAACCTTGAGAAACAAATCTACTTGATAAACCAACTCTGATTTCGAACTCCGATTCAGATTCTGAACCATTTTCCTGTGCTGAGAGATCTGTATTTATAGAAAACCAGACCCAACAACTCAACTCTGGGTTAAAAGTCATGTCTTATCCAAATCGGCCCGATTTGGCCTGTGTGCTAAAAAAAGGCTCGATTTCACCCGGATATCTATCATAATGTCCCGGATTATTCGAAACATACCTCGATCAACCTGTGATCATAACGAAAGACGAAAAATACTCTCGACATGATTCCATCTAGAAATATTCAAAAGATAACAAAAATATCACCAAGAATTGCCGCAACGCCTTTCGTGCGCCAAATACGAAAATACCCTTAACGTCATTTCAACCCGGAATTACTTGAAAACACTCGAAACACCATTAGAATCCTTCCATGCGAAAATACCATCGAAGTCATGTAATCTCGAAATCATCTGACAAACCGAAAATACCATTGGAGATGCACCTGACGAGATCTGGTTTTCCAAATAACGAAAATACCCCGGACATCACTTCGACTCGAAACTATCCAAAAACACCAAAAATACCATTAAAGATGCGCCACACGAACCCGGGGAGTCCAAATCGCGAAAATACCCTCGATGCCATTATAACTCGAAAAACTCAAGATATCTCGGAAAACATGCCAGAAGCTTCCCGGGTATCGAAATTGCAAAAATATCCCCGGGCAACATCAATACTAATTTGATATGATCTTGTTTACTTAAATACCTTCTTCCATTGCTGACGCATATTTTAGACCAATTGGCCCCGCAATGTCTCATTTCAGTCATCGATCGATTTTCTCCAACTCATATTGTGTCTATTCATAGTTATGCATTGATATTACGTGATCGGTCTCCTTGATCGATCGACCTATGTCGATCACTCACTATCGATACCAAATCATATTCGTCGTCTAAGGTTGCCCTATTGATAACAATGTCGATCGGCATTTGATCTCCACGCCTAACATAGTATGGATGTGTAAACAAATAAGTATCCCGATTAAATCAAATCAGCCAAGACTTAATCATGTGATAGTAATGATTCTGGGTCATGTATGCAATTGTCTTTGCCTTTGTTAAACGAAATATAAAGATGAACACCGAGATTTTACGTGGAACCCGAGTACCGAAAGAAAACAACGGATTAAAAAACACCTTGATCAATCCACTATAATAATCCGAACACAATACAACCAAACTCAAACTTAGGGAAGAACAATTTCCAATCCTTCTAGATACAAGCATACGTACTCTTATTGTCGATCTAATCCCAGATTGATCAGCTCCTTCGACATATACCTCAGTATCAAAACTCCTCCAAAGTCTGAAGTTTTCTGGTTTTGGTTCGTGCCCCTGAAAAGATGAAGTGCAGCTGCCCCTGTCTTCTAATTAAATTCTCTCATGTTGCTGGAATTGGGCTCAAAGCCCAACATGATGAACCATTGTTATAACTCAATGAAATTGATTATGAGAATCTTGCATATAAATTAATAACTTGATTTATCAACTTAATTTGGTTGGGATAACATATATAATTGGCCATCCTATGGATAAACATTTCAAAAATAATGTTAAAAATCAGTTATGTTTCACAATTGACCCGAGTTAATATTAGTCAATACTTTTGTAGCTTTTGAAGTGATCCAAAAGTTTACATTTTATAATATTTTTAAAGCAGTGATCACGTTAACCATTGATTGATTAAAACCTTTTCTAATTCATTTAGTCAAAGGCCAAAAGTAAACTAAACTTAGTAAATGTTGAATTTAGGAAACATTTGAAATCGACCACAAGAATGAATACGACTTGTGTATTTGCAGAATAATAATTACTAATATATATTGTATATTTTCTTACAATTTTTTTTTAAAAAATATTTTGCATGTCGCCTGTCGGCATCCAAAAATACAAAGTATATTATAAAAATATTTAGTGTTAATTGTTAAAAAGATGACAAGTGGACGTCGCGGATTGTTTTGCAGGAGAGGCGGCACAGAAAACCAAGAGAAACGTTTCACATACTAATATGTGTATTTTTGGTGTATCAAAATCAGCTCAAATAAGGCCTTATCCTTCACCTTCACAAACATCCACATTTACACTTTGGTAATCAAAATATTGATCGGATCGAACAAGGGTTTGGTTTCATATTAAATCTGTGAATAATAAGTATCATAACTTGTTAAATTTCTAGAGTTCAGTTGAAGAATATATGTTATTTTGAGTTTTTTGGGGTAATTCCCCAAATTTATGTAGATATCTCATCAAATAATATTTTTATAAAATAAATTATATAATAATGGAATACATTGAATATAAGAACATTTGGTATATTTCGTTTCTCGGTTGCATCATTCTTATCTGTAGCAATTGATATAAATATTAATGTATCTTCTAAAAAAATAAGAATCTTAGTGTAAATTTATTATAATGATACTTTTACAACTAAGGTGACTATTTTTTAGCAATTAACATATCATAATTTTCCTTTTTTTGCACATTAAAATATGACAATTTGGTAATCTCACCAAGTCTTATTTCTGATCATCCAATTTAATGTCATTATAATTAAACACAATGTTATCACGACACGTGACACGATTCGCGATTCGTAGTGTGCAATTTTTTAGAGAATCCGGAAAGATTCGTTAATGATTCGTTAATTTTATAATTATAATAATTATTTTAGTTATATAATTTATAATTTTTTTATAAATAAAATAATCATAATTATTGATAAAATATATTTTAATCATTATCAAATTATAAATATAAGATATAATAAATAATTTATCATCAAAATAAAAAAAAAAACTAAAAGTTTGTTAAAATTTAAGATTAATAAAATAATAAAAAATCGATAAAAATTACATAACTTTAACATAATAATTTAGATTTCTTATTTGTTTTTGAATTTTTTGAATTTTTTCTAGTGACAAAACCGATTCGAGAATATGAAGAGAATCGCGAATCTTAGAAAATCTGATTCGTAAATTTTTTTAAAATAGAGATCCTGGTAACATTGATTAAACCAATTACTCATGATAATATGAGAACTAATATAAGATAATGAGATATAGTATGATAAATTCATCATAATTTAAATGTATGGTTTGTTAGGTTTATACCTGGGATTTAATCGAAATTTGTTTAAAGCCGAAATAATATTATCTAAAATGGGGATGATGCTGAACTATATAAAACAAGTTTAACTGAAACTAAACATCTTGTAGACAATCACACCACACGGCGGAGTTGTGGAACGTCCTATAAACTCCAAAATTGCAGTGATAATGACGATGATTGGTTTCAGTTTCAAAACTTTATACTGCCTTTCAAAGAAATGAATCATTTTGTTCCTGAGTACGATAGTTTGGCTTCCGTTGCCGACTACTCCGTCGCTGATTGTCCCAGATTCACCACCCTTGAAGAGTAAGATTTCATTTTCTGAGTTTTTGTTTAAACTATTGCGAATCGAGATTGAATGAGATATGGGTTGCTGTTGTTTTTTTGTTCCAGAGATAGAGAGGAACTTATGGAGTTAGTATGGCACAACCGTGAGGTGGCAGAGCTGAGAATAAATACGGGTTCCTGTCGCAACGGCGCGGACGGGGAGGAAGTGAGTATGAAAGAAGATGAGTGGGGGAGAATTGCGTATAATACCACCGATTATGAAACGGGTTGAAATTTTACCACCATTCGCGTTAGTGTATCGTAAATTGCAAATTTTCATCAATTCTGAATAGCCTAATGCAAGTCGATTTAGGTTAAATAGAATTAAAAAAACATTTTTTCTGCAGTTCAATTTAGTGTAAATTGACTGCGGTTCGACGCTCGAATTAGCATAAGGCGAATTGCGACTTATTAAACTGCCCAACTTTTCTTCTCCTTCTCGTGTTTAGGGTTTAGGAAGAATAAATCATATGAAGATCTCTAGCTTTTTGTTCTAATTTTTTCCTCTCCCGGCATTTCTCCTTCCGGTGTTGTCGTATTTTTGTTGGTAATCAAATCGAAAGATCTTCATCCCGCTTTTATTGCTCCCCGGTTTGTGTTGGTGCTTATTGTAAACTTGTATAACTTTATTTGTGCTAAATTGATTATTTACGAAATTAATTGTTATAATTTGATTAGTTTTGATAATAGTTGTGAAGAATGGGTTGGATACGATATTAGTTGTGGCTATTTGATTTGTTATTATATTAGTTGTGAATAATTGATTAGTTAGGATATTATTGTAATTATATTGTTTGTGACTAATTGATTGTTTATGAAATTAGTCGTTACACTTTGATTAGTTGTGATATTAACTGTGAAGAATTGATTTTTTATGATATTATTTGTGACAAATTGATTAGTTATTATATTATTTATGACTAATTGTTTATCGTATTGATGTATTGATTTTTTTACTTGAAGGTTATGGATCCGTTTAGGAATTATAACATGTATCAGAATTATGATCCATCTCAAATGGTAAAATCATCTTCTTTCATGGAGTTATTGTTGAGTTAAGGGAATCCATGTTTTTTATAATAAAATGTTATATTATTATTTATTACACTTTTAATATACAATATTTATTTATTGTAGGTATGCAACCAGAATTCAACACAAATGTTGAAAATCATGACGATGTCCCACTAATATATTCAGATATCGATGAATCTGAAATTGAACCTCCGCTACCTCGAGCTAACAGTAGAATGGAGGATGATTCATTGCCTTACACTGCTGTCGATACTTCTAGGCTAGCACGCCTATTGTCGGGAGTTTCTCCCGACATTCGTTCATGTACTTATTGCTCAGGAGACGATGTGGTAGCTGATGACTTTGCATATGCAAAAGCTGGCGAGTTTATTCTTCATACAACCTATGCAATCCAAATTTGGTTGTCGGAATGGGTTTCAAAGATAAATAAGATGTTCAGTTCGTTGTTTACCACTTTCATATCGTCCGCCGTTATCAGTTTAGGGTTGTAGATAATACACCACAGTACTGGATGCTTGAGTGCTTTTTAAAGGAACAGACAAACTATGTATTTCATCTTCGAGTAAGGTGTGATGCTAGAGATAAGGTCTGACAATTTTCGAGAGGTTATATCCCTCATTCTTGTGGTGCGGGTAATGTGAGTGGTAAGCACCGTAACATGACAATGAATTTTATTGCTCGTGATATGGTAGAATACATATGAAACAAAAAATGAAGTATGTATTATTGATTTGTATATATGCTTGTTATCGTCCCTTTTTATGGGGTACCAGCAGTCGTCCGGTTCGTTTAGCAAACGAACTCGGTTTTGATTTGTTTTTGTTGTGGAAGACAATTAAAAACTGGAAATAAACGATGACATGGCGATATATAGTGAAAACCCCAGGAATTGGGGTGAAAACCACTTGACTAAGAGCAGATTATACTCTTAGCCTGTTCAGTAATCAAATAATTTATAATGAATACAACAGAGGCTTAATGAAAATGACAAGGAAAAGAAAGCAGTAAGAACTCCGGCAGGGTAACGGCCTGTTCTTACGCGTCTAAAAGGTCCTGCTATTTCCGTCGTCGTGCCCTGTATTTATAGAGTTAGCGGCGTGTGTAAATCACGCTCTGTAACCGCCTCTGACATGTTTGTTAGAGGTTGTTATCGCGGGATGTAAAACGAGGTTGGGACCGAGGCGTGGTCTGCATGATCGGGCCCGAGGCATGGTAAACGTGTGGAGGCCCGAAGCGTGGAAAACGTGAGTCTGTAACCATTCGGACCGAACCAATGAGCCAGTTACCAGAAAACGCTTTATTTCGCAAGGTTATCTTCGGTCCTCTAGTTAAACATCGGGCCGCTTTTCCTTAAGCGTACAAATGGGCTGCAAGAATTCGTTTCCACCATTTGAATTAGCCCAATAGTTAATGGGCCTTATCCATCACAAGGTACCCGGTCCTAAAGTTCTCATCACTAGTCCCTCGGGCTTGAATGCCATCGTAAAGATGATACAAGGCCGATCACATGATATCTGCACATTCATGAGAACATGAGACAGTACCTGTAGGTAGTGAGCGTCCAGGGGACCGATTTTTCCCTTAGTGTAGGAATTAATTGCATTTAAAACTTAATAACATATATTTAAGTTATAGTTTTATCTTTGTTATTCTTTAAATATTAATATCCCGATCTGCGCCTCTTCACATTCGATAGTTCAAGAGGCGTGATGAGTGCGCTTTGTACTGTCACTATCTTGGGCAGTATTACGTGACGGCTCACCATTGGCTGTGAGATTAATATTTAAATCGGGATTTTGAGCATTGTTTCTCCTCATCGTCATTATCGCGAAGGAAAAACTGCAGCAAGCCCTCTGTGCCCTCAATCGATTTCACGTTCAACCCCTTTCAATCCACTTTCCTTAAGGTATACACTTATGGCTCCTCACAAAATGCGATACCCTTCCATGTCTGAGTTGGATATTGAGGAGTTTAGGTCTAGATTTTCGATTCCGGCACATTATTCTATTTGGAAGGGACGGGAAGATATTCCCTGTTTCCTTCCGACGGAAATGAATGTGCCGGCATCTACCATTCCGGTTAGTTACGCCTATTTAAAGTACGAGCTTTGTTTTCCGCTACATCCCTTTGTAGCGGCCGTGCTTAAAGAGATCCACTGCCCCACTTTTACGTTATTCCCGGGCAGTTATGTGTATATAGTAGCGTTCATTTTTTATTGTCACCAACAGAATCGAGCCCCGACCTTAGAACATTTCTTTAACCTGTTCTTGGTAAGATCCCGAAAGGAGAAAGGTCTGTTAGGCTGCCGCAATTGTATTATAAGCGGTGCGCACCAAAGAGTGCGCTATTGTAGATAAAGAAGAGTCTCTCCATGCGTGAGATGCCTGTTATGTCTGGATAACAGTCCCAATAGAGGATCTGTTGAAAGTATGGCCACGCCTAACTCATCCACACATAGGTCAGTTGGACCGAAGTAGGTTCAACCCTTCCTGTCCGGACATTGCAAATACGTTTGCGATGCTCCCCCCTCCCGAAGTACGACTTAAGCGAATAGATCTGCTTCGGGAGAAAAGATTAATAGAAATAGGTGTCGCGGGTAGGACCGGAGCCCCAGCCCCGAAGGGGATGTTTTCTGGCTCAGATCCATCAGAAGGATCGGGTATGAAGTAATGTTATTATTTTATCCTTTCCTGATCCTTATGTATTTGTTTTGCATATTCGACTGAGACAATGCTTAGCTCTCGTTTCAAACGCATGACAGCTCCTTCGGTACGTCCTTCTGAAGGACAATGCGAAGCATCGGGCAGCGCTGAGGGGAGTGAATCAGCAACTGGGGGTACGTTGGTCCCTTCGGGATCCGGGAACCCCCCGATCCAAACAACCGGCACGGGCACATTGACCCTTCGCTGTACAGGGCAGCCTTCAACCGGAGAAGGGCCTGCATTTCGGGTATATGGAGTGGTAGAGGAGGTGATAAAGGCTCGGATTCGTTCTTTGAGCTTATCCAGCCTCTATCAAATCGGAAATACCTCCTTTATTAGTACTAAAACAATTGCTTTATTGCTGCAGGGAGCCGTTCCTGTGGAGAAGGTTATCCCCGGTCCTCAGCTTAAGGTGAACGTCTCCCTGCCGCCGGTCCCCTTAGGAAAAGGGAAAAGTGCGACCCAAGCGGAAGCCCCTAAGGATCTGAAAAGGCTGAGAAGGGGGGATAGTGCTCCGGTCCCTACTAAGGGGATCGTTTTGAAGGAGTCTGCATCGGGCTCAAAGACAAACTCCGACAGGGGAGTTGCTTTGGGCCTGCTGGACAGGTTCAGCAAGGGGAGGAAATTAACTTCCTGGAGGAGTGCTTTCCTAAAGGACTTCCGCCTTTACGGATAGTAGAACCCAGACAACGTCCAGGCGGACGTGTCTGGGGAAGATATTATGGAAGGTTTCCTCGACCTCACCACTAAGGTAACTTTTACTTAACATGAAGGCCCGAAGTTTCATCTTTTAAAATGTGTTATCTTATCCAGATGTTGAGGAAAGCCTTCACAACTGCTATCACCGTGGAGAAGAACCAGGGTGGTAGTGTTGTATCCCAGCAAATCCAAGATCAACTTGACCTTGCAAAAAGGCAAGTTGAGATCAAGTATAGTGAGTTGGTCACGGTACGGGTGGACCGTGACCGACTGGACAATGAGTTGCTAAGGGCCGGGACGGAGGTCTCGCTGTTAGCCGATAAAATCTCTGAGCTGGAGAAGACAGGACAAACAGTTCAGGGGTGAATTGCCGACCTGGAGGCCAAGCTGCGGGCCAAAGAAGATGAAATCAACAAAGTCCAAGGTCGGACCCAGGAGAAGAGGAACAAGCTGAACGAGCTTCTCCTTCGGGCCCAAGAAGACAAGACGGCCTTGGAAGAGGAGTTGACAAGGGCCCGCACTTCGACCGAAGGTTCGGTCCGGGAAGCAGTTCTGGGTTTCGCTTGGTCCCCTTTGTTATTCGCTTTAGCGGATAACATACATGGGGTTTATACTGCCAAGTATTTGGATAACATGCGAGAGCAAGTTATTCAGCAGTTCGGACTTTCCCCTTCTGACGAGCGATGGAAGATGATCGAGCTACTTGAAAAAGATGGCAAGTTTCAGGTTATTCCGACTTTGGAAGAACCTGTTCTGGAAGAAGACTCTTTCTTCTATCTCTTTGAAGAGATGGAGAGAGCGGTCAACCAAAAGGTGGCCGATCAAGAAGAAGAACCGCAGGAGCCGGAGGTTGAAGATAAAGAAGAGGTGCAGATCAGCTAGATTTGATTTATACTTTGTATCTGCCTTACTTCTTATTCTCAATACAACTCTTTTTCCTTCAACTCTTATTCTTTTAATTGCCAGAACGAAGTAACATAACCAACTTCTAAATAAACTAATAAGTTTTATATTAACGAAGTTGTTTTAATCACCAAGTGTAAGATCGGGGACGCTTACAGGGTGTTAACCATCGGTCCCAGACATTATGTTTTGTTTATTCGTATCAATTCTGATTGGATCGGTCGTTTTACATTATGTGTGGGTCACTCTTATTCCGTCCTTGGAGTCAACACTAGATTGGATAGGCGTAGTTTGCGTTTAATATGAGTTTTTATGAGCTTCGGCCGAACCTTGATTCTAATAAAGCCCCTTAGATTTTGTTGGCTAAGTTTTGCTCATAATACGTCTTATATTAAGACCGATCTTATGTTTCGATATGATGACTATCATTCCTTTTATCGTAGGAGATTTAATAGGTACAAAGGGTCATTCCTAAAGACTGAATGCCGTTGAAGGGAGTATTTTATTTCATAATGAGTTCTGGGAGAATCACAACTCATCCATGGGGCTGGGCAAGTGCAGGAGCATCTGACTCGTCAGAGCGGTCACTACAACTTGGGAGCCTTGCGGACAAGAAGCTTCGGTCACCAGTCCAGATTTGTCCTAAGTCACCCAACTTCAAGATCGGTCCATCATTCCATTAGAAATAGTTTGTATTGTACTTACTTGTTTTCTACTTACGTTTAAGGGAATGTATTTTATTGAGTCAAACACATTAATCGAAGATTCACAAGAAATATCGCCTTAAATTCATGACATTCCAAGTTCGGGGACCTCTATACCATCCAATGTTTCAAGTTTGTACGCACTTGATTCCAATTTCTTTGATATTCGATACGGTCCCTCCCAATTTCTGTCTAGCTTTCCAACGTTCCTCTGCACTTTAATACTTCTGAGGATGAGATCGCCTTCAAAGAATTCTCTTGGGAAGACTCGCTTGTTATGGGCCCGTTCCATAGTTCGCTGATAAGCACGCANTGTAAAAAGGTAAGGCCCGGTCAGTGGATTTCGAAATAAACATGCTTAGTGCGGCCAGCCGGCCAGTAAGCCTTTGAAACTCTCTTTTATTTCTTGAAGGTTGCATATTAATGATAGTCTGCACCTTTTCAGGGTTAACCTCTATGCCTTTCTCTGAAACGTAATATCCTAAAAATTTTCCACTTCAGATCCCGAAGCAGCATTTGTTTGGATTTAGTTTGAGCTTATATTTTCGGCATACTTCGAAACAACGAGACAAATAAGAAAGGTGGTCTTCATCATTCATAGATTTAACAATCATATCGTCAACATACACTTCCATCATATGGCATTTCAATTCTCTAAAGATTTTGTTGACCAACCTTTGGTATGTTGCTCCAGCATTTTCGAGACCGAATGACATAACCACATAACAGTAAACCCCATCTTCGGTCATGAATAATGATTTCTTCTGATCTTTCTCAGCTAAGAAGATCTGATGATACCCAGAGTAAACATCCATGGAACTCATCATGGTGCTACCAGAAACAGCATCTACCAGTCGGTCGATGTGCGGCAAAGGGAAAGGGTCTGACGCACAGCTTTTGTTAACATCGGTAAAGTCGATGCACATTCGCCATTTCCCATCCGGTTTGGAATCCACCAATGGGTTTGCAACCCATTCAGTATAGTGGATTTCTCTAATGAATCCCGACCGCAGTAGTTTATTCACCTCAGCCCGGATAATCTCGATTTTCTCGGGAGAATAGCGTCTCCTTTTCTGCCTAACAGGCTTCGTTCCAGGTTCGGTGTTGATCCGATGTTCACTATCGGATCGGTCAATCCCCGGAACATCGTCCGGGGACCTGCTGTAGAATATCAATTTTATTCCGGAGCTCGAGCTTGATACCCCTGGCGGTCCTATTGAATTTCTCCATGAAGGACCGAAGACTCATCTTTGCCAGGATATATTTCAGCTGATATAGTTCCTGCCTGCTTCGGGGCGGTCCTACATTTGGAGCAAATTGCTCAGAGAAGGCCAAATTAAATCCGCCATACGACCGTATAGATCGGGCCGGCAAATTTTTGAACCACGTTAGGGCGTCGCCTTGTAATCCTGCCGCGAAGATGCGGCACTTTAGTGAATCCGAGGCCCGAACCATTCCCATGCGTAATTCAAAATAGGCAACGTGATCGATTGGATCACCATCACCACGAAATGTCGGCAACCCCTCGGGGTTGCGATAATGCCGATCCGGGACTGCTGCCTAGATCTCTTCACAAAAGGGGAGCATCAAATCTCCCAAGGCGGCTGATACACCTTCAGATTGATGGGACGATGCCTGGACCGCATGCAAATTATGCCACCAGTCATCATCCTTATTTCGCCTGATTGTGGCCTCCATGGCCCTGTTAAATAAACCAGGATTGCGTCTCCGATTAGGTTTGCAATCCTTCAACGCGTGCATGCTCTCCAACTCCCTGGTGAGCTCATCAATTCGTCGCTGCATCTGCTCCTGATCATTTCCAGGAGCGGGAGTTAGAGCTCTGGCTGGAGCGGGAGGAGTAGATCTATATCTAGGCCTCCTCGTTGTTACGCCACGCCTGACGATTTCTTCATCATCAGTACTGCGCTCGTCAGGATCACTCTCATATCCTCTACTTTTGGGAACAGGGCTTGAAACAGTCGGTGGTTCTGTTCCACCTTCTCTCCGACGTAATTTCCAGTACCACCTTCCTGACGACAGCTTCCAGATTGTGTAAAGTGAATGTTGGTGCTGGGAGACTGTCGGGAAGCACGTCACTATCATTTGTCGGAGTTCCAGTCGCCATGCCTTTGATTATCCTATCCCTGGTAGAAAACTCAAATGGGATTAAAAAATCGTCCCCACGGACGGCGCCAAACTGTTATGGTCCCTTTTTAAGGGGTACCAAGAGTCATCCGGTTCGTTTAGCAAACGAACTCGGTTATGATTTGTTTTTGTTGTGGAAGACGATTAAAAACTGGAAATAAAAGATGACACGGCGATGTATAGTGGAAACCCTAGGAATTTGGGTGAAAACCACTTGACTAAGAGCAGATTATACTCTTAGCCTGTTCACTAATCAAATAATTCATAATGAATACAACAGAGGTTTAATGAAAATGACAAGGAAAATAAAGCAGTAAGAACTCCGGCAGGGTAACGGCCTGTTCTTACGCTTCCAAAAGGTCCTGCTATTTCCGTCGTCGCGCCCTGTATTTATAGAGTTAGCGGCGTGTGTAAATCACGCTCTGTAACCGCCTCTGACATGTTTGTTAGAGGTTGTTATCGCGGGATGTAAAACGAGGTTGGGACCGAGGCGTGGTCTGCGTGATCGGGCCCAGGGCGAGGTAAACGTGTGGAGGCCCGAAGTGTGGAAAACGTGAGTCTGTAACCATTCGGACCGAACCAAGGAGCCAGTTACCAGAAAACGCTTTATTTCGCAAGGTTATCTTCGGTCCTCTCGTTAAACATCGGGCCGCTTTTCCTTAAGTGTACAAATGGGCTGCAAGAATTCGTTTCCACCATTTGAATTAGCCCAATAGTTAATGGGTCTTATCCATCACAAGGTACCCGGTCCTAAAGTTCTCATCAATGCTATAAGAGTTCTAATTTCATTTTTTTACAGGATTGAAAGTTCAAGATGCTATAAAACAAATGCATAATAGATATGGATTCAATGTTGGCTATGATAAAACTTGGCATGGGGTCCAACGTGATAGATATTGATTTGTATATATGCTATAGGAGTTCTAATTTCATTTTTTTATAGGATTGAAAGTTAAAGATGCTATAAAACAAATGTATGATAGATATAGATTCAATGTTGGCTATGATAAAGCTTGGCATGTGGTCCAACGTGTATATGAGTTAGTGCATGGTTCCTGGGAATCGTCTATGGAGAGACTTCCTACACATTTGGCAGCTATACATATGAGTAACCCGGTAACGCAGTTGAATGGAATCTTTATGACACTGACAATGCTTATGCGTGTCATCATAATGACAATTCACTGGTCTTAGAATGCAGAAGGAATAGCCAAGTTGCTTTCGAACTCGATCGATATTATGAGGTTCCACAACCCCAAAAAAAAGCATCGGCTCGGTATATGTCCACAAAGCATGAGTATCTTGACTAAAATGTCTCATTGGGAATGTAATGTATGGCTTCCAAATAAACTAATAAGATCGAAATTGATGTTAGTAATGGTCCTTTGTTAAACCAATAAAATAAACATAGTATTACCCCATTGCGACATATTAAATCTAGCGAATCACGACATATTCGCAATTGATGGCTTGGTACTCGAGTCCGTATCATCGTCGTTACGTACCTACGAAATTAAAAATAATAATTATGCCCTATATAACCCAATATTACCAAATGAAATACACTATTTCGCACATATAGCCAAACACCATCCTGCATGTACGCTCATAACGATCGTTAAGTAATCTATGCCCTTCTTCAGGACATATACTGGGTATTCGACTATAAGCCCAAATCTATATCAAAACAATTACATTAGATCTAACACAACTGTGAAAATGTAATCTACGCCAAAGAATGAAAATTATAACAAAAAAATAAATAACTTCAAATACCATAAGCAGACGCATCGAGCCTCCAAGCGATCTATGTCTCATTGCACCTTCACATAGACATCGATACAAATATGCCAACACAGCTGATCCTCAACTTAATTGGGGGATTTCATCATCATCCGCTAAAAGATCTAGTAACATTAATTTACTCTGATCTCCGTGCGTATCTGGAAATAACACTCCACATACTAGTAACGTGACAATCGCACGAGCACAACTGCGGCAAATAATGTATTATTCCAACCTAATAAATCATATCCGTAAATATAATATGAAATTTACCGCAAGACTTCATCGTCGGTAGAATCCATATTCACTGTATTTGCAGCTTCAACCACATAATCACCTAACCTACCTAAGATAAAACATCTCCCATTTATTACGTCTAAAGTCGTTGTCCAACCCAATCTATCCCTCATGAAGCGTAACCATTCAGAATCTGTCCTAACCCGTCTACGACTGACAATGAGAGTACCATCGATGGGCAGCCCCCAAATGACATATACATCTTGTAGAGTAACAGCCGTCTGCAAAGTCGCAAAACTAATATAACAAATTTATTAATTATGAACGTTATACAAAACAAACATAAAACTTATTTCACCAGAATGTAGGAAAAAGTATACGTTTCTGGCCGCCATCGCTCAATCAACGCAGTCAAAAAATGTTGGTCCAATTGTAGCCTTGATGTCTTGAATACACCGTAAAAACCCCAGCGATCTAGAATTGAGCAACATTACGTGTAACTTGTAAATCTCTTATAGTTCCATCCCAATGCTTGAATATTATGTGCCGGACAGTTTCATCACCACATAAAATGCGATGACTTAAATGTCTCTCTTGAAGGGTCAACACACTCGAATCGACGAGTTGTTGGGTATAGTGTGTCATTATAAAACTATACAAAACTCAACTAAACTCATCATAATCAAATCACAACAACTAATATCAACGAATAATCAAATCACCGCAACTAATATCGTAAAAATTCATATTTTCACAATAAACATCATAACTAATCAATTCGTCGAAACTAAAATCATACATAATCAAATCACCACAACAAATATTAACAAGTAATCAAATCACCGCAACTACTATCGTAAAAATTCATATTTTCACAATAAACATCATAACTAATCAATTCGTCGAAACTAAAATCATACATAATCAAATCACCACAACTAATATCAACGAATAATCAAATCACCGCAACTACTATCGTAAAAATTCATATTTTCACAATAAACATCATAACTAATCAATTCGTCGAAACTAAAATCATACATAATCAAATCACCACAACAAATATTAACAAGTAATCAAATCACCGCAACTACTATCGTAAAAAATCATATTTTCAAAATAAACATCATAACTAATCAATTCGTCGAAACTAAAATCATACATAATNATGTTCCGATCAGTGAATGTAGCACATTTGCAAATCCGACAAGTACATCAAATTCCTTTCGCAAAAGAAAAATGATCTATGACCCGACAAATGAACTTAAGCCAAAGGACGTTGTGTAAGTCATATATTTTATGTTCTATATGACAAACACTCATCAATTTTTTCTTGTGCAGGAAGGGTCTTTGCTTTGAAACTAAAATACAAGCCAAAAATGCCCTTGAAGATATGCGTATTAAAAGTGGCATTGAATATCGATTTGTGAAGAACGACAAAGTTCGATTGGTGATACGATGTAAGGGAACTCTACAGCGTAAGTGTCCATGGTACGTGAGTATTTCAATGCGAGATAATGATGTAATGTGGTCTATGAAGGCTGTCATGGCACACGGGCCACATTGTCATCGAAAGACAATGAACTCATCTGTTACGTCCTCTTGGGTGGCCAAAAAATATTATCAAAGATATTTGGGGAACCCTGATTTATCCGCCAAGGACGTGTTTGCCGAGTTGAATAGTTCGTACAAGCTCAATTTGGGAAAACACAAGGTTAGGAGGGCAAGAGAAGAGGCCCTAAGGCTTGTACGTGATGGATCTCGTGCTCCTTTTTCTGAGATTCGTAGGTACTGTATGCAATACCTACTTTCCAATCCGGGGTCTGCGGTTGTGGTTAAAGAGAAAAACTGTTGTGAAATGCCTGGAGTTGTTCAATTTGAAGAGATCTACATATGTCCGATGGTTAGTAAATTAATGCATGTTTAGTTAATTTTTTTGGTATTTTAAAGTAGAGTTTTATAACTCGCAGGCTTGTCGCTATGGATTCCGAGAAGGATGCCGAAGAATTATATGCTTAGATGGAACACATACTAAAGAAAAATTTGAAGGGCAAATTCTTACAGCTTGCGGCTTAGATGCGAATAATGGTGTTTTCCCAATCGCGTATGCAATAGTAGGTGGAGAAACAAAAGAATCTTGGCTATGGTTCTTGGAGCTTCTACAAATGGACTGCGGGATAAACACCGATGAACAAGAAACTTACACGATAATGTCTGATCGTGGGAAGGGGTTGAAACACGCTCTAGATGTTTTATTGCCTAGAGTTGAGGTAAGCGCATGAATACTTCTTATGTTGAAAATTTTTATATTTTATTTTACACATTTGATTTGTTATTGTTCATTTTGTTTTAGATTCGACATTGTGTACGCCACATCTCAAAAAATGTGGCACATGCTGGATTTTCGACATGCCCAACAGCCAAGGCCATATGGGCTACTGCAAAGGCAACAACCGAGTCGTTATTCCAAGAGCGTATGTTGCAGTTACAACGCCTATGTCCAGGGGCGCACCAGTACATGCTCGGTATACCAAGACAACATTGGTGTAGAGCATTTTTCAGGACATTTTGCAAGTCTGATATATTATTGAATAACCACGCGGAATCACTAAACAGCTCCCTTTTATCGTGTCGCCGAAGACCTTTGATGTGGATGTTAGAAGAGATTTGTACATTCATCGGCAAGCGTATGCATAACAGACGACATAAATCTCGTGAAATAATCGACGGTGGTTTTTGTTCTCGAATCCACAAAGTAGTTGAACGATGTATAGAAGCAGGGACCGTTGGTACTGTGGTACCAACCGATGATTGGCGAGCCACATGGGAATTCGGAAAAGAGCGTGTTTCAGTCGATCTACGCAATAGAAGTTGTACTTGTCGAAAATGGGAGCTACGAGGTACAGCCTTGAACAATGCTACTTTTGAATGAAATATTGTAAATATTGATGTTGCAGGAATCCCTTGTAAACATGCCGCGTCTGTCATCTTGGCCCGTGGGGAGAGTTGTTACGACTACGTGAATCAATGGTACAGTGTTGAACGGTACAGGACTACTTATCGTTACGGTGTGTCTGGATTACCTAGCCATGAGCAGTGGCCTGTTTGTCACGTTCCACCGCCCATGGAACCACAATTCAAACGTCGTCGAGCAGGTAGACCCCGAAAATTCCAACGTGAACATTATCAGTCACCCGGTTCTCCTATTCGAAAAATTCGGTGCCAAAACTGCGGTGTGAGGGGGCATAACAAAAGACGTTGTCCCAAGAATAATTGTCAGCATCCCTCCCCAGCTTCAAAGGTAATATGAAATTTTTAATCAGACTATGTAGTTGAGTATTTGATGTATGTGCATTCGTTGTCAAAACAGGGATCCAATTGTTCTCCCAAAAGTAATGAAGATCTTCATAACACCGCTACAACGCCAACAGCTAACCCTAGTGTCTCTTTTATTGTTGATTTCTTTCAATGCATGTTAGTTATGAATTAATACTTTTCTCGTTGGATTTGCAGAATGTCTCAAATCTGTGTACAAAAGCCCAAAAAATAGATGCAAAAGACGTTGGATCTCGGAAAGTTTGTGTTTTTCTTGGGTTTGTTAATGTTTAAATGTCTTGTATGTAATTTTAAACTTGTGTTTTGTCTTCTATGTTAGTTTCCACATGAAAACACTCCATGTCAGCCACAAACAAGCAAAGCGGCGAGCCAGGTCCGACCGAGTGTAGATGTATCCAACGTGTATGGGAATGTTTCAATCTGTACGAATGACACCGTCAACATCTACGGTCAGCAATATGTGAACCATGGCACGTCTCCCCCGATGGATGAATCCCTGTCACTTGGTGTCTACGGCCTTCTTAGTGACGATACTATGCAACGGACAATAGAGTAAGTCGAATTGAACATTGGTTGTCTCAGTAATTGTTTATTGTGATGGTTTTGGTATATGTTTTTTTACACATGTCAATTATTTCCCTTTTAAACCGTGCTCGACAAAAAGGGTTTTGTAGTTTCGTTGATGCCATTATATTTAATTCGTATGTTAATGGGAAGGATCCATTGCACTGGGCTGGATTTCTAAAGTGGGAAGTGTTATGTAAAAATGAGTATGTACTTATGTCAATCGTTACAGGGTACGAAATCTATTTTTAAAGTAGGAAGTGTTTATTTGTTATTTGAGTTGTGAATGCAACAGATAATGATATATAATTTCATGCTATTTTTTTTTTCAGGGGTCATTGGTCTTTATTGGTGTTTTGTCGTTTTAGAGAACCAAGTGCTAGAACAATGTTGATGTTGGATTCTTTGGGCACAGTGCGACAATCATCCATCGAGCCTTCCGTGTACAAGTACAACACACCGCATTAACCAACTTACTCCTCACAAATACAAATGATATATTTACAGGTTTCTTAGAGACGCTTATGAATTACAAAACGGAAAGGATACCGAAAACATCATTATCAATATTCCTATTGGATGGCCCGATGTAAGCTTTGTAAGTGTATAATACATATTAATCGTCATATTTCATGAAAAAAATACACAGGTACCAAAGCAAAATGGACACACGGAGTGCGGAGTATATGTGTTATACTACATTTACTGTTTTTTGCAAGATGTTCCAGATGTGTATTTGCCAGTTAGTTACCCTATGTTTGTAAGTAAAACAAACTTGGTTATTTTTTTGGTTCTAACTACGTTGAACTCTAATATATTTTTTGTCAAAATATGTGCACAGATGACCGAGCGTTGGTTCACATTATCAGACATTATGAATTTCGCAAAAACGTTCATTGTACAATCCTCCGCCACCGGACAGTCAAGAATATATTGTACTAGGAGAAATTAGCACTTTCAAACTGGATTAATTGTTTTTGAAACCATTTTGTAATCTGAAAACATTGATGGGTATTGTATCGAGCTTGACATTGTGTTTTACGGTATTATAATTCTAGTTTGAACAATTATATTCGAAATATAGGATTTTAGTTTCATGTCTTATAGTTATTGTTTAAACACGACATAAAAAACCGAATTTTTAACACTTCCATAATCACAATCGAATGCTATTAATAAAGTGAATACTGTAAATGTAGAAAACCATAATGAATAGCTTATTTTATGCCGATATGTGATGTTAATGAGGCCATAGCATAAACAAACAAATAAATTTTGTAATGTTTGTAATATAACAATTTATAATTAACTATCAATATATGGCTCTTACAAGACATATAGTTCTAAAGCGACACATATTTTACGGATGTTATGAAAACACTGCTAAAAAAAACCAAACTTTCAAATTATTGATTATTTGGGAGCTAAATTAGTAAAACATTAGTTTAGGGACCAAAATTGCCACATACTCCAAATTTTGGGAGCTAAATTAGCCATACATAACTTGAAGGACCAAAATCGCCATAAATTACAAAATTTGGGGACTACTAACGGTGTCAAGGACCAAAGTTGCCATAATTATGAAATTACGATGATCAAATGTGTCATTATCAAAGTGGAAGGACTGCATTTGTACAAATTTCAAACTTCGAGTACCATATTTGTCATATACATAAATTTGAAGGACCTAATTTGACAAATGTGGCAAAGTAAGAGGACTGATTTTGCCAATTATAAAGTTAAGGAACTTAATCTGCCACAATTGTCAAAGTAGGAGGACTAAAATTGCCAAATTAGGAAACTACGAGGACTAAATTTGCGCGTCGCCCATAACCAAATCACCGCAACTAATATCGTAAAAATTCATATTTTCACAATAAACATCATAACTAATCCATTCGTCCCAAGTAAAATTAAATGAAATGGTCACAAATAACATCACTCACATAATAACAAATCATCACAACTAACATAACAAATAACAAATAATATCGTAACCAATCAAATTGTAACAACTAATATCGTAACTAATCAATTCGCCCCAACTAAAATTATACCTAAACAAAACACAACAACTAATATCATAACAAATAATCAAATTATCACAAATGCTATAGTAACTAATAATCGAATCCTAACAAATTATCGTAAATAAATCGAATGTTTGCTCTAAATAAAAACCCGAAATATGGCCAAAAAACATACCTTTGGCAGCAGGAGGTGTTTGATCGGAAATGCATGAGGTATTTGATCGAATGCCCGTGCCGGGAGTGACCTCGGATGGTGAAGGAGCCGGAAATCGCGATTGGGGTTAGGGCAAGTCGCGATTCAGAGAAGAAAACTAGCGATATTTATATTAGGTCTACTCGATTTACACTAAATCGAGTAGCAGAAAAAATATTTTTTTAAAATTCTATTTAGCCTAAGGCGACTCGCGTTTGACAATTGAGAATTGGGGAAAAAATGCAATTCGTGTTAACCTATCACGAATAGTGGTAAATTTCCAACCTGATTTGGTATTATGCGCAAAACTCCGATGAGTGGGCTTCATGGGTTACGTTTTCGATCGAAGATTCTACATGGGGTAAGGATTCTGACGATCATCCTTCGACACTGTTGCTGGTGCTACAAAGACATCGGCGATTGTGGGTGCTCGATTGTCCCGTCGTCGCCGCAAGTTCCTCTGAAGTCTCCGAGATTGCAGAATTTTGCTCTTTTCTCGAGGCTACTGGGGACGAAAACCAAAGCAGATTGGGTGGCTAAAGCTTATGCGCTAGAAGCAGTTGGATCGACGGTGGTGGAATCTAATGAATCGCCGTTTCAACGGTCGGGAATTGGACGCCAGTCTCATACGGCGGCAGAAAGCCGCAGTCATGCGAAAATAGCCGGTTCCACCGGGTTCTCCGTAGCAAGCTTCCGTCCTGAGGTAAAGCAATATCTGCTGGAAAATTCACCACCGAGGGTATCGGAGAACCGAAAACGGAAGGGAAGAGACGAGGTCTTCCACGTCGCCCATCTGAGTGAGGTATGTAATGTTGCATACACGTTCGAACCTTCAGCCTCCTCTCCATTACCTCTAAAATGCGCAGATTTATCCCGCTTATTTTAGCATTATATTCTTCATTTTAATTATCCTACGCATTACACGGCGGTTGCAATCACCCGCATCGCCTCAATGTTTGCCACGTTGACGTCCTCTGCGCCACAAATTTTTCTGTAGATATATATAAATAGTAATTTTTTATTAATTAATAATTATACAAAATATTATTTTTTTATTAATATTTCTCTCTACTTAGAATTTTAGGAGTTTTTAATTAGTTTTTTTCTTCAAAAAAACCGTGGTATAAAGAGATAATGAATTATAGATTATTCCTTACATTTGTACAGGAAAAAGAGAATGGTGATTCAGAATCAACTAAAAATGATCTTCAAGATTCATGGTCGATCAAGAGCAAGAGATCTCGTTCATCACAAGTTCATAATCTCTCAGAGAGGGTTCTTTGGATCATCTTAAATTCATTATTTTCTTCATAAAACTGTTTCGTTTATGTGAATGTTGTCACCAATACAGAAGCGTCGTGTCGGATCAATGAACAGCTGAGTGAACTTCAAGACCTCATGCCTTGCTGCAACAAAGTTAGCAAACTTGAATAATATTGTACTAATGTGATCTTGTTCTATGACTACTCATTTTGTGCTCAGACAGATAAAGCTTCGTTGCTAGATGAGGCGATTCGGTACATGAAATTTCTTCAACATCAAATGCATGTTCATTCTCTTGGCTTGTAACGAATTAGGGTGATTCCTCGACTTAATATTTCGAATTCGATTATTGATGCAGATGATGTCTATGGTTCCAATGATGTACCCTGGAATGCAACAGTACATTCCCCCTTATGGAATGGGAATGAACCAGTCTTCTTTGCATATCCATCGTCATCGAATATCCCTCAAATGTTTCCGTTTAATATTCAGCCTATCGATACGCAAAAAGGGTACCAGAATATTTTAATAGATGATGCATATCAGCAGCAATTTACTCGAACAAACGAACAACAGGCACGTTAACTTGGTGGTGCATTACTGATGTTTTCGGAGTTAGTTCATTGTAACATTATGCAGAATGGGCAGCGGGATGCAAGCAACGGGCGTGTGTTTGAATGATCACAAGACATCTGATAAATAGTGTAGCTTCTGATGCTTAGTGGAATAATGTTAATGGGTGTAGTTAAATAACACAAGGCAGAGTATACTTTCAGCAACCCTTCAAGTGATTTCTCTATTTAGTCATATAAACTTCTTTTGTCTAATTTAAAATAGTGTTTTTCTAGATTTGAGTTTGACTTGAAATTAACTAAATTTGATTCAAATTTAAAATTGAAGGGCATTGATATTTAGAGTTTGATTTGAATTGGATTGGATTGTGAGTAGTTCAAAAAACAATAAAATTGATTAATCAATTAGGGTTGAACGAATCAAAATCTTTATTTTCATATTTTATTTGAATGCAAATTCATATTACAATATTGTTCAAATTCTTATATAGTTTATTTTTGTTTGAATAACTTGGACATGTTCAAACGATTCTTCAAATTCTTTGAATTTAATATTGAAATTCCAAATTACTAAAATTGATTTTTTAAATAAAAAATTTAAAATATAATTTCATGCAAAATAAGAGAGAAAAATTATAATACATATAACTTAATAAAAATAGAAAATATTGAAAATATAATTTAAAATATGATATATTATTATTTTTAAATATAAATAAATAATATAATATTTACGATAATTCATATTTGTTAAAGAAAATATCATATTCATTTAAATTATAAGACATAAAAAATACTCGAATAAAGATTATATTTATAATCCAACAAACAAACACGATTATATATTACTCAAATATATTTTGAATATGAGTTACCTCGTCCTCTAATTAATCCATCTCCATAGGAGGAATTTTGAATTCAGAAGGTTTGGGTTTGGGTTTGGACTTGGGCTTGGGCTTGGGCTTGACTTAAACTTTAACAAGGAAATGTTTAATCTTTAATAATTGCCTTCAGATTTCGCTGTCAACTCAACGTTGCTTTTGCTTAGATTTTCCCATTTCCAAAGACATTTGGGCCGAAAGCTTCCGGTTTCTTATTTTCATTTTTCAGGCGTTCTTCCAATTGATTGTTTGAAGAAAGGTAGAGGAGCGTTTAATGTAATTTCCCTTTTTATGATTGAGGGAATGCTTCTGAAATCCATTTCCCCACCCGATTTTCACTGCAACGCATCTCCTTGTTTCCACGCAACAAATATTTTTGCTATATAGGTTTTACTCGTCTAACAATTGATGTAGATTCCTGGAAACGTTTCTAATTTTCTTACTGTGAATTTGCACCGGGCTTTTCTGATTTTTTTATTTGAATTGTGCTGAATGAATTTAACCTTATTTGCTGCTTATTCAATTTTTTGTATAAAGAAGTAAATGATTGGTGTTTGATTTTGTATGTGAATGAAGTAAGGGCCGGGTATGTTGTTTGTTGCGAATGATTTTGGGTTCTTGCCCTTTTTTGTGTAGAGGTGACCGTTTATTAGTTTGTGTGCGGTTATTGGTAAAAACATTCTCTTTTTGACAAAGCTGGTTAGGCGAAGAAAAACCGCAATTTGAGATCATATGCATGTCTTAACAGTTATTTAAGCATACTGATGAGCTTATAGTTGACGCTGGGATTTTATTCGATTTTAAGATTCTTTTTAAAATTTCCTGGTTTGGTTGTTCTGTGTGATTGTTACCCATTAATAGTTTCTACATAACCTTGATGTGTTCATGGATGCGAATGGAGAAAGAGGGTTTGGGGACTGCATTATTTTTTTTGATTTTGTACATACTTATGTACTCTTCTAATTGAGCCGTACACTGCTTTCGTGACTTAAATATATGGATGTTGACACATGGTTTTAGAAATTTTACTACATATTGTATAATGTTATTGCTAAATCAGATTACTAAGAATTAAGTCTGTTGCTTCTCCCCTCGGCAGCCAGAAAGAAGAAATTTGCAAAACCTTTCACCAGTGAGTAAAATATGTGACTGGTCCTCCAACTAGGGTTGCAAGTGTTTTGGATTATGAATTCTGATTATCGTTGAGTTGTGATAGGTCTTTTCTGTACTGATTATCTTCAAGTGAATTGCTTTGTTCTCTCCGCCTGCAAAAATAGATCAAGACATATTGCAACACCTTTCACTGGTTAGTGAAATTTGTGGCTGGTGTTCCCACTGAAGGTTCCAAGTAATTTTGAATTTGCTGACCTGGTTCTTTTGCATGTTCTGTGCGGATACCTTTATGCTTTTGGTTATGGTCCAGATTTTTTCTATTCAATTTGTGGGAGATTTTGCTAACCTTACATTTAGTTATTAAATGTGTTGCACATATCTAGTTTTTATTTGCTGCCTTTTTCTGTATTGAAATTTATGTTGCTGATGGATTTGATGATGACAACACGCTGCAGTGCACGTAAACGGCTAGTAGGAAAAGAAGCTTATCAAATGTATTGTCTTTCTTTGTCATAGAAACAGTCACGGGTAACAGTGTTTTCAAATTTCCCCGAGACAGTTTATAAAAAGTGGAAAAATATCCCAGGGGTATTGCTTATTTTCTTCAGCTTCTTTTATATTGGTTTTGGTGTGCAATCATAGTTAGTGATCTTTATATCTCATTTCTCTGCTTCTATGTATTTCAAACCTTTTTTCTGTTATTTATTCTAGTTTGGGAATAGTGAGTGATCTGCTATTACACGATGGGGAAAGATTCAAAGAGTGGTGCATGTAAATCAGTGTCTCATCAGCTGTTTAAGGACAGAGCGAAGAATCGTGTTGATGATCTTCAGGGTATGTTTATGAATCTTCAATATGCTAGAAAGGAAAGTCGCACTATTGATGTGGCAGTACTTGAAGAACAAGTGAACCAAATGCTTCGTGAATGGAAGGCTGAACTCAGCGAGCCCTCCCCCGCTTCTTCCTTGCAGCAGGTAATCTTTTTAGTGATCAAAATTTGTACTTTGTGGGTCCTTTGACATTTATGAGTTAAACTTTTTGGCTATAATATAAATGGAGGGACCAATATTCTACTAGTATGGCGAACCTGGTATTTATTTTTCAGAGCAAAATTGGTTTTTGTCTCCATTTTCATCTCGGGCTACGTTTCATATTCATTTTAAATATTATATAAAATAGAATAAGGATGATTTAAACTCTTGGGATCCAATTCTCAAAACTGATGTGTACATGTATTCAGGGTGGTAGCCTAGGATTTTCATCAGATATTTGTCGGTTGCTGCAACTTTGTGAGGAAGAAGATGATGCAATTAGTCCATTAGTTCCTCCAAAACCTGATCCTGATGCTGCAAAAGTCGTGGATGAATCTGGACCCATTGAGGTTAGTTTATTTTTTTTATTTTCGTGTGTGTGCGCTGTTGCAATCCGGTTGGTGCTTGTAGATTCTGCTAGTTTCAAGTTGGACTGGCTTATGGACCTAACCGGTTTATACTTGCATTTTTACTTTGACTAATGCAATGAAAAAACCTCTACTCTTAAAGGTCGAATTTACAGTAAACATGTTTGGGGCAACGTAATCACGTAGTTTATGTAAATTAAGGATGTTGAATATCGAAAGTTAGTTCTTGATATAAACACACTTTTTAAGTGTACATACATAATAGCTTACAAGCTGTTTCTTTGTCATTTATAACTACATAAACTGTCAATAAAATTTATATTTTGGCAGGGCATAAATGTGTCCAATTGTGCTCAGGAGCTGGAGTTCAAGTTTTCCGATGACTGCAAAAGCGCCAGTGTAGCATTTGCCAACATGGGAGTTGGTGATTTTCCTTCTGAAACTCAACTGGACTATCACTCGTATGAATTCCACACCGAATTTGGACCTGCGCATTTCGCTGGCTTCAATGGCACTGGTTTTGGTGAAAATGAGGGTATACCTCCTCATACCGAATCTCAGCAGATCTTTCCTCCACCTTTTGCTTTCTTAGGGCCAAAATGTGCACTTTGGGATTGCCCGAGACCTGCATTACGCTTAGATTGGTCCCAAAAGTCAGATGATTTTTGTAGTATTTATCATGCTGGGCTTGCTCCCAGTGAAGGATACCCCGGAAGACCTCCAATTGTACGTCCCGGAGGCATTGGATTAAAGGATAACTTGTTGTTCGCTGCTCTTGATGCTAAAGCAATGGGAAAAGATGTCGGTATTCCCGAATGTGAAGGTGCTGCCACTGCAAAATCTCCTTGGAATGCACCTGGTAAGTAAATTTGTCTTCCAAAATTGTTCATGATTCGAGTATTGATATACTTTATGTTGATTTAAACAGAGCTTTTTGATCTCATTGTATTGGATGGTGAAGCAATAAGAGAGTGGTTGTTTTTCGACAAGCCCCGTCGTGCATTTGAGACTGGAAACCGAAAGCAAAGATCACTTCCAGATTACAATGGAAGAGGTTGGCATGAATCAAGGAAACAAGTTATGAATGATTTTGGAGGTATGAAGAGATCCTATTACATGGACCCCCAGCCAATGGAAAGTTTCGAATGGCAC
This sequence comes from Utricularia reniformis, assembly GCA_009725065.1. NCBI lineage: Eukaryota > Viridiplantae > Streptophyta > Magnoliopsida > Lamiales > Lentibulariaceae > Utricularia > Utricularia reniformis. Next base: position 153,574 of record RWGZ01001221.1, on the reverse strand, counting down.
CTCTACGAATACGAAATCAACAGATACGATTCATGTGCACTATACAGACTGGAAGTAAAGCGTGCAGAGTCGAAAAAGTCACCCAAAGGAAAGTTATCCAACGACACTGTTGCTGATCTACAAAACCAAATGAGAAGATTGGCTGCAGAGTTCCCGAATGACAAACAACGCACCGGTAAAGGCAGGGCAAAAACCAGTTCGAGAAATGGCAATGGAAGCGATTATTCTTCTTCAATCGTAATTACAAATCCAGTTGAAGGGCATGATAATGTGAGTACTCCTCTTCCTCCTCCATATCTTGTTGACAATATGACTGAGTACTACAACATAACATGACCCTCTCCGCTTTTGAGCTTTCGAAATAAGTATATACCCGTGAACTTGCTTCCGAAACACTGGATACCGGTAGAAGCAAGTATTGTATGTAATTTTGTGGGCACTCGCACTTCTGGTGCGTCCAGGGAGTCTTTATAAGTACTTCTGACTTGTAGCTAACAAGACGAGTAACTCATTTTCATGTCACCCCAAGTTTTTAACCTATGATGGACTTTGTATTGTTATTGACTTTGCTTGCTTCTTCAATTAGGGTATTTTGTATAGTAAATCTATATTATAAATTATGATGATTGTATATCTTAAAATTGTAAGGTTGGCAAAAATTACAATGATATAATATGAACAAATGAGATATAACATAACTCCACATTAAAATACTGGGTTAAGTTATTTTTTTATGATCTCTCAACTCTTATAAATATAAATTATATTTTCATGTAATGTGAGATAAATTAATAAATATATTTTTTTCAATTGATGGATGGTTTTTTTATTATGAATATTTTGATCATTCAGTAGGGTAGAAAAATTGATTGATTTTATTGATGTCTGTAAATGTGGAACACGAAAATGAGATGTATCAGCATAGGTGGAATGCATAAGTGCTTCACCTAGATATAACAATATATTTTATTCATGTCAATAACAAATATACCCTAAAAACCACATTATAATTGGCATTCAATTTCTTTTGAGTTTTGTTGCAAACTTAATTAATGATTATTTTGTATTAGCATAAGTTGTTACAGACATAGCTGCTATGGAATGCTCTGTTAGTTTTATAGGATTCTCTTATCTTGTATGTTTATGTCTTGTGTAGAATAAAGGTAGTAGATCTGCAGGAAGAGAGAACTCGAACGGTTTCTGAAGAGATCAACCACTAATTGGCCTATATGTGTTCGACTTGTTGTTTGCCTTTAATTGAAAGAGACATTATTCCTCCCTGATTATATTGAATATTCTACTCAATTTTGTGTTATTGATGTTTTTCTTCTTATATCTCATTTAGTGATTTTTCTTTGCCTTATTTTGAATTGATATTGCTTGCTAATATGGAAATTTGTTTCATGTCTTTGGTAATCTAAAGGAGCGATAAGCTACTTCTATGTTAGGGCTCCTAATTTGTTCATTTCATCATTCCTGGAGTATTTTATCCATATTGATTCTGAATTTTAGGATATCTTCGGGAAAATGACAATGTTGTTCGTATGGCATGCTCTGAGAGTTTAAAGTTCACTTCATTACACAATACAATTATCTATAGATGGATATTTTTGTCTTTTTATTAATCTAGAATCTTCAAAGAGAAACACTTATTTATAGTTTGATTGAATATATATTTAGTACTATTTCAATTGCATGTATTTCATTTTCATATTGATGTATAATTGTTTCTTTAATTACATTGTATTAACGATATTGATTTTCATGTTTATTATCCTATATATAAAATGAAATATGATGTTTCAAATGAAAAAAAGAAAGATTGGCGTATACACAAAAAGTTATTTGGATTGATTCCAATGTTTAGATATACATCAACATTTGATTAGATGAGTTGAAAGTTTGAAATACACTCACAACATCATTTAACAAGGTTGGAAGGGGTGACATTGTTACCAAGTTAAACAAATAAACATATTGAATTTATAATTTGCAACATATCAAGAACAAGAATAGAAACTTTCGGGATGAATGGATATTATGGAAAATTTTACATTCCAATACTCTTGTTGCTTGGTATAAGGTGACAAATGTACTACAAAACTATAATGATGATGGGATGATGAAATTAAGGTACTAAAACACATTTACTTAAGATTGATGGTAATAAGATTACGTCATTGCATTGAATTATCCTATTATATGATTTGTAAATACGTTCGACTGCAAAAACCTTTAGAGATAGATGACCACTGCTTCCATCTATGCAAGAATAATTCTTTGTTTGAATTACAGTAGAATGAGCTCCCTATTACACACCAAATTCACGTATATTCCCAAAAGGATTGGGAAATATGAACTACGAATTCGATGAGTATAATCCTACAATGGAGCATGTTCGTGGAGAATTATCATCAGATCATGCCAACATACTGATGACTACTCAGGAAGGAGGCAATCCTTCTTGTTTAAAGAAAAAATATATTCACTCAAAATCGGAGAAGAGCGAGCATGGTAGCAATAACGATAGGATCACATTTTTCATCGAACATTTGATTGAAATTTCAGAATTGGATTATCAAAAGGTATTAGGTTTAAAGGAACATAACATCAAACGATGAATAGAACTTCTACATCTCATTTTTGGTTTATTAGTTGATGATCCTTTATGGTGTCAAGCTTTGAAGTTATTCATCAAAAAGTTCTTATCGTGAAAATCATCTTAATTCAGGATAATGTAAGTCGTTTAGTTTGGGTTGAGTCATACCTTACAGAAAAAATTTCACGAACTCATCTAGTTGCTTGTATACCATATCAATGAATAAATAAAATTGTCAGTATTTTATGATGCTTTCAAGATTATCTATTTATGCTTTTTAAAAAAATTGTGGATGTTGGATCTGTGTATATGATTTTGTATTGTTTGTTATGGATTTTATGTGAATTAAAGTAATTTGTTGTTTTATGATTTTGAAAACAATTGTTAGATTTCATATGTTGTTATAAACAATATGTTTATTTCATTTAATGTATTTTCATATTTCATTTGTTTTGTCTCCAATATCCGTGAAAAAAACACATTATTTATTTTCTTTTGTATGAAAATTCGTGAAACAAAAACAATTTTGATGTTTTGTGCTTTTGAAAACAATTATTAGATTTCTTATGTTTTTATAAAAGAAAATTATAAAAGTTGCCTTTAATGTTTAAAATAGTGTAAATGTAATGCCCAAAAGTTGTAAATTGCATGCAAAATCCTGAAACTATGTTTTAAAGATTTTTAATCGAAACTTATATTATTCAGTTATGATCGTTCTACAGTTTTGTAGGAAGAGATGAAACTAAGAGGGGAAGAGAAATGTTGGTCATTGGCTGCTTTCTTAGACTTTAATGAATCGATATTGAAGAGAGTTAGCATAAATGAGAACGAGGTGGTATATGAAAAATAAGCAAATTGTTTTTTATACGATTTTTATGTAAGTGTTTAGTTGTCGTAAGTTATAATTATTTTAGTCAATGCAAAAACGTCATGTATTCCAAAGAATAATGGATTACGACATGTCATGCACTAAAAACGGTTAGGCCTAGTTTCAGGATGTGAAAGTTCGACACACACATGATTATATTCTCTATCGATTGGTATGCGTCATTTCATATCCTTACATGAGTCGAGGTAATTATGTCTCCACCTCTACAGCCTCAATTCTTTTGTAGAATTCAAGCAACACTTCTTCTTAGTCCGTCCAGATGTCAAGATCTTATAGTCTAATATTAGAATGTAAACCTATTTCATCTTCATTTTCACCATACGTGAACATAACTCTTAGAGTTCAGGCTGTTCACTACAAGTAATTCTCCGCCAATTTGTTCGATCTTCGGGTTTTCTCCATACAATTAAAAGTAAATCTTCCTCTTCATATGTTAATTAGACTAGTTTTATTATTACTTGAACTTGATTGGGTTCGCTTGAGCTACGAGTTAATTGCATAAGTTTCACGTTGTGATTCCCAATACTCTCCATGCACAACTTTTAAAATCATCGTTGTATTTTCATTGCTCAAACTTGCCCTCTCGTGTATCTAATAAATCATGTTTCTCTTTGCCAATATATGGCTACCAACACTGTTTTGACCACCTTCCTCAACAAGTATTGCTTCCACGAGTGATACCCGCTCTAAGGGACGATCGACACTGGACCATACACTAAGGAATGGTCTTTGGTTCCCATTCTTCCACCTTTTCATCCAAGACTTTTTGTGGCGCTACCGATGTCCATCTTCGCCCTAATGCCAAGCAACAACTTGATAATTGTCACATACTGTCATCAACTTCCTAACGGGTTACAAGGTAATATCGGCGATGTGGAGGAATGATACTCACCACACACAAGATGTGATACTTTATTTCTCGAAATAGAGACCATGATATTGTCACTCGACCAGATTGGCTACATGGTTGATACAACTCATTCTTATAGGTGTCTTCCTGAAGGAGAATATTTTGACTACCCACAGTGTATTATAGATGATCCAAATGATCCTCATCAACGGTGAGGAAATCATCATCATGGATGATTGACTCGGAAGGCTCAAGGCAGTCATGGCTAACTTCCCTACGCCTCGACTGTAAAATAATATCTACCGATAAGAACCTTAGTTGGCAGGAGATATTTGATCGCCCCATGAATCAGATACAAGAAACATCATTATAAGATACTTTCCACCTCAAGTTCACACATCCGATTGGAAGTATCTTAATATGTTTGGCATTCCATTTTTTATTTTGATGTTATCGCTTGTCTTGTGGCTGCTCCAAAAACTGAATCATCTTCAGCCAAGATGAAGAGGAAACTGAGAGTATTATATAAAATAAATGTAAAAAAAATTAAGGTAAATCTCGTTTACTATCAACCTTAAAACTTGTTCTTAATCCGATCAGGACTAATGCTCACCGACCTTTCATTTCAGGAAAATCTTTTAGGAAATGCTTGCCATGTTGGCCTAAGGAGTCCTTATCAGATATAGCCGTTGAGATGTGTACGACTAAATCAGTGGCCGTCGAACCACCACCGTCGGCGAAAAATGTCGATGAGAATCTTAAGACTTATCAACACCAATAGATGTCGAATTCGAGAACATTGGAAAAAGGGTAAACCATTATATCGTTGATCTAGCCCTGGAAAACTGCAAAAGGATTGTTGGTTGGTCTGTCAATAAATACTTACAGATAGGGGGTACAATTGTCAATCAATGCCCCGGGGATTCCCCAGCCCGATTGACGAATACAACGTCGATCACCCTTTCTTTCGGTTTGTCAATTCCTCAAGAGAGTCTGTCCGCAATTGTTCTAGTCACGGAGCCTCAACAACAAACAACATCCCCAATACCGAAAGCTGCAACAGATCTGATTGTAGGCTCCTTTGCATTGCATAATGAATGACTTCACGATCTTGCCGCTAGTGCACAAAGACTCAAGAATGTGATTGAGTGTGACTCCAATCTTTAACGGCGAAGTGTTCTGACATTGACTATAGATGACGTCCCCCCAAGATAGGGTTAATTGTCGTCTTCGATCGGCAGAAACTTATTTTAAAGGTTTTTTGAATCGACGACCTTTCATACCCTAGCAACGACCTACTACCTAAGGGTGGTCGAGGAGCAAAAAAAGATAATCATCCAACATATATGTAATATATTTGGATTGAACGCCGACTCGGAATATTGAGAGCATCATGTAAACAAAATCACATTCGAGAAAGACTTTATCCACCTAGTTCTCTCTAGTGTGAGATACCAAAGACCTTTGGTAGCCTCGCCAAGCTCTTGATGATATAGTCATTAATAGTTTAAAGGAGTCATTGATTATCTTATTGAATTTATTATGATTGTATATATATGATATTATTCTTTAACATACAATCGACATTGAAACAGACTTTTATAATCCAACCGAATTTTTGACATTGAAAAACCATGTCATCCCAAATTCAATTGTCAATCGTTACTCAGATAGACAAACAATATTATAATAAAAAAAATTGATTCATCAAACTGACCTCGTCCATTTGGTAGAGATAAAACCCATAGCCCTTAGTTTATCGATATTTGAACAAGTCCAGGGTGACGATGACCATTACATTATGTCGATTCCGAGGGACTAAGTAGTGGGTAACAATGTCAACGTCATACGTAAGAAGCCTATCGATTGGTCTCCTAAGATATTTCCACCATCCTTATACCTTTTCGTTATCTAAGATGCACAGATTGAAGATGCATCCATACTAACGATGGAACATTCAATTCTTGCGTTCAATACCGATTGAAAACTTGCTCAGCATGACATTCAAGTTGTCATGCCTTTTCGAGGGCAACCAATTGAAATAAACAAATTATAATTTACCCATCGATATTTATCACTCACTCATCCTCACACTTCTAATCACATCATCGGTAAGTATCCTCATTTGTCACATCGCATGGTGCTTTCCCATTTGGGAGGTTCATTCCATTTGAACTCCCCAACCTCATGATCTCTTGTTGCCAAAAAATGATGCTTTGGAAGATAACCAACGAAGATTTACCAACCCCTAATTTTAAGAAAATAAAAGAGTTAATATATTGTAATATGCTAATATAATAATAGAATATATATTATATGCACGTTAGTAGAAATGGAATAATATATCTAATTATAATCCTAAAGAAATGGAAAATAATATACATGTGAGAGATCATATCGAAATAAATTTAAAAAATGATAAATTAAGATATCGTATAATAAATCTAATGTATCTCAAAATACATTATTTTCTTATACTTAAAATACATTATTTTTCTAACTTATACATAATGGGTACGTTTGGAAGAACATTTGACAAATAACGGTGAGGTGGGATGAATGTATTGTGATGTGAGGTGAACTGGTGAATTGATCGTGATTTTAAAAAACTGTTTTGAAATAGCGTTGCAGTAATTGCGATTTCATAAAATGACTATTTTGTCCTTATTTTTAATTAATCGTGTATCACTTACAAATTATATTTTATATTGATTATGATAAACTCGTCATTTAAGAAATTGTTAGAATATAATAAGTTCTTGATCAAAAGTATCAAAAAATAAACATTGACAAGTAAATCATTTAAATCGACAATCTTTTCCAATCTTCGCTAGTGCAATGCGATCACGTATTTCATTCCTAACTCGAATCATGTAGTTATCGTGTATGAGTTCAACATCTATATCTGATGGGTTAACGAGAATTTGTACTTTCATATTTTGATTATATTTCATCTCTACAAAGTTCAGATCCTATTAAACAAATTAATATTAATAAATTAATTTGGACAAAAAATGTAACATATTTAATAAAAATTAATATTAATAAAAATAATATTAATATTGATAAGAATTTAAACTAAAATTAAATTAATTTTGATAAAAATTAATTATAAACCCTAATTTTAAAATAATTGTATAATGATCATTAAACAATTGTGTTCTGTCCACCACTACTTCAAACGTACTACCGTTTCACCGCAATTTTCAGCGGTCAAACGAACGCACTTATTAAACATGTTTGGTCAAAGTTGAAAAAATCACGGCACGTTCACCACACCGGACGGTAAACTGCAGAACCAAACAACACGAATATTATTATTATTCTACAACTCAATCTATCACTTACAAATACTCAATATATTCTATATATATAATTACATTAAAATACATTCTACAATTGCATTATACTTCTCAAATATCTTACACAACATAGATAAATGACCAGATTAGCATCATCCTTAAAATTAACAATTTTATACATTTTTTATAATGTGTTTTAACTTTTAAGGGATTTGAGGTTCGATTTATGGACAGAAGCCTGCCACTTTTGCCTATGATGTGTTTCTGAAATGGCCGGGGGTCTCCGTACCGTCGGAAACGCTTAAAACCTACCTTCCTTCCGATTCCGACCCGAGCATCAATTTCAATGGCACTGGTACTGGGTGCTGCCTTAAGTTCTCCTCTTACCTCCCCTTTTGCCTCTGCGTTGCCACCGGTACTGTCGCCGACGTCCTTCTATTCGCTTCGTCTTCTTCCTGTAAAAGAATCTCGCTTTCTCGTATACTCAAAATCTTCCTCGTACACCTCGCTGCAGTTTCCGGATATCTCCAACGAAGCTGTTCCTGATGCCGTTGCCAAGTTAGATGCTTCAGAAAATACGCTTCCGGCCGTGAGGATATTTGAAAACGACTTGGCTCGCCTGACCCTCGTCGGCGGAGTTGACTTCCAGCAGGCGCTTACTGCTGCCGCGGCTGATGGAGGAGACGCCGCTGATGAGCATTTGTTTTCTGGTATGGAAACTATGGTTGTGGAGACAATTTTTCCTGGGTTTGCTGATGATCATAGCACGGTTTCCACACGACTTGTGAGTTCGGATGCAACGTATTCTTTTGTCTTTCGTTTACGTTTATGGATTTGGGGAACAAAAAAATATCTATTTGATGAAATGTAATTGTAAAAAATATTTTATTGTTTTCACAGTTTTTACCGGCTAGAAATGTTAAGGAGAAAGCTATGAAATTGAAGAAAGATCTAACGAAAGACATATTGAACGGGGTAACGTCAAGGAATATACTTGCTATGACATTCAGACAAGTTGTTTTACAGAAGCTTTGGAGTGTTGAACTTGCAATATTTAGTCCTGGCACAGATAGGAACATGAATGATCTTGAAAATCCAAGAGAGGTGAGATTGTTTCGTGATAGTTTTTTCCCTTTCTTTCTTTCATCTTAATAAAGTCTTATCTGTTGTAATTTTATATAATGTTTATGGCTTGCAGGTGACAAGTTATCTTTGGTTTCCTATCAGCAGGTATCTATGGTGTTAATGCTTACAACGTCAGATGAGAGAATCCTATCTGATATTGGAGAAGTTGTATGCAATTATGTTCTTGAAACCACCAAAAGCCATGTTCTTCGTGATTCAATGGCAAGAAAATTAAATGGATTCTTGTTGAATTGGTTTAGCAAGCGTAAAGGGATTTCTTCCAAAGATTCCTCTGTTTATTTGGATGACTTCTTCGATAAAATACTAGCTAGTTCCAGTACATTGCTTGAAAATTTTAATCTAGAAAAAGGAAAAGGTAAGATTCAAGGAAGAAATTGGAAGGATATATGGTGGAGTTCTCCTGCATTCTCGGAGTTGGAACGAATCGGTGGTCCTGAATTCTGTGCTTGGATTAGTGAGTCTCTTCCATCCTATATCCTGGGGATTGATGATAATAAATTCAGCGACTTGAAGCTCCACGGCTGGAAAAAATCAGTAGCAAATAAGTGGGAAGCTGTTCTGGTGCATTCCCAAATGGTATTGTTTCCTCATACTCCTAATATTGTTTTAATTTTTTGGTTATGTTTGGCAACTGGAAATTCATATACTCCTTCATGGAATATTTAAAGCTTCTTTTCGAGATCTTAAGTCGATTGATGAGTGAAATTTTTCATTATGAATGGTCGAAAGAGTGGCGGGCGACAAGGGTCTTTAGCGCAGCTAATGTACGTTCTTTTCAAAAAAATTGCAAAAGGTTTTTTTCTGTCACAGACAAAAGGAATAGTTTGTGAAGGCTATCAAATTTTAGTTACATTTCCATTTAAGCTGATTCTGTATTAATGATTACATTTTACTATGCGCTCTCCATATAATATACGCATTCTGCAGATTAGTCTGGCTGACATCCTAGATATGTACTATGAGGATGTCTTTACACTGCCTAATAAGAAACTGGCATATTCTGCTGTTACAAAGCTATCCAGCAAGTCATCGAAGGTACCTTATTGAATTCTACAAGTACAACGAGTTACATCTGCATTCACGTATACATGTTCGTTATTCTTCATCTTTATTCATTAGCAATATTTTTTGTCTATGTACAACTCTTGCTAGATCATTTCTATTATTTTGTTTCAGGGCAATTCTTTGTTTAATGTTTTTTCCTCGGCAATGGTTGCCGCAACTTTTCTAGTATTTATCAGTGTTTTGAAGAAACTTTATTTACCACATCTACCCATAAGAAGTAATTATACCGAAAACTCTGCACGGAGCTCCGATGTTGTGTCTATTCCACTCTGTTCGCCCACCTCCTCTCAGGTATGCTGGCATCAATACTAAATAAAATTTGACTCTGTAAATAAATAGAATCTTCGTTATTCGACTGTATCTTCCCAACTCATGAAAGCTCTTCAGACTCTTGCTTTAGGAATTTGAAAGTATACTCATCATATATTATTTTATGTTTATCCAGTTAGAAGAATACTGTGTTCAGATCATTTCAAGGATCAAGGATTATTATGGTTGGCCTGGAGAAGTGCATAAACATCCAGGGGGGTGTGCGTCGATTGGAGAACTCCCAGATTTCCTTAGAAAAATTGATGATACAACGTTCGATTCATCACTCATTTCGATACCATTTAAAGCAAGTGACGAAGAGAAGAAAGTGTTAGAAAATATTGCCACTTATCAGGTACCTTAGCATTTTCAGTCGTCGATCGAATATTCACACCTCGACAACAGTATTTCGGCTTATATGATTCCAACTCAAAATTTAACTCTCATTTTATTTAGCCTTCTTTATAGTAATAAATTAATAATGTTCTTTGCAGGTTGTTTTATCTAGTGATGGTGTTGTGATAGGATTCCAACCTACAAGCAGAGTTGCTGTCAACAACTGGGCTTCAAATCCACTAGCCAAAGACTTATATGGTGGCAAGAATCTTTCTCCAGGTACACAAACACCGTTAAACTTCCACGCATACATGGCTTCATCGATCGACTCATTGAAAATCAATACAGGGTTGCTCGAACCAAGTCTCAATATACCTCGGCCGAGTGGGGTGCTAGTTTTAGAGCTCTTAATGTCAATGAATCCCGATTTATGCTTCTCTTTGGTTCGCCCTATCCACTAAAGGTACATTTAGGTTCATTTCTGCATTGAACACACCAAAACCATGTTTTTTTATCATGAAGAAGAATGACAAATTGATGCTTTGTTCTATGAGAATGTCATTATTTCAAGGAAAGAAAAGCTTTGCAAACAAAAGCTCGTTCCACGAATCCTGCAAGCCAGGAAGGCACCAATGTATACAATCAGCATAGCTCACCGGATCAGCTAACTGTTCTTCGGTAAGAGAACCCCATTGCTTTTTATATATAGAAGTATGTGCATCTTTTCTTGCACTTGATAGATGAGTTATATTGAGAAACATAATAGGGAACCTAGATTTGCTGATTTCTTCCCAAGCAACCTCCATTAAGCTTCTATCTGCACCAAAATACGCCTCGTCTTCCAAAATAGTCGTCTCGTTATAGCAGTTTCCGCCATTAATCCCTCCCCATTTATAGCTCCTGTAAAACATTCAACATAGTTCCTCATTCACCTTTATAAACACACCCATTTTGTTAGTCTTATTAGGGGGTGGGTACGGGTTGATTCAACGGGTTGAAAATACGACACAACCTGTCAAAGGGTAAATATACGGTAAACTAAAAATCTTCAATTTTAACCTTAAAATAAAAAAAAATTTGTCTACTTCAACCTGTTGACATGTACGGGTTGACGGCCAACCCTAAGTCTTACCATTGATGTGAAGGAGACATGGTAGTGAAGAATGCTCTTTGTCTTGTGGAATCAATGTTGTTGTTAATCCATTCCACTAAGCTTTTCATAGCATGACGATACCCGTCTTTCATCGGTATCTTCACACTACTAGCTTCATTGTCAATGTAGCCTTCTCTGTCGGGAAATAGATAAGAATTATTTTGTATTGACAGGTATTTGTAAACTTTTGGAAGGTTACATACACTATCCTCAATCCATTGATCCACCAAATGTAAGTGTAGAAGATAAGAATATCGGCTTCTTTCCATGTAGTTCCGTGCCAATCGATTGATCCGTTTCTAATCACCCGATCTCTAACTCTATGTTGGTATGGGTTATCGGCATTCGATTCGAGTAGGAAAGGTGCCCAATAGAATTCAATTGTTGTATTGTATTCCTAATACATTCAACAAGGGTACTAACTTTTAGTATAGTGGTATGTATAAAAATAATGCATCTTCGAACTCACCTTAGCAGTGAAGACAGTTAGTGGTCCGAATCTCTCGATAGATTTTGAATCGTCGTGTATGATTCCATGGATAAGGCAAACCATTGATGTGAATTGTCCTCGAGTTAACGAATCTCCTACAAACATCATCCTCTTTCCTCTTAAGGTTTCAAGTAGTAAACTTGCATTAAAACTGACACAAAAACAACATTTTCAACCAATCAATATCTAAATGAGTGAGACTAAATAAACTGTTTATGTTCATTAGATCTTAAATTTCATCGACTCTATTTAATATAAAATATGAAAGGAATTATTGACCTCGGAAGGGAGCATCCATTCGGCATCCATCTCCAGTGCCGGAAATCCTCCTCCGGTCGACCGTGTTCAAGGCACGTTACTTGTGGCTCAATATAAGGGCATTCCCATTCTTCGTAAAATGGTTTACTCTTGTAATCACGTATCCATTTCCCCGTAAACAAATCACACCCTTTTTCTCCTTCTCCTACTGCAAATGCTAACTTCATCCTCGTCTTTGTACTATTACATGAACGATTTAAGACAACCGGGGTCGTATTATCGTGTTCTTGCAGCTTTGAAATGAAGCAGTGATCGGTGTAATGAAACATGGCTCCGGTAAATATGAAAAGCAATAAGAGAAAAGGGGAAACGAGAGTTGTTCTAAGGGTAGAGGATGAGGATGATGGTTTCACCATCACTGAAGTAACTGTTTCTTTATTCTGATTCTGTGATTTTGTATTTGTAAATTTGGGAGAGGAAATAGGAATGTTGAGAAGATGCCTTTGATGAAGAAATGCATGAAAATCGTGTGTTAATTGTAATTAGTATAATCATTATGACAATTATGAACCATAAGATAGAATAAAAGTGTATAAAATTTAATGAGTTTGTTTGATTTCCGATAAAAAGTGTAGTGAGTGAGGTGGTTTCAACCGTGATTATACTTATTATTATTATTATTATATAAGAATATATTAATATTTTTATATATATCAAATTATAATATCATAATTTTATAAAACAAATTTAATATTTTATGAATTGTTGTATTGTCAGACAAATATCTTCATCAATCTTCATATGATATATAATCATCTTTTAGAATACACTACATAATAAATATATATTTAAAAACTGATACACACATGCAATACGAAATATATATATACATAAACACAACAATAATTTCATATTTGTTATGTTCCATCAATATTAAGAATTCTTTCTGGATCTAAGAAATCAACAATATCCAAATGTGTATAATCATATAATGTTGACGAATCACTTAAGTTTATTATAGTGTCTGACATAACATGTTTCTTTAATCTTTTCTTTATTGATTTTTTCTTTTTCAATTAAAGAAGTTCTATATAACTCAACCAAATGTTGGGGAGTACGGAAGATAAGTGTCTATTGATTCTTTCAACTACATCTATAACATATATATTCAATATTTCTATTATTTTGTTATCTCATTTGTTTATTCTTATTTTTCCAATTTTGGTGGAAATTTGTTTTTATGATATAACCTCCACAATTTTTTGTCCATAATCACGACCACGTCTACCACCATATCCACGTTATCTTCCGAGTATGAAACCTTGATTATGACCCAGAAATCGTTGATCAGGTGCATTTACTTCAGAAAGATAGAGTTAATTTAGTAATAGGAGATTCATAATTTGTCATTAACAAATCATTGTTTTGTTCATCAACAATAAGGTAATATATTAATTCAGAATACTTCTTAAACCTGTTTTCTCGATAAGAGTATCATATTTGATGCATGAAATGTAGATAATGTTTTTTCTAATAACAATTATCAGCAATTTTAATTGTGATGTTATTCGAAATAATGCTTAATTATATGCAATCATGGCGTGTCTATGACAGTATTAATGTTCTATGATGATCATATATGTCATTTAAATCATTCCATAAGTTACGATGATATTTTATTGTTAGATATTAACTTTTATAGCCATTCATCAAGATTATGAAGTAGTAAAATCAGAGCCTTAACTTTGTTTTAGGTTAATGCAATATTACTATCTTTAATGATATTTCTAGACTATTTGCACTAAAGTGCATTTCTATATCTAATACCTATGACAAATATTTTTTTTTCTAAAAGATCAAGAGCCAGCAAAATCAAATTTAGAAATATTTGACATAATTAATGATAAACAAATAATAGAAATATTACCACATTTATTGACCCGTAACTCAGAAAATTTTGTAGAACATTCGTACTGTCTTATAAATTTACTAAAACCTTTGAGAGGAAAGTTTATGAATTCTATAATTTTCGTTTTCATTTTTCATACGCCTATTTATAGAAAATATATTCAACATATTATTACTTAATAATGCATGAAGATGATTGTAAATAATGTGATAATATTATATTAATCAATATAGTATGCAAAATACTATTTCATCTATTCAAATCATAATATTAATTACATTCTTATCTACGTATAATGTATAATATATAATATTCGTATATTTTGATATTGATGATACATATATTATTTGATATAATTTACAATATATTTATATTACTTTATAAAAAATATTAAAAATCATGCATCTTAATATTATTATCAAATTCAATGCTTATACTGTGATTTTATGGGTGATTAGATTTTGTCATATCCAAAACCAGTATTAACATGACCCGAACATGACACATTTAACTAGATTTATACTCATGTAACTAGTTCTGGGTTTGGATCTTATTCTTGCGAATCCCTAACTAAGTTTAGCATTAACATTAAGTTTACATAATTTGCAAGTTTTTATCTAAAAATTAGAAAATTTTATTTTAGGTACCTCAAATTTCTATTAAAATCAATTTTAATACCTCAATTTTTTAAAAAACTAAATTTACATAATTCAATTTTTAATTTTTATCAATTTTCATCATTATTGATTAAAATATTTCTAATCATATCAAATAACTTATTTTGTTAACTATGGTTAATATTTTTCACATATTTCAAAAATTAATTTGTAACTTTTTATCAATTTCACTTCTTCATTTCTGTGTGGCCAACTCCACATTTCATTCTTTTTATAGTAACTCATTAGAAAATAATTGTTCATTTATAAAATACTAAATTAGAATATTTCACATTTATCATTATTGACAAAAATCAATTATCATTAAAAAAGAATATTCATTGAAATCATAACAAAAGTTGTTTTTTGGTCAAATCATACAAAATTTTCATAAAAAATTTTCATTTAAAACACATAGATTTAAACCACACATCAACACAATCCTTTTTATTGAACCTTACATATTTCTCATCTTCTTCCACAATGACTCAAATCAAATATCGAGTACTATTTTGATTACTATACCCGACAGTTATGGTGCATTTGTACAAAAGATCCATATTCAACTCAAAATCAGCCTATTATAAAATGAAACGCATCATTTACTGATATATCTCCACTGCCCACCTATTATCATATACCCACCATTTACTGATATATTTAGTCATGTTTCTTTGAATTAAACTCACCGAAAAAATCATCCGTGTGGCTACTTCACACAGTAAGTCCAAGCAAGTAAAGTGAGCATCGGGAACCTCTATCCAAGCCCCCTGCCTCAGTCACAATACTCTAAAGTTGAAACCCTAAACAAGATTGGACTTAGCCGCATGGAAAGAAAGAAGTGAAATTGATAAAAAGTTACAAATTGATTTTTTGAAAGAGGTGAAAAACTTTAATCATTGTTAACAAAAGAAATTATTTGATATGATTAGATATATTTTATTCAATAATGATGAAAATTGATAAAAATAAAAATTGAATGATGTAAATTTTTTTAAAAAAGAGATATCAAAATTGATTTTAATTAAAATTTGAGGTATCTAAAATGAAATATTTACTATAAAAATGTACATAACTTGATAAATTTTGAATAAGATATATCCCAATCCCAATAATAAAGTAAATTGAGGTAATCGATTTATAATTCTCTCGCTATAGTTTCTAAATTGTAATTTTGCAGGCAATATGCTGTTGAAATTGGAATACAGAACTTTGCGTTCCAATCTCCTCTACCTACGATGACCGATTCCAACCAGAAACCCCAATCCAAGCCAGCTCAGAGAACTCCTCCGCCGGAAGTCTCAGTCGGCGGATTTTCTCAGGGCCATCATTATACCAATCCGCCGGATAAAGTGAATCCCGATGCAGCAACTCTCAGAGAGCAGTGGAGGTTTGCTATCAAACAATACAGTAAATGGTACTCTCACGCATGGGGCACAGCCATACTCGCCGGTCTCTCTTTCTTCGCCCTTGGTTGGGTAATTAAGGGTTCTAATCCACTCCCATCCTTCAAATCAGATAACAGGGATAGGGATAGGGATAGGGATAGGGATGTGGGTTCTTCCTCTTCATCCGGTGTTAATGATGCAAACAAATCGGCTGAGGCCCATCAGTCCCGCTGATGCACAGGTTCTACTTGAAATACCCTTGTAAAATGACGTATTTTATTTGCTTTAGTACTAATATATATTTGCTGAATTCTCAAGAGTGATTGACATTTGACACAGTTTATTATAGTATATTTTGAATGTTAACTTCATGTTTGGAGGTGATTCATCTTGAATTTTGTTCTATAAGCATACAGACTTGCTGCTTCATTGAATTTGCTTCTGCTTCTGTACAAAGCTGAAGTTTTTAATCAATCTTAGCACTTAATGATTGTTCATTTTTATACTTGTGGAAGATTTAATGGAATTTCAGAATACTTCTAATATGATTGAGACTTCCTCTGTTAATGAAGCTTGAATATGTCTGATTAGCTTACTGATTGTTGTGTATGCCAAACAAATAAACGGATGGAAGTTCGGCTTACTGCTAGTTTTTTTTATGCCAGTATTTATTACCAGATTGTTAGTCTACTTCTGTTGAAAAAAGTTTGTTTATTGATTGATAGTAATCTATCTTTCCTAGTATATATGGAGTCTTTGAAACAGTGGTTTTGGGAGTTCTTAAAACTTGAACGTGTTGTATAATGTGTAAAGTTTATCAATCGTATGATGAAGGCAATGTGTTGGATCCTCGTTGTTAAGAGTCAATACATGGATTAAACAAGCACTATATAGTATTTGGGCCGGGTTCCATGTAATTCGATTTGGAATTGAAGTATTATAAGTGTTTGGAAAATATTAATTTAATGCCATTACTGTTAATGGAAGGGAGTTCGGATGTGAATTTTGTGAATTGAAGTCATTAAAATGTATATTAGCATCAAATTTGATTTTAATTTAAGAGAAACCATAAGGTAAAGATATTCATAATGATTGACATTTAGTGTTATCTCTTATTTGTTACACAAACATTGTTTTTTAGTTTTTTGTAGTGCTTTTTAATTTAATTTAATTATAAGTTCAATCATAAGTGATTGGTCAATCGGGCATCATACATCCAAAGACAACACTTGGTATGGAAATTCAATTGTAGTATAAAAGGAAAGGATCCTCTAGAAGGAGTGATAGCAGATTCAATTCTGTATTGTGGGTTTATTAGTAGTTGGTCGTAATTAGTATAGAACTTGAAATGATATGGTATGAAGCATGCATGGAGGAAGTGCTTGGGGAGATGGTAACAAAGTTGTGGTGGTTAAGGCTAAAGTCAAGGCAACCAAGGTGTAGAGGATGCGACAGTGTCAGGTAGAACGACTCCACTTGTATTGAGAGGTGATGGTGCTATTGGTGGAGGAGTCGATGGTGGTGGTGCTGTTGGAGGGGATGGTAGAGTCGGTGATGGTGGTGGTATTGAAGGTGAAGGCGTTGGTGTTGGAGTTAATGGTGGTGGTGAAGGAGGTGAAGGTATGGATGGAGATGGTGAAGGTGAAGGCATTGGTGGTGGAGGCAACGATGGTGGTGCTATTGGCGAAGGTAGAGGTGTTGGTGGAGATGGTAAGGGTGTTGGGGGAGATGCAGGTGAAGGTGTTGGTGGTGAAGGTAGGGGTGTTGGTGGAGTTGGTAAAGGTGTCGGTGGTGGCGACGGTAGTGGAGTTAACGGTGGTGGTGCCATTGGTGAAAGTAGGGGTGTTGGTGGAGATGGTAAGGGTGTCGGTGGTGGCGACGAAGGTGAAGGCGTTGGTGGTGGAGTTAACGGTGGTGGTGCCATTGGTGAAGGTGTTGGAGGTGAAGGTAGGGGTGTTGGTGGAGATGGTAAAGGTGTCGGTGGCGGTGGAGGCAACGAAGGTGGTGATATTGGTGAAGGTGTTGGAGGTGAAGGTAGAGGTGGCGGTGGTGGAGAAGGATGCGGGTTTGGCGGTAGTGGTGGCAATGGTGGTGGAGATTGATGCGGAGGCGGTAGTGGTGGTGGATTCGGTGGTAGTGGTGGCAATGGTGGTGGAGATGATTGCGGATTTGGCGCTAGTGGTGGCAACGGAGGCAATGGTGGTGGAGATTGATGCGGAGGTGGTAGTGGTGGCAGTGGTGGCAATGGTGGTGGAGATGGTTGCGGATTTGGCGGTTGTGGTGGCAACGGTGGCAGTGGTGGTGGAGATGGTTGTGGAGCCCCAACTAAAATTATACCTAAACAAAACACAACAACTAATATCATTACAAATAATCAAATTGTCACAAATACTATCGTAACTAATAATCGAATCCTAACAAATTATCGTAAATAAATAGAATGTTTGCTCTAAATAAAANTGTTGTGGTTCGAAAACCGGGGGTGTCAACAGTCGACCGGTTCGTTGCAAGACGAACTCGGTTGTTATTTGTTTTATGTGTGGAGAAAGTTAATGATTCAAAGGTAAAAGGGACGGAAGGATTTTAGAGTGGAAAACCTCGGAAACGAGGAAAAAACCACTTGACTAAGGGCTAAAAGAAGTGCCCTTAGCCTGTTCAATAATCGAATACATGATCATACAATGCATGTTTGTTTTAGCGACAACAAAGGAATGAAAGACAATCGAAAATAAATCGAGAGATCCTTGATGCCAAAGCTCTTGAGAGAAAACCAGAAGAAGATCATTTCTTTCATTCTCCAAGTGTCCTTTTTATACTCCCACTGTACTGTGTACAGTAGGGTGTCGTTTTGTGTCTGTCCTTTGCAAATAGGTCGGCTAACGTCAGGCGGAACAGCCGCCGGAAACGGCTCTATAGTAGCTGCACGGCGCTAGGTCTTTCGGCGCTGCCAGCCGGCTACTCTTTGGCCTCTAGTGGCTTACACCCATGGCCGAACCATACTCCTGACAAGTTTGTCGCGGGTTGCCATCGTATGTGATGAGCAAGGATGGCCCGAAGGAGCGCCTGTAAATAATAGACCGATCGGTCTGGCACATACAGGAAATTGGGCCCCACACCTTGGGACCGATCGCCGGAAGCGACCGATCGGGCCATACATATAAATGGGCCCTTTACTGGTTGTGGACTGGATCTGGGCCTCCCGATTCAGCCTGCGCTATTTGGGCTATCATGGCCAAGACTGATACTGGCAATATCGGGGTACCGGGTTACGATGATCTAATCACTAGCCCCTCGGACGCGGTTGCTACCATGGTGGCGACCAGGGTTCGATAGACAATCGAGATCGTTTGTGCACATGTGCCCGATCACAACTCGGAAACTCGTACCCGAATCGATCGTAAGCGTCCTTGTGGCCCGATCCAATACTTAGAAGTATCGTCAAGTGAATTTTTGAATTTGAAATCCAGAATAATAGAATGGCAGGGGCGTAATTCCAGGCTCTGCAATAGCTAACGCCTTTCCGTATTTCAAAGGGGGGGCAGACTGTCAGACTGCAGTCGCCTGCAGGGATGACGTGTCATCCTGTGATTGGGCAGTACGCGATATAAAAGTCAGGATTTTTCCTTTGTGCGACCATTATCACTCTCTGCAACTGATTGCATAGCCTTTGAAATCTCCGGCGATTCTCGTTCAAACGTTGCTCATCTCCAAATTTTACTTCATCTTTAAGGTAATCATCCATGGCACCCCGTAGGTCTAGGTACCCTGACATTAGGACCATGGATCTTGAGGCCTTTAGGGCTAAATTTTCCATTCCAGCCCATTACCCCATCTGGAGGGGGAAGGAAGATGTTCCCTGCTTCCTTCCAGCTGAGATGAACATCCCGGCTAGTGCTATTCCCGTTAGCTATGCCTCCCTTAGATCTGACTTGCGATTTTCCCTGCACCCTTTCGTCGCAGCCGTTCTTCGGGAGATCCACTGCCCGACTTTTGCTCTTTTCCCGGGTAGTTATGTTTACATTGTGGCCTTTATTTTTTATTGCCACAAACAGAGGGTGGAACCAACCCTCGGGCATTTTTTCAATCTGTTCTTGATGGGATCCCGTATGGGCCGAAGGTTGTTAGGAGGTCGCAAGCTATATTATATAGCTACCTGAACGAAGGATTGTGTTATCGTTGACAAGGAAGATTCCCTACATGAATGGGAATCTTGCTATGTCTGGATAGACATCCCGAGGGAGGACTTGCTGAAAGTTACATTCCTGACAACACACCCAGACATCGGGAAGTTGGACCGAAGCCGGTTCAACCCATCCCACCCCGATATTGCCAATACTTTGGCAATGCTTCCTCCTCCCGAACGGCGTCTGAAAAGGATTGACATCCTTCGGGAGAAGAAGCTGTTAGAGATCGGGGTAGCCGGAAGGAAAGGGGTTTATGCCCCGAAGGGTGTTTTCTCCAGCTCTAACTCTTCTGAGTCAGAAGACTCGGGTACGGCTTGGCCCTTTCCAATTCATACTTCCTGATCCTCATTATCTTCCTTTTGCAGATTCCACTGACACCATGTCTGGAAACCGATTGGCTGCAGTGGCTGCTGCTTCAAAAGCCAAAAAGGAGGCGCACCTGCAAGCCTCAAAGCCCAAAACTCGCGCTGCGGTTGGGCCATCAAGGTCGTCTGGGAGTTCCAGCAGCCACAGGCCAGAGCCCCGATCCATGGATGAGGTGGACGAGGTTATCTCTAAGAAGATACGCTCATTAGGCCTTCCAGCCATGTATAGGATCGGGAATAATTCCCCCTGGATCTTAACGTTGTGCGGTTATTGCTGCAGGGGTCGATTCGGGTGGAGGACGTTCGCCCCTCGTCCAGCTTAGGGGATAGGGCGCAGAGGCTATCTGCGTCTGCGTCTACGAGCAAGCGGGGCCCCGAAGAGGAAGCCCCGACGCAGTATAAAAGGCTGCGGTCAACTGTTAGCAGGCCCGCAGCCCCGATCCCCACAAAAGGGGTCACCATCGGGGACAGACCGGCCTCGTCTACGTCCAACCCGGAGGCTATTTGCGGAGCGATCCAGGAGATGGTGAGCTCCGTCTTCAAGGCCCGGGAACCAAAGAGAGTCCCCCCATCATGGAAGGATGCTACACTGGAAGAATACCGGCTTTTGGGAAAGAAAATCCCGCCCGGTATTGATGGCTCCCTCCCCAACTTGGTGTCCGCCTATCTGGAAGCCCAAGCTGTGGTAAGTTATTTCTAACTTAAGTTCATGATCGGGTACTCACTTAGACCCGCTTGCTTGTTGGAGTCGCATAGAAGGGCCCTGGATCTGGCCTCCGCCGCCCAACTCAGCCGAAGCGCCTCCTCGGCAACTGAAGAGTTGGAGGGCCAGCTTGCCTTAGCTCAAAGGCAAGTTGAAATCAAGCAGAAGGAGCTGGAAGAGCTCAGGACCGACTGGGACCGTTTGAATAACGAGCTGCTTGGAGCGGGCACTGAGCTGTCCTTAGCAGCTTCAAAGGCGGGAGACGCCCAAGCAGTAGCAAACTCCGCCACGGCCCGGGTTTTGGAGTTGGAGCGTCAGATACAAGAGATATTTGATGAAAGCAACATGCTTCTCTTGCAATCCCAAGATGAGAAGAATGCCTTGAAAGAAGAGCGGGCTACGCTTAAAGAAGACCTTGTCAGGGTTCAAGGGTCGACTGAGGGTGCAGTTCGGGAAGCCCTATTAGGGTTTGCCCGATCTCCCCTGATGTTTGCCTTAGCGGTAAATGTCTATGGACTGAACGTCTCCCAATATATGGACAATATGAAGGACCAGATCGTTAGCAAATTCGGTCTGGATCCCGAAGATGAGCGTTGGGAGACGCTGGACCCGTTGACCAAGGATGGCAACTTTTGTGAGATCCCTGAGCTAGATGAACCCCCGCTGGAGAATGACCCTAACTATCCCCTCTTTGACCTGATGGAGAGATCGGTCAATGAGATAGTTGAGGAGAGGGGGAAAAAGGTGGAGGATCTCAAGACATGGATTGCAGAGAAGTCCGACGCTGTAGATAAGGAAGAAGGACAAATAGACTAGGATTTAATTTTCCATGTCCTTCCTTTTCTGCATTTGTAAACTCCATTTTGAATACATCTCTTAATTTTGCAAAACTCCTTCCTCTTATTGTATATGATAATTTCAAGTATAAGTTCGGAGCTAAAGCAAATATAGCCCGAACGGTCCTCAGCAATTCACTTTAAACCCTGCTAAACTTGAATCTGATAATTCCAAGTATAAGGTCGGGGCTTAAGCCAAATATGGCCCGAACGGTCTTCACCAATATATTTTGAACCCTGCAAAACTCTAGTAAGCTAGGGCACCCCAACTATAGCAGAAGATCACACTTGAATCCGTCCAATAAAATATCATGACTTGGGCAGCGTTGCCATGGTTTTTCATGAGTCCAATGACAAAATCTCAGCCAAAGCCCCGGTTCTTAAAATAGTCCCATGGCGGGCTTTAGCTAGCTATTTGACAGGTTAACTCCGTCCTGGTTTCTTGCTAATAGACTAAGCGTAATGAAGCAAGGGCTACTCCTAGTTAGCAAATGCCATTTGAAGAAAGAGCTGAGTTCGTAGTAAGTTCTGGGAGTATGCGATTCATCTAAGTACTCAGCAAGCGTGGAAGCAACTGACTCGTCAGAGCGGTCACACTACTTGGGAGCCTTATGGATGATTGCTACAGTCACCAGTCCAAACTCGTCCAGAAACTTCAACTCCAAGATCGGTCACTCACTTAGCTAGAAATACTTTGTATTGCATTCATTGTAACTTATTTCAAGCATAAGAAACGTTTTAAAGTTCAGAGTTACCAAATGTGTCAAATGCTTTATATAAAATAACGCCTCAAGTTCATAACATTCCAAGTTCGGGGGATCTCACCTCCTTCTAGATTCTCAAGCTTATAAGCCCCAGCGCCCAGGTTCTTCATGACCCGATAGGGCCCTTCCCAATTTCTGTCCAGCTTCCCCACATTTCTCTGAACTCTTACATTCCTGAGAACGAGGTCGCCTTCTGAGAATTCCCTGGGCACAACCCGCTTGTTATGAGCCCGCTCCATTGTTCTTTGATAAGCACACATGCGCGCATAGATGGCGTTTCTTTTCTCTTCAATCATCTCCAAGTCTAAGGATCTTCGCTCATCATTTAGATGTTCGTCGTACTGGGTTATCCGAGGTGATCTTATGGCTACCTCCACTGGACTGACCGCTTCGGACCCATATACCAAAGAAAATGGAGATTCCTGGGTCGTTGAGCGGGGTGTGGTGCGGTAAGCCCATAATACCTCGTAAATGTGATCGGGCCAATTCCCCCCTAAATCCTCCAACTTGGTTTTTAAACTCTTCAGGATAACTTTGTTGGAGACTTCCGTTAATCCGTTGGTCTGGGGATGGGCCACCGATGAGAAGTGCTGAGCGATACCCAACTTGACGCAAAGATCTCGAACGGCCTTACCGCGGAATTGAAGTCCATTATCAGACACAAAGGCTCGAGGCACCCCGAAGCGGCTTATGATATTCCTCCATAGGAAATGCTTTACCACCTTTTTAGAAATGATGGCAACTGCTTCAGCCTCTATCCACTTTGTGTAATACTCAACCGCCACTATGCAAAATTTGCGCTGCTGGACCGATCGGGGGAACGGTCCCAGGATATCAATTCCCCATCTGTCAAATGGACAGGGAAGTGGGGTCATCGATAAAGATGCCCCCGGCAACTGGGGAACTGGAGAATGGTGTTGGCAAACAGCGCAGCGTCTCGTGTACTTCTTTGCATCCTCAAGGAGCGTTGGCCAGAAATAACCAGCTCTTACGACACGATGATATAAAGATCGGGCCCCAGAATGTATTCCGCATATCCCCTCATGAACATAAATCATGACGGCTTCAGCCTCCAGAGGGGATAAGCATCGCAGGAGCGGTCCTTCAAAGCTTTTCTTGAATAGGTGCCCGTCATGGAGCACATACCGTGTCGCCCGAGTCTCAATTTTCCTGGCCTCTGATGCATCATCTGGTAGATGGCCGTTGGTCAAATATTTGATGAAATGGGCCATCCACGTAGTATCTTCTGGGGAGTTAACGGCGTTAATCTTTAGATCCTGGAGTTCATGGCATAGGGCTCCCACCTCCTCGATCGACTGTTCGGTCACAGAAATTTGGACCGAAGGTCTATCCTGAATGTGGACCGATACCGTGCCTGGTCCAACGTCTGGTAAGCCTGCGGCCAATCTAGCCAAAGCATCGGCCACCTTGTTTTGTTCTCTAGGCACGTGATCCAGTGAGAACTCCTGAAATTTCTTCGCTGTCTCCAAGACCTTCGCAAGATATAATTTCATGGTTGGCTCATGCGTCTCGAATCGTCCTGCGAATTGTTCGACCACCAACTTGGAGTCTGAGAACATCCGCACTTTACCAACTCCCATCTTTTGAGCTAAGGTNGAATCGGAGGCCCGAACGGTCCCCATCCTCAGCTCAAAATCTGCGACGTGATCAATCGGATCACCGTCGCCTCGGAATACGGGTAACCCCTCAGGGTTACGGTAATAACGAACGGGGAATGCCGCCCAGATCTCTTCAGAGAACGGGAGCATCAAATCTCCTAATGCGGCAGATACGCCTCCCGATTGTTGGGATGACGCCTGGGCCATTTGTAGATTGTGCCACCAGTCGTCATCCTTACTCCGCTTGATCGGGGCACCCATGGCCCGATCGAAAAGTCCTGGATTGCGCTCCAGATCAGGATCGCAATCCATGTGCGTTCGCAGGGCCTCCAACTCCCTGGTAAGCTCGTCGATGCGTCTCTGCATCTGTTCCTGGTTCGTCCCAGGGACGGGAGTTGGAGTTCTAACCGGAGGAGGCGGAGTGGATTGGTATCTCGGCCTTCTCATTGTTATCCCACGCCTGGCAATCTCCTCTTCATCGGAGCTTGGCGCTTCAGGGTCGCTCTCGTATCCTCTATTGGCTGGAACAGGGCTTGTAAAAGACGGTGGTTCTGTTCCACTCCTCTCCGACGTAACCTCGAGAATAACTTTCCTAACAACAGCCTCCAGGTCCTGCAAAGAGAACGTTGAAGCCGGAACACTGCTGGGAAGCGTGTCACTATCGTTCGTCGAAGTTCCAGTCGCCATGCCTTTGGTTATCCTATCCCAGGTAAAGACCTCAAATGGGAATTAAAACTCGTCCCCACGGACGGCGCCAAACTGTTGTGGTTCGAAAACCGGGGGTGTCAACAGTCGACCGGTTCGTTGCAAGACGAACTCGGTTGTTATTTGTTTTATGTGTGGAGAAAGTTAATGATTCAAAGGTAAAAGGGACGGAAGGATTTTAGAGTGGAAAACCTCGGAAACGAGGAAAAAACCACTTGACTAAGGGCTAAAAGAAGTGCCCTTAGCCTGTTCAATAATCGAATACATGATCATACAATGCATGTTTGTTTTAGCGACAACAAAGGAATGAAAGACAATCGAAAATAAATCGAGAGATCCTTGATGCCAAAGCTCTTGAGAGAAAACCAGAAGAAGATCCCCCATTTCATTCTCCAAGTGTCCTTTTTATACTCCAACTGTACTGTGTACAGTAGAGTGTCGTTTTGTGCCTGTCCTTTGCAAATAGGTCGGCTAACGTCAGGCGGAACAACCGCCGGAAACGGCTCCATAGTAGTTGCACGGCGCTAGGTCTTTCGGCGCTGCCAGCCGGCTACTCTTTGGCCTCTAGTGGCTTACACCCATGGCTGAACCATACTCCTGACAAGTTTGTCGCGGGTTGCCATCGTATGTGATGAGCAAGGATGGCCCGAAGGAGCGCCTGTAAATAATGGACCGATCGATCTGGCACATACGGGAAATTGGGCCCCACACCTTGGGACCGATCGCCGGAAGCGACCGATCGGGCCAGACATATAAATGGGCCCTTTACTGGTTGTGGACTGGATCTGGGCCTCCCGATTCAGCCTGCGCTATTTGGGCTATCATGGCCAAGACTGATACTGGCAATATCGGGGTACCGGGTTGCGGGATATAAATTAAAACATTAATCCAATCTCACATGATTTAAATCCAACTTGAAGATAGCTGCTATATACTTTTTATTAATGAGCAAAAATCCATATCCAACTTGGAATCACTGCAAAAAGATGCAATCCAGAACAAGTCTTCTTTACTATAAGAACGAAAACGATTCCGTTTAATTATATATAGATCGAGTGAAATCTCTATCAATGAACATACTCAATCAATTGAAGAAATAATGTTAATTATCAGAATTGATAGAGATAATTTTAAATAAATTAAGATGTTATATTTTTCTATAAATAGTGTAATTATTTTCATTTTGTATTATGTTTAATACGATTATTTTCATTTTCATTTTCATTTTATTTTATTTTTATTTTTTTAAAAAAATAATATTTAATTAGTTTTTTTTGTTAGTATCCTAAAAAAACCCAGAAATTGATTATAATACCCGATATCAGATGGTACAAAAAAAATACCGATGCTGTTTGAAATTTGACATGGTGGTATACCATCCAGTATGAAAGTATTTTCATTTTCTATTTATTTATTTATCATTTTTCATGTATCATAAATCAATTACACATTAAGAGTGATGCATGAATGGTGTTTTGCGAATGTGATCAGTTTACACGTACACGATCTGCCCCAAAATAAAGTTGGGATATTGGGGAACAATATTAATTAGGGCATGATAGTCAATGCCAGGGATGAAGGGTAATCAACCAGTCAATACATTTCAGCGGTAACTCTAAATACCTGAGATTTTTCGTCATTTTCGTCTACAAATTACATTTTAGTATTACTATTTCTCCGTTGAAATAAAAGGAAAAAATGTAGTTCAATTAAAGTGGAATCATGCTGTGTAATTTGCTATTCCATATTACCATTAATGCTCAATTTAATCCAAATATCGTGTGCTATTGTCTCATGGCCAAATCGCAAATCCCTCCGAACCGATTTTATTCGGTTAAACGGTTTGGATTATATGTTTAATCGGTTTTACAATTCGGTTTAATACAGTTAAAATGGCTATACGGTCAGTAATCGGTTTTATTTATAAATATCGGTTTTAATGTCGGTTAATCATTTAACCGATTAAATGATTTAATCTCTGATCTTGTCTAAAAATATTTTATGATTCTTATTTTTTATCAGACATTTTCCTTTATTATTTTAGATTCAATTAATGTAGAGATACAATCGATATACAATGTTGGGCCCATAATGTGTGTCATCGGGAGAGCAGTGCTCTACATTGGTTTCACTATAACAATCAAAGGATACGAGTACAATCCAGAGATATCAAAATCCGAGAGGATAAAATCTGAAAAACGATCGATTCTGCAAAGTCGACACTATTGGGACAAGTAGGTGCGACTGGAAAAAAACTCGCAAGACCTGGTCGGATCTCCGTAAAATAAGATACGAAACTCTGCAGCCAACGAAACAGAACAAAAAGTCACGACATAGCAAAATCACGCGACTCAGGTTTGGGTGCAAGTCCGAGCCACTCCAACAACAAGTCCATGCGACTAAGGCCTGAAAAGCAAAGTCACGTGAAAACCTTGCATTGGGATGCATGCTAAGAGTCTGAATCTTTTTTTAGGAACTAATGACCTATTTTTATAGAAGAACTCGTCCCAATATGTCAAATTCAGGTCTAGAGGCGCAATCTTAGTCAATCTGACCCAAATCGCTTAAAAACACCCAATTCCATCGGGATAAGTGTCGTAATGTCCTGGAATTTCCGAAACATGCCCCGATCCACTAGTGATAATACGTAATGCCGAGAAAATACCAAAAAATATCAGAGAATATCATTGATCAATTTTTGATCTCCAAATACTTAGAAAATACCCCATATATCATAAAATCTCTATGCACTCTGGGTGCCAAATTACGAATATACTTCTAGCGTCATTCTGGTCCATTGATGTAAATCCAACTCAATAGCTCCATTCATCAATTCTTTTGTGGAAAATCTTATTTGTTTCAACTAAAACTTGTATTTCGATGCGCTTTGAAATTATTGTAAAATTAAAGTATTGGTTAAGTGAAACACCGAATTATTACAATGATGTTAAATTTTAAGAACTTATATCATACATTATGTTTATGCAATTCAAATATTTTTGTACTTGAATCAATTGAATCGAACTTAATTTATTTCGATTGAACTCAAAAAGTTAAATAACATTAATGTTGCGGTCAAAAGACCAGAGGTATCAACAATTGTCCGGTTCACAATTAAACGAACTCGGTTTTAATTTGTTTAGATTGGGGAAGCGATTGTAAATGAAGAGTGAGCAATTAACACAACGATTTTAACATGGAAAACCTCTAGGAAAGGGGAAAAAACTACTTAACTAATAACTAGAAATGCCCTTAGCTAATATATTAATGAAACAGTTCATATTACAAATACAGAAGACTTATGAAAATAACTAAGGTAAAAGTAAGAAAGCGCAAGGGGAAATAAGCAAGATAAAGGTTGATTCGCGCGTCCAAAAGGTTCTCTTGAGATTGCATTTAAGCCCTGTATTTAGAGAGGGGGAAACACGTGTGAATTACGCTCTGTAACCGCTTATGACAAAGTCGTTTTCCATTGACAGAAAACGTGAGTAAGCCCGAAGTGCAGACAGCGTGATCGGGCCCGAAGCATGGGAAACGTGCGTGTGCCCTCGACCTGCTGTAACCGACAAGATCGATCCTCTCTGGATCGGCCCCCGAAGCAACGAATAATGTATAACTTTAACTTTCGATCTTGACTGTTATTTATTAGGCTTGCATACTTCCTTATCTCAATTGGGTCTTTGGGCCCCTGCTGTCTTCATTGGGCTAAACCCTTATTAGATGTTAGATCTGAGATCCTTTAGGTTTGACTTCCATCACTTGGGCCAACCTAAAATGGTTTGTGCCTCCTCCAGTTTGGGATACCAGGTTCCGAGGTCCTCATCACTAGCCACTCGGACTTTATTGCTATCATAGTGGTGATATGAGTCTGACCATCAGTTTGAGAAAGCATAGTGCAAAAATGCCCGACCGTGCATACGTAGAACCGTACCCGAACTAGCTGTGACAGCGTCCCTAAGAACGATCCTGTACTTAGTGAATTTGAGATTAGTTTAAAATTTGAAAAAGTAATGGCTATGAGCAAAAACGTATTTTGAAATTTAAAATAGTCTGTGTCTTTCCGTATTCAACTAACAGACAGGTCGTTAGACTGCAACCGCCTGCAGCAGCACATGTGTCAACTTGTGAGTGGTTGATAGGAAAGTATAAAAGATGGGGTTTTGGTACTGTGCATCCATTGATGCCATTTGCGAAAAGTCCCCCAACCCTAGTTCTCGTGCGAGTCGTTCTCTCCCGTTGCGATCGCCTTTATTAGAGAAAATCTCAAGGTAATCATCAATGGCTCCTCGTAAGGTTAAGTATCCTAACATCTTTGAGATTGACATCGAAGAATTTCGGCTCAAATTCTCCATTCCAGCCCATTACTCCATCTGGAAGGTTAAGGAAGATGTACCATGCTTCCTTCCCGCAGAGATGATGGTTCCTTTTAACGCTCTTCCCGTTAGTTATGCCTCCCTGAATTGTAGCTTAAGATTTCCACTACACCCTTTTGTAGCCGTCGTACTTCGGGAAATCCATTGTCCGACCTATGCTCTGTTCCCTGGTAGCTACGTATACATAGTGACGTTTATATTTTATTGCCACAGATAGGGCATAGAACCAACCCTGGAACGCTTTTTTAGTTTGTTTTTGGTTGCATCTCGAAAGGGGAAAAAACTGCTAGGATGTCGTAGGTTATACTATGTAGCGTTTCGCACCACGACGTGCGTTATAGTTGACAAGGATGATTCCCTTCATGAGTGGGAGTCATGTTATGTTTGGATAGTAGTCACGAAGTAGGACTTGCTTAAGGTGTATCCAATCATAACTTACCCTAATATTGATAGGTTGGACCGATCCTAGTTCAATCCTTCTCATCAGGATATCGCTGGCACCTTAGCGATGCTTCCTCCTCCCGAAAACGTCTTAAAGGTATAGACATACTTCGGGAGAAAAAGCTAATAGAGATAGGGGTAGCGGGTAGGATCGGAGCCCTGGCCCCGAAGGGGATATTCTCTAGCTCCGATTCGCCTGAAGGATCGGGTACGGGATTTAACGTAACTTAGTTCATACATCCTAATCCTTATCATTTTTCCTTTGTAGATTCTACAGATTCAATGTCTCGAAACCGTGTGGGTGAGATGGTTGCTGCCGAGAAGGCTAGGAAGGCTCGGTTGAGGTCATCTGAATCTGCGTCGGGCACCCCCGAGGGGTTTTCGCGATCTGCAGGTGGTTCCAGTAGCCAGAGGCCCAGGCCTTCCATGGCGGAGGTGGGAGAGGTGATCTAGGCGAAAATCCAATCATTTAGCCTGCCAGCTATGTATAGGATCGGGAATAGTTCTCTCATGGATCTTAACATCGTGTGATTGTTGCTGCAGGGGTCGATTCGAGTGAAGGACCGACCTCGAGCCTCGGGGAGAACGTGTCAGGACCCCCCTTGCCTCTGGATAAAAGCAAACGGGCGGTCGAAGGAGAGTCCCCGAAGCAGTACAAACGTATGAAGAAGGCATGAGAAGAGCCAGCAGCCTCGATCCTGAGGAAAGGTATCACCATTGGTGAATCGATCCCCGTACCTTGAAGTTCTGTGCCCGCTCAAGAGGCGATCTAGGAGATGGTGAGTTCTGTGGTGAAGGCTCGAGGACCGAAGAGAACTCCAGTGTCACGGAAGGATGCCATGCTGGAGGAATATAGGCTTATGGGGAGGAAAACCCCCACTGATTTGGATGGCCCCATCCTGGACCTGGTGGCAGCCTACTTGGAGTCAACGGCTGTGGTGAGTTTTCTTTTATACTCTATTGCTAAATATAACTTTTGTTGACTTTGGGTTGCTCTTGCAGGCATGTAGGAGAGGCTTGAATCTTGAATCTGCGATCTAACTTAGCTGAAGTTCTTTTTCGGCTTCTAAAGAAATCGAAGACCAACTTGTCTTAGCTCAGAGGCAAGTTGAGATAAAACAACAGGAACTGGTATCGGTTCAGGAAGAACGTGACCGTTTGAACGAAGAGTTGTTGTGAGCGGACACTCAGGTCTCGCTCTTAACTTCTCAAGTAGCCGAGTTGGAAGCTAAATACAAGTATGCTCAAAGAGCTGCTACCTCCGCAATGACCCGTGTTTCTGATATGGAGCGTTAGACAAGAGTTGTCTGACGAAAGTAATAAACTTCTCCTTCGGTCCTAAGAAGAGAAGTACGCCTTGAAGGAAGAACTGGCCAAGAGTAAGGATGCAACAGAGGGAGCGGTCCGAGAAGCTCTTCTTGACTTCGCTCTATCCCCACCATGGTTTTAAAAAACCGGCCGGTTCGACCGGGAATCGCTAATTATCACGATCCGATTTAAACCGGTTGGCCTATTATTTTAAAAACCAGTCTTGAGGTCAAAAAATCCGGTTGTACCGGTTTATTTCACTGAAAACCGGTTAAAAAACCGGTTTTTAAGAATTTATATAAAAAAGTTTTAAAATTTTTTAAAATATATATCAAAACTTTTTTATATTATCTAATTACATTTTTTAAGAATTTATTTAGAGTTCAAACTGATCCGACCCGTAGAAATGATTTCCGATCCACCGGTTCGACCGATTTTAAAACTATGTTCCCCACTGTTGTTTGCCTTGGCAACCCACGTCTATGGGTCCAACGTCTCACAATATATGGACAACATGAAAAGTCAGATCGTTAAGCAATTTGGCATGGATCCTATAGATGAACATTGTGAGCCAATTGACCCCCTGACCAAGGATGAATACTTCAAAAAGATTCCAATCCTTGAGGAGCTTCCACTAGACAACGATCCCAACTTTCCCTTATTTGACTTGATGGAGAGATCAGTCAATGAGCGAGTTGAGAAAAAGGAGAGGAAACTGGAAGATCTGATGGCGTGGATAGCGGAGAAGGCTAAGGACTCAGAAAGGGAGGAATGACATGTGGATTGAAGTTAGATATTAGGTCCCCTCTTTTCTGTATTTATGTTTTTTTGATGTTGTAAACCTGACCTATATTAATGCATCTTATTTTCTTCTAAGTATAAGTTCGGTGCAAGTTATTTAAGCTTAGACCATTTGGTCACTTTTAACGTAGGTTGGAATTCCACTAGGGTTAATAAGTTAGGGCAACTTAAACATATGAATGTATCACTCTTTATTCCGTCCCTATTTATCATGATAACCTTAGCGGTGTAGCCCAGGTTCTTTATGAGTCTCATGGCAAGCTTCGGCGGAGCCCCGGTTCTGCATAAGTCCTAAGACATGCTTACGTTTATACTTTGATCAACTAATTGCATCCCCTTTATCTCTTCTTATGGCAGAATACATGGACGTAAGGGTTATTTTCGAAGGCTGAATACCGTCGGAGAGAATGTTTAGTTCGTAGTGAGTTCTGGGAGTTTTGCGATCCATCTAAATAATCGACAAGTGCATGAGCATATGACTCAAATAAGCGGTCGCAACTACTTGGGAGCCTTACGAATGAATCACTACGGTTACCAATCCAAAAGCATCCAAAAAATCTAACTCCAAGATTAGTCAATCGCCTAGCTAGAAATAATTTATATTACGGCTATTGTATTCATTTCCAAACTTGAGAAATATATTTATGGTTTGGAATTGTCATTAACTATCAAAGATTTTACAAAAAATACCGCCATAAATTCATAACATTCCAGTTCGGGGATCTAATTGCCACATAATGTTTCCAACTTATAAGCTCCAGCTTCCAATTTTTTCAAAATTCGATAGGGCCATTCCGAGTTTCTATCCAGCTTCCTAACATTCTTCTGAACTCTTACATTCATGAGAACGATATCGCCTTCCTAAAATTCTCTGGGTAAGACACACTTATTATGGGCCCGTTTCATGGTTCGCTAATAAGAACACATACACGCGTATATGTCGTTTCTTTTTTCCTCTATCATCTCAAGGTCCAAAGATCTTCTTTCATCATTCAAATGTTCATCATATTGAGTTATTCGAGGTGATCGATTGGAAACCTCTACTAGACTAACTGCTTCGGACCCATATGCCAAAGACAACGAAGATTCAAGGGTCGTAGAGCGGGGTGTAGTCCTGTATGTAACGCCCTCAATATGGGCCTGGTTGTTTTGTAAAAATATGATAATTAAAACGGAAATATTCGAATGCAAATTGAAAACATAGTTCGAAACATGAAAATACGTCAACATAATTTAGAGTATTCTCCAAAGGACCGGACTCTATCACCGGACAACCGACGACCTTCTTCCCATTCCCCTCTCATACCTCGTCCGCGTCACCTACAAAATCTGTAAAGCGGTCACAATTTATTAAAGGAAACTTCACACACGCTACACGTTATCTTTTCGTTTCTTAATTAAACCGTACACGCACACGTGAATCATTCCACTTAACCGTTTTACTTATTCCCCTCTTCTTTTACCCTTATCATTCCCATCATTCATTAACTTTACTGTTGCCGAGATTAACATGCTCGGTGCATGTCCCGCCCAAGCCAACCGTTAGCTGTTGGATGACTCGACGGGCCATATGCTTCCCTTCCCCGGGTGGGTACTTAGGCGCTACCCCTTTTTCCACCCGGATCCGTTCTGCCCTCTTCGTACGTATCTTTTCCTCTTTGGAACTTATCGTTCCCTTCATCAGGCATGCCCTTCCTTTGGCGAATCGTGTGCTAGGCACGATGCCGGGTTCGGTCGGACGGTCCATCCTTCCTCACTCCGAGTCTTATTATCATTTANAAAATCAATCTCCACCGTCTCGAACATTAATCAATACGTCTAGACTAATATAAATAAATTTCAGAAACATCCAACGGTCCAATTATGCAAACTAAATAGAATACCCGAACATCGCATTAATATAGGATTAGAAATAACAACCATATATTCGGATAGTAAACCGAAATATGAAAGTACCATAAAAACTGCTTTTCACCAATCAGAAGACCGAAAGATATGTATCAAACCATGCTAAAAATTTCAGAAAAATCCGATGTTACAACTATGAGATT
Source organism: Utricularia reniformis (assembly GCA_009725065.1). Taxonomy (NCBI): domain Eukaryota; kingdom Viridiplantae; phylum Streptophyta; class Magnoliopsida; order Lamiales; family Lentibulariaceae; genus Utricularia; species Utricularia reniformis. The sequence continues at coordinate 119,074 of RWGZ01001221.1, read as the reverse complement.
CGAATCGAAAAACCAACTTTTGTATACTTGAAAAATCAGAAACAGTCACTTGTAAACCAACGTTAATTCGAAAATCCAAACAACCATAAAATTCGATCTTTACCGTTCAGAACCGAGATAAATATGTTTATAACTATATACCAAAATTTCAGACCGATCCAATGGTTCAATAATCATAAACAAACTAAATACCGAAGCTGCGCTGAATAGAAAATATATTTGCGTTTTCCATCATAAACTCCGGATAAAAACTCAATGGGATTAAAAACGTCCCACAGACGGCGCCAATGTTATTGATGCTAAAAATCTGCAATAACAAGATTTAGACCCCTTTTACGGATAGGGGTAGAACGAAAAAGTAATATGAAAGCAAGAAGTAAAAAGACACGATTTTTGTAGGTGGAAAACCTTTCTATAAAAGAAAGAATAAAAAACCACCCCGGCCGTAGCCTTTGAATCCACTATAAATGTCAAGTTCGTAAATTTACAATAGGAGAACATGAGGTAGAAAACCAAAGAAAAAAGATCGTGTTTTGATGGCCGTAGTCGTAGGTTTCCCGGGCGAAAAAGAAAAGAATAGCGGCCTCCTTCTTAGGTCAAGAATCCAAGCACCCTCCTTAACACTTTAACCATGTTTATATAGGTGATTTGTCCATCCCAATTATAACTCACTAGACCCACCAATAATTGAGTGCAATATATAATGACCTATTAATATCTAAATTAGGCACATGGGTCCAGTAAATAAGTAACCCGATCCAAATACCACGATAAGCTATAAACAATGTCAATCATCAAAATATCTCGATCTGCTTCATTTCTCGACTTGGAAATGACTATATAGAAATATATGTGTCCTCGAATAATAAATATCTCATGGTGATATGAGACATGTATGTGAAAATTGTCTCTAATGGTAACCAGAGTTGCGCTTACCGTGACTTTAGATACGACTAAGTATAATCTCAAATGATCGTTGCTGCTTGGACTCACCATCACAGGGAGAGTGCTTAAATAAGTCTTTAATTCTGAGAAAGTCCGATCGCATTCTTCGGTCCAATCCAAATGACTTGCTTTCCTTAATACTCTGAAGAAGTGCAAGGCCAGATCTGTAGATCTATAAAAAAACCTACTTAGTGCAGCTAGGCGACCAATCATCCTTTTGAATTCCCTTTTATTTCTCGGAGGATGCATGCAATGATGGCTTTAACTTTCTCAGGGTTGACCTCTATGCAATTTTCAGAAACATAATATCCTAGGAACTTGTCATTTTGGATCCAGAAGCAGTATTTGTTTGGATTTAGTTTGACCTTATATTTGCTGAATAATTCAAAACAGCGAGACAAATAAGAAATATGGTATTCATTATTCATAAACTTGACAATCATATCATCAACATACACTTCCATCATATGGCCTATCAAATCTCTAAAGATTTTATTAACTCGCCTTTGGTATGTTGCTTCAGCACTCTTTAAACCAAAACGCATGACCAAATAGCAGTAGACACCATCTTAGGTCATAAAAGTCGATTTCTTCTGATATTCTTCAACAAGGAAGATCTGATGGTATCCGGAGTAGGCTTCCATCGTGCTCATCATTGTACCTGCCAGCGATAACATCCACCAAGCAATATTTATGAAGCAAGGAGAAAGGATCAAATTCGCAGCTCTTGTTTACATCAGTGAAATCGATACACATTCTTCATTTCCCATCTGCCTTAGAAACCACCATAGGGTTTGCGACCCATTCAGTATATTGGATTTCTCTGATAAATCCAGATAGCATCAACTTATTTACTTCCGCCCGAATCACTTCAATCTTTACGGGAGAATAGTGTCTCCTCTTTTGCGGATAGGTTTTGCTTCGGGGCGCGGTGTTGATTTGATTCTCACTTTCGGATAGGTCAATCCACGGAACATCGTCCGGGGTTCAAGAAAATATGTCCACATGGCTTATTAGCAAGTGGACCAGTTTTTCTTCAAAGGAAGAGGCCAGATGTGCCCCGATGCGAGTCGTCTTGGTTGAATCCACTTCAACCAAGTTGAACAATTCGAAACAGATAAGTTCCATTGCCTGCCTCGGGTGCGTGGGCTCTTCCAACAAATACACCCAGACCCTTTTAATGGGTGCCAATGTTCGGCACGAGCTCATGTAGCACTAACTTGCTACGGTTTGATCCCTCTTTACAGATATAATTACATTCGCAGATGGGAATTTGAGCATCATATGATAAGTAGAAAAGACTGCCTCAAACTTACTGAGTCATATCCATCCAATAATGGCGTTGTAAGCCACTAAGCCATGTCGACTTCTACGACAATAAATTCAAGGGTCTCTGTTCGATCATTGAATTGATCTCACAAAGTGATCGGAAATAAGATCTTCCCGCATGTAATGAAGCTCCTCTGGTCGAATACCCAGAGGGTGATCATGACCAAGAGCTCCCAGCATCTCAGCCACTTGGCACTTTATCAAGTTGCACGAAGCCCCGGTATCCACCAAGATTCTGTGGACCTGACAATTAGCAATGACTCAAGTGATGATAAGAGGATCATCACATGGATCAGTGACCTTCCCGATCAGCAGCGGTGAAGGTGATGGCGTCCTCGTAAGAATATAACAGCTCAGTAGCATCGTACTTAATCAGCCCCACGGATTCAGAACTCTCTTCGGAAATCCCGTGCGCTGCTCTCTTTCGGTCCATGACTGATTCATTGATTCATATTTCGCCGGAGATAACATGTATATCTCCAGCGACTTCTCGTTCCATGGGCACTCCTCATTTTGGGGATGTTGAGTGTCTATTTCGGCTGGTGGAGGAGGGGGATTCTCCTGCCTTCCACCTTCATTCTACGGGGACCTACTGCCCCGACCCCGATATCGTCATTTTCGACCCTGGCCACCATTCTCTCTACCGTGTAGGCGTCTCTCATTCTCAGGTATAGGTGACATTCAGTCCTTCGCTCGATCATTATAATTTTGGGGTTTCCCCGATTATCTCTACCCCACAGCCTATGACGATCATCACCTTGCAGGCCCCTTCGGGAGATTCAACCCTCTTGACTTTAGGATCATCCTGATTGGGCTTTTCCTTCTTCATCGCCGCTACTATCTCCTGCAGTAGCGGGCATTTCAGCGTTTGGTGATCGTGGTTATGGTGCAACTCACAATACACCCTTTTATCTTCCCTCTTGTCGAGCATTCTTCTCAGTCACAACCCCTACTTTTCGGGGCTGTCTTTTAGGTAACGCAACCTCTGATCACCTGCGGGTTCAGAGTTCTCTCCAAGTTTAATGTAGTTTGGTCCCAACGCTTCGTCCACTTCAATATACTTGTTAATATTCTATAGAAGTTTTCTCATGGTGGATGGGGGACTCTTCACCAGATTGGCCAATGTGCCACACGGTCCTAGGACCTGCTGCAGAATATCGATTTTGTCTCTGAGCTCTAGTTTGATACCCCATGTAGTTTTATTAAACTTCTCCATGAAAGACCGAAGACTCATCTTTTCCGGGATATACTTCAACTGGTATAGTTCATGCCTGCTTCGGGGCGGTCCTACATTTGGCGCAAATTGCTCAAAGAAAGCCATGATAAATCCCCCATACGACTGTATGGATCGGGCTGGCAGATTTTAACTAGGTTCGGGCATCACCTTGTAAACCTATCGCGAAAATGTGACACATTAGTGAATATGAGGCCCGAACCTTTCCCATCCTCAATTCAAAGTCCGCGGCGTGATCGATAGGATCTCCGTCGCCTCTAAACGTCGTCAACCCTTCGGGGTTGCGATAATGCCGATCTGGGACTGCCGCCCATAAAAGGGGAGCATCAAATCTCCCAAGGCAGCGGAGATGCCGCTAGATTGTTGGGATGATGTTTGAGCAGCATGCAAGTTGTGCCACCAGTCATCGTCCTTGCTTCGTTTAATTGGAGCATCCATGGCCTTATAGAAAAATCCAGATTCCGCCCAAGGTCGGGCTCAAAATCCCTCTGCGTACGTAGTGTTTCTAGCTCTCTGGTGAGCTCGTTAATGCGCTCCTGCATGCGTTCCTGATCAGTCCTAGGAACGGGAGTTGGAGCTCTAACTAGAGGAGGTGGAGTAGATAGATATCTTCGCCTCCTCATGGTTACACCGCCCTTGATAATCTCCTCTTAATCGAAGATGCGCATTTCATTGTCACTCTAGTACCTTCTGTTTGTAGGAGCATGGCTAGTAACAGTAGGTGGCTATGTTCCACTCATCTCTGTCGTAATTTCTAGCACAACCTTCAGAATAACAGATTCCAGGTCATGCAAAGGGAAAGCAAGGATTGGAAGGTTCCTGGTGTTAGGTGTGGAGATCATATGTCAATCGAGTACACTTAGAAGATGTTCCGTATTTGTACAAATCGGTCCAGGACCGAAGTACACATTGACGAAGGATTTGTCATGAAGGACCGAAGTGGAAATCGAATGACGATCGGCTACCGCTTGGATGATGGGACCCAATGTGTCGATCGGACACACTTAGAAGATGTTCCGTATTGGTACTGCTCGGTCACGCTTAGACCGAAGTAAGCAATGCCGAAGAAGACAAAGGAACCGAAGCAATCAGACGAGGACTGAAGATATGAGATGGAGGCAATCGGTCGAGGACCGAACTGAGATATGGTGGGGCCCACTGGTCCCACCATATAAAGAGACTTGGGGGTTCATTGTTTGTAGGACTTTGGTCCATCATCTCTTGTGGTCTACGAGTATGAGAGAACTCGTGTGTGGGTGTGTTGTATTCTTCTTCCGATAGTGGATTTGGTCGTTCTGTCAGTCAGATGGTTTTTCACCTGCCTTGGGTTTTCCACGTTAAACTTTCTTGTGTCGTTTTTGTTCTTGTTCTTCAACACTGTTATTATTCTTAGGTTCCTCTAATCAATCGAGATTGTTCGTACATGTGTTTAATCCCCAAGAATTGGTGGAGGCTGTGGGGTGTGGTGGTGCAATCTGCGATTGGTGACAATAAAGGAAGCATCAGTACATTTGACGGATGTGATTTTGCCTATTGGAAAATGCAAATCCGTAATAACCTATATCATGGAGATTTATGGGAAGCGTTGGAAGAAAAGAAATCGACAAAGATGGAGGACTCTGATTGGCACAGATTAAATTGCATGGTGTTTGCAATTATTAACAAAACATGATGTAGTAATCTATAAAATAGAGCACAAGGCCAACATGTTCTTATTTTCTTAATAAACTCATTTATTTGTATAGTTATAAGTAAACATATTTTACTATACCAAAACACTTTAATATACATAAGTTAACTCAAAACCATTTCTTAGACTTCAAATCATCACAAACTAACTATTTACAAAATAACAACATAGCAGCGGAAGATTATGACATAACAAACAACGACACAAAAACGACCCGCAACCTTTTATTTCTTCATGTCTTGTGGCAAACTGATCGACATATTTAAATTTCCTGGTCGTCTTTACCTTGTGAGGGATGAGTGATCATGATACTATACCAAGAGAAAATACATAAACAACAAGCATATATTAACAAAACAATCAAAACATCACATAAGAAATGTAAACACGTATAAACTGCATTTTTCATTATCTTTCATTGCCGGCATAGCGAGCCAGTAACCCGTCTTAACCCTTGGCTTAGTCATCACCAAGAATCAAGAAAAAATAATAAGCAATACTCAAGTATTGATCAGAAGGAGTCACCCAACATCACAACACATTAATATGCCAACATAACATGCTCGGGATTCCCTTAATCATAACTTTGGCTATGACCACTTTCGTGTTACCTCAAGCTAGCTCAGTTTGTGGCTAATTCCATGGTCCAACCATGTTGCCAGGAGTGTGCGTCCACCCCTCCTCGAATATTCACAAAACAAGACATTTACACATAAAAACATCTTGCTGAATTTTAGGTGCAGCCAACGACACTAAACACCAGACACAATTTGAGGGCTCAAATGAACTTCCAATTCAATGTCAAAATACTCATTTTAAATATATTTCAACAAGCTAAAACATCGTAAGAGGATGTAATTTCATCCGATCTCTCAAACATTTCGTAAAAATCCAATAACAGAAACTCTGTAAATAGAAGAACAGTTCTGCGATGGTTTAGAAAACATATCATAGCTTTTTAACATGTGTTCCTATTTCTGTAAACTCAACATATATAGAAACTAGACTCAACAAAGAACAAACAAATGCAAGTTTCATCACAAAATTCGTAGCAACCAAGTAACAGTAAATTCATTAACATCAGCAAATAGCACAAAAAATGCAGAAACTGTATTTGAACTTGTGAATCTCAATCATGCCACTAACCTTTAGTTTTTACTCTTGATTTTACTTATCCTAAGCTCACAAGAACCCTATGAATGTTCTCCTGTTAAAAAGAACAAGATTTTACTCACCAATCGAACATATAACTCACAATTCAGCAACATCTACCTCTTTCTCCTACATACCACATGTGATGTTTCTGTTTCGTTTCAAGGCTGTTTTCTCGACTTTCTTGCCTTGTTTCTCCATAATTTCGTTCTTCTACTCTTTGAATCTCACCCCTTGCTGATAGACTAACATGTGGACTCATTATTTATTTAATAAGACACTTCCAATCATGCTACAGCAAGTGGCTATGGTTGCTAACCCTTAGTCTTATTTCTATCCTTATCTCTTTTTAATAACCACTAATAATGTTAAATCATGATTTATGCAAGGTTAATGAGTTGTAATATGTACTAAACACTTTTGAACTTCTAACATATACATGGGCACAATTGTTTTTGCCTAAAAACTATAGTACTTTTGACAATTCTATTCTTATGACATAGTGAAATATAAACATGTACTTTATTTACTTTGTTAATGTATGGTGTTGTTTCCTAGTCTTACACGGCGTTCAACTACCATGAAGAGACGACAATCTGCGAGATGATGAAGGCCCTGTCGAACATGTTCGAATGGCTATTGTTGCCAAACTGAGTGATGCTCACTCAGCAATGGTACTATGACGATGGAGGAGGGTGCCTCGGTTGCCGAATATATGACGATTTCCGCAACCTTGTCAACAAGTTTTCGCTTGTTAGACACGTCATGGATGATGACACACAGGTCGTTGTAGTTCTTGGTACCATGCCCGAAAGTTGGTTGACCACGATTAATATCATCAGAAATCAACCGGGGAAACTCAATCTTCATGATGTGTGCGATGGCTTATCAGTGAAGAGGTGGGGCGAGAATAGAGGGATGAGACCAAGAATAATGCCTTGGTGCAGGTTCTTCCTGTGGATGGAAGAATATCACAAGGTCGAAGGGAGAAAGGAAAAATCGGTTGAAGAAGCCGAGGGAAGTCGAAGGCTCGATGTCGAGTTATGGAGGTGCGGGAAGAAGGGCTTCTCCAAAAGGAGTGCAAGACCCAAAGTGGAGGAGAATTCAATCTTGGTGATTGGATGAGATGATACAACTGCACTTTATTGGAAAGTCCAGCAGAATCACAGATGGTTGACTCTGGCACATCCTTTCTCTCATGTTCTAACTGCAAGTGTTTAAGTCTTTCAAAACACGGAATTTCGGAAGGTTTACCTTGCCGATGGGAAGTTCCAAGAGATCACATGTCGGGGTGATATATCAATCCGATCCTCAAATGATTACTATTGGATCTTGGAGGATGGGATGTATATACCCGGACTTAGTAAGAACCTAATTTCAGTCGACAGTTAGATTCCAATGGGTACTGAACGTCTTTCGGGAGCAGTCGGTGGAAAGTGATCAAATGAGCTTTGATCGTTGCTAAGGGAATCAAGTTTGGGACTTTGTACCTGGAGAGACCGATCTTGGCAAATGGGGACCGATCCACTCTCACTACATTGGAGACCGATCGGTGGAGGACAGATCGACGGAGGACCGAAGGAGGTTGCTGAAGATGTGGCACGACCTACTCGGCCACATGAGTGAGAAGGACATGAAGATCATGGTCATAAAGACTTATCACATATACTTGAATCTAAGGAGCACAACATCGCTTATGACGACGAACTGATCGGAGGAGCCGATCGTTATGACTCTTGACGATGAGTCTAACCTAAGTCTGATTGGTACTGGACCGATTAGCAGAATGAAGACCGATCGACAGATGACAATGTCGAAACAAGTCACTCATGTGTGTACAATGTATCAAACATTGTTGACTGATAATGGTGAGCTAGAGCATCTCTGAGAGACTGTCGAGTCTCTGCAGATGGATAAGCGAGAGCTTTCCATGAATGACGAAATGAAGTCCTTGTCGAAGAATAAAACTTGGGTCTTGTTGGCTACCGAATGGACATCGGGACTTCCTTAAATGGGTCTTCAGAGCTAGGTTAAACGGACGCGGTATTTTGGTTAAAGAATCAATGTCGGACATGAGTCGGACACGGATCCCACTCGGACACCGATCTAATATGCGTCCAACCTCCAACCACAACCCATCCCCTACCAGTGCAGCCGTAATTACCTTGCAGTCGGCAAAGCTGATTTTCCCATGCCAAGCCACAACCTCGGCAGCCCGCAGCGTGCTTTTCCGACACCTAGCTGCACCCGTAGCTGACTCCATAACTTTGTGATGGAAATCGGTCAAGGGATCGATCAGTGGAATTTGTATAGTGATGAGGAAAGTCACTATAGCAAAGCTAGAGCTATACATATCTCTAGTTGAGCTCATCAAACGAGTTGGTGAGCGGAACACTATGTGGAAGAGAGGCACCATCGATCTCCAAGTGGGAGATTGTTAGCAATGGAGATCATATGTCAATCGGGTACACTTAGAAGATGTTCGGTATTGGTATCAATCGGTCCAGGACTGAAGTACGCAATGACGTATGATCTGTCACGAAGGACCGAAGTGTGGAAATCGGATGACGATCGGTTACGCTTGGATGATGGGACCCGATGTGTCGATCGGGTACACTTAGAAGATGTTCGGTATCGGTATTGTTCGGTCACGTTTGGACTGAAGTACACAATACCGAAGGAGACAAAGGAACCGAATCAATTGGTCGTGGACCGAAGATATGAAATGGAGGCAATCGGTCGAGAACCAAACTGAGATATGGTGGGGCTCACTAGTCTAGGATATCGGCAGTTATGGAATGAGATATTGAAAGAAACAAAATCATATCAAATCAGTATATATGGACGCATATATATGATTTGATCATGGATAATAATATATGGGGATATGATCAAATATTAGAAATATTTGTTAGTTATCTTAATTATCTCAACCACCTCATCTATATAAAAATGTTTGAGGCTCATTGTTTTGTAGGACTTCGGTCCATCTTCTCTTGTTGTCTACGAGTATGAGAGAACTTGTGTGTGATGTGTTGTATTCTTCTTCTGATAGTAGATTTGATCGTTCCGCCGGTCACGTGGTTTTTCACCCGCCTTGAGTTTTCCAAGTAAAAATTTTCTTGTGTCTTTTTTGTTCTTGTTCCTCAACACTATTATTATTCTTAGGTTCCTCTAATCCATCGAGATTGTTCGCACACGTATTTAATCCCCAACACCTGGGAAGCACGTCACTATTGTTCGTGGAGTTTCCTATCGTCATGCCTTTGCTTGTCCTTCTAGTGAGAGACCACGAATGGGAATTAGAAAATTGTCCCCACGAACGGTGTCAAACTATTGTTGTCAAAAGACCAAGGGTATCGACAGTCGTCTGGTTCGCAATAAAACGAACTCGGTTATAATTTATTTAAATTGGGAAAACGAATGTAAATGAAGAATGACCAATTAACACATCGATTTTAACGTGGAAAACCCCTAGGAAAGGGGAGAAAACCACCTGAATAATAGCTAGAAATACCTTTAGCCAATATATTAATGAAACAGTTCATATTACAAACGTATAAGGCTTATAAAAATGACAAAGGCAAAAGTAAGAAAGCGCAAGGGGAAATCAGCAAGATAAAGGCTAATTCATGCGTCCAAAAGGTTCTCTTGAGCTTGCCTTTAAGCCCTGTATTTATAAGGGGGGAAACGCGTGTGAATTACGCTATGTAACCGCCTCTGACATAGTCGTTTTCCCTTGATAGAAAATGTGGGTAAGACCGAAGTGCAGACTGCGTGATCGGGCCCGAAGCATGGGAATTGTGCTTGTGCATGCGGCCTGCTGTAACCGACAGGACCGATCCAGAGGATCGATCGGTCCTCGAAGCAACGAATAATGTATAACTTTAACTTTTGATCTTGTCTGTTCGTTATTGGACTTGCATACTTCTTTAGTCCAATTGGATATTCGGGTTCTGTTGTTATCATTGGCCTAAACCCTTATTAGATGTTAGATCTGAGGTCCTTTAGGTTCGACTTCTATCACTTGGGCTGACCTAGAATGATTTGGTATTCCTCTAGTTCGAGATACGGGATTCCGAGATCCTCATCAATTAAAGTTTGTTTACCCACATAATTGATACTATTACAACTAGGTTAGACAAAAAATCTAATAAGTTTGCGAACCTCTAAAATAGAGTACATCAAAACTTGAAAATGAGTTTGTGGACCAAGATAATGCAGTTGGTCGATCAGCTAATAATATTATAATATATGTTTGGTATTATATAAATTATTATATTATAATATATATTATTTTTTAATTAATTTAAACTCCAACAATCTTGAGTTATTGATATTTTAGTTTTTCGAACCCTAATGGAACCTCTAGCATACCCTTGTCTATTTAGAATCAAACATAAACCTTTAAAATAATATGTTAGTCGTTAGACGAAAGTCGTGTAAACAAAATATTTGTGGAGCAGCGATTTTGTTACTTTTGAGTGTATTAATTAAAATTAGTGGCTGATCAGATTCCGAGTTCTTGTCTGCGCCACTGCAATGGAATCCCACGGTTACATCATTTCCAATTCGTCGATGCCCCTCTTCAATGGCGCTCTATTACCAAGAACTTCATCGATTTCATCTAATTTTTCCAAATCATTGAAGAAGCTAAATTACGTTCCAGTTTCGTCTTGCTTGAAACGAGAAATTGAGACTGAGAACAGCGTCCCTCAAAAACCTCCTCCATACGTCGGTGAGATGAACTCTTTTTGTGTCCCATAGAGTTCTTTAATTTGCAGATGCTTGCACAGCTTCAAAAGGGGGAACGCAGTTATTAAGAAACATGGACAATTATCGATTACTTCAAATGGTTGTTCTTCTCAAGTTTGTTTAAAAATTGTTGGGATTGCTTATTGCTCGAAATTTTTGTGAAAGTAGATAGAAGGATGGCTTTTGGGAATTGAATATGCTAATTGCTGGTACACGGTGTTTGTGATTGAGTATGGTAACTGTTGTTTATTTTAGTTGTTTGTTGCCATATTTTAGTGTTGTAAATGGTGGGACTACTTAGTTTTTTGTGAGTTGACAAACCTTAGATACTAGATCATTTCATCTACTTTTCCATATGAGGCAAGCCCGTCATCTCTTTTCGTTAATAATTTTGCTTATACATTGTCGTAATCAGTGATAAGTAAGAGGAATAAGAACAAGCATAGGGTGTTTAAGATGGATTATACTTATCATTGCTTGCTCTCTGAAATGTGTTTATCTTAAGTAGTAGTTTTATACAGTCAAAAACCCTTCATTTGATCGAAAAAGCTTGTATTTGGCTGTAACAAAACAACACATTCGATACGAATTAGGTCTATGTTTTTTATCATTTCGATTTCTTCGGTATCTCAAATCCATGCCTTTTTGTGTTTGTTAGGATCTTCGTCTTCATTGGATCTCCTGGAACGACTCACCACTTCTGAAAGGTCCCCTGAAAAAGGTATGAATGATCGATCACCTTATTTTTCTGCACATTTCATCAAAATTATATTCCTCTACACTACAGATTATATGAGCAGTGGCAGCTTTACCCCGAGAGTGACGATCCGCGAACAACTCTCGTATCTCGTTGAAGAGCAGGATGGTGATTTTAGTATTCCATTGGGGAAGAATCTGAAGAAAGTTACTGGAAAATACTTAACTATATCACAGAGAAGAAACATTAAAAGGCAAGCATATTTGGATGTTGTTTCACAGAGAAACGACAGGGCATTTTTTGGTATTGTGGGTGCTTTTGTTCTTTTTCCTCCTCTTGTTATATTAGGAGTAGCAATTGCCACAGGATACGTTCAACTTCTTCCATGATACACTGCATTGGTTCTTGTTTTAATATCCATCAAAATCAGTTCTTTTAATGCTTATTCGTATTGATAGAGAAAGATGATGAAGTCGGAAAAGCTCATTAGACGAAATAACAAGTTTTCGAGACAAATTTAGAGTAGAAAAATGAAAGCATCTCACTCATGAATGCACACTACAATATTTTCTCTTTTCTCCATGCCTCCAACCCCTCTTTACACCAATAGATCCCATTCTCTCCATCGACTCACCGAAAGCTCGAAAGAACTTAATCCTATCCCGTGCATGCTCTTGTGCCAACGACCTCGTCCTCGCATCCGAAAACAAAGCTTGATCCGAACCCAAAACCCCCATTTGCGCCTCTAGATTCGAATAATACCCATTGTCAAACACGAAAGGCGTCATCACATCAAGTGGAGCAACAACATCCGTATTCCCTCCGTATGGCGGGCATGATAACTTTAATGACTTGAGAAGCCTTGGATCGATTGTGGGATTTGTTGTTCGTACCTCATAAAGACGGTTAACGAAGTGTTTGCAATGCGCAAAACCGATAGAATGTGCACCGGATAGAGTAACGAGGTCTTGGATACTTAAGCCTTTGGAGTTGAATAGCTTGAGAATATCATCTAGAGATGAATTTGCTCGAGGTAGATTGTATTGTACTCTTGAAGCTAAGGAGATTTTACCATCCCACCTCCCTTTTTTTACCTCGTAGTATGGCCCTCCAGCCTGAGTAAGTGCCATTATGCCATGCAATAAATAAAAATGAGAAAATTACATAATAATCTTATAAGTTTTAAATATTATGAAAAAATATCTTAAACAAATTACATATTTAATATTCCAAATTTAAACATTGCTAAATAATGACTTGAGTGAAGCAATTTTTACAAGTTAATGTGGTATTAGCCTATTCTTAAATATTTCAAAGTTATGTCAAAATGTTATTTTTTTTAATTATCAAATTTTAAAACATTACATTTTTTAAAAGTATCACTCAAATAAGAAATCTGCCGATTTTAGTAATTGTGAAGTAAAATCGTCATTATTTACCATCTACCCAGTTTGCTTTTAATTAATATTTACAAATTTTACGATATGGACAAAATTGCTTTTTGAAATAATAAAACAAACTGGGAAAAGGCCGAAATGCTCGGGGAATGCATGTGAAACTGTCACCTTGTTGTCTTAATTTCCCTTCATCCGATCTATTTTTTGTACTTTTTACTAATATAAATTATTATTTAATTCCATAAATATATTAATTTTTTTATAATGAAATTTTACTGTTATCAATGTTTAAAAATTAAAATCAATGAAATAGTTCCATCTCTTCAATGAAAAAAACTATTTCTGTTTTAATCAGGTTTGAAAAATTGTCATGAATTATTTCAGCAAAAAATGATATTTTTTATGAAGCTCCTCTTTTTGAATTAAACAATTTATGAAATTTGTTTTAAAACAAATTAAAATCGAAAAGAAGAGGTTTGAGGTTAATTTACCAGATGAACAAAGTCACGAGCTGCAATGGCGAGAATGTCGGCACAAGAGACGACGCCCGGACACTTACTCTCCACGAGCTGCTTAGCTATATTTACCGTGTCGTAAGCTTCCGCCGCCACTTCCCGGTTATCCTCAGCATCTTTCTCGGCGGCGTCTTTACTCCCCGGCTTGGTCGTTATCAACACGGATGCATCGCAGCCCTTGAATTTGACATTAGTAAAAGAAAAGAAAACAAGATATTAAAGGATTATTCTTACTTCAACGAAGCAGTCGTGGAAAAAGAGACGAATTGTCGCCGGAGCGGAAATAGGAGCATCCCGGAACTGCTGAGAAGTGACGGTGGCGACTAGCTGATCGACGTGAGGGCATGATTTAGCGTAGAAATCAGTTGTGAGTTGGTAACGGGGAAGGCGGGTGGGAGAATAAGGAGAAGAAAATGGAAGGAAGAAGAAGAAAAGAAGCGAAGAAGATAGCAACATTGTGAATTTGTGATGCAGTTGCAGTGTTTGTAGAGAAAGAGATAGTTAAATCAATTAGAATGAGTTGCCGGGAAATGAAATCCTTGTGATTCATTCAACGAATCATTTGCTGGTCACACAGTCTCATTCAATGCGGCGAGGCCTTCCATTAATGTAATGCATACTCTTATTTCAGACGAAGAAAGCGGGTATCGTTAACTTATTCATACGAAGAAGACGCTACAATTTATTTCTACTTTTTATATTATTTAATTTATACTAAATGTTTTGTTATTATCCATTTTAATTAATTAATTGGTGATGTTCTTTTAGTTAAAAATAACAAATAATGTCTTTTAGATAAAAATAAATTTATTTAGTTTATAAGATGTTACAAATTATGTTGATTTCATAGATGGCATCCATTTTTGTTGTTGAACGAAAATGAAATTAAATACATATCAATTCTATAGTATTACTGATATATAGTCCTTATATTTTATAATGATGAATATTAACTATTTGTTCAATTAATCCGATTTTATTCTTTTTTGCATATCATATAAGTGTAAAATAAATATTTAGATCCACAGATTTGAATCCACATAGACCCGACATGCCTAAAGCCATGGTCTATAACATGTATGTGACCAATCAAACAACACTAATGTAATCATATTTGAATTTGGTTCAACTAGACCTTCATTTACTTTCATGACCCCGCCGGTTATTCGTCCACTATTGGATAATTCCGGCTCGGGTAAAATGCATTTTACCCATAGTAGTCATACCGGTTGTATACCGTCCGGTTATAACCGATATTCCGATATATCACCGATATATAAGAAAAATCGCTTGTACCGGTCATGACCGGTATGAACGGTACCGATCGATTTAACTTCATTGATTTTACCTTTAAAAAACGTAATAAAAATATAATCAATTCAAATACAAATAGAACACTAGTCATTTTTATACGGTATGAGTTGTTCAAACACGTGAATCTGTCATTTCAGTGAACAAGTTTTTTCTTCCAAAAATTCTACTTTAATAATTATTATGGTTTATAGCTTATTATTTTGAATTTAAATTGGTCTTAGAATTCAATATTATACATATTTAATTAATCTGTTAACTACATTGAGTTTGCACTAACAAAAATTGATAAAATTTTGAACTTGAGAATTTCAGTTATAATTCTAATGTGATTATATTTCATTTTCAAAATTTATATAATTATTAGTTTTTCAAATATATAAATATATAACTGGTTGACCCACCCACCCGATAATTATTAGAGGTGAGATTTTTAAGACCAGCTATTAGAACCTAACCGACTCGAACCTAAAAAGATCGGTATATGATCAATCCTTTGTAATTAGAGTTGATTTTTTGGAACCTAACTTTACAATTAAGTCTAGAATTGGTCTTAATATTCGTATGACCTAAACTCGTAGGTGTTATGATGGTTTGGTCTCGGTTTTCACTTTACGTGCTTAGGTCAAGACTATATCTAAATCCTGTAAATATAAATTTTCTTAATTTTTAAAATTATTTATACATCCAAATATTTATTATTTTCAAATCCAATTGTACAGAAATTATTTATGAGTGTTATTACATATTTCAAATTTTCGGATTTTTTAAATATAATTAAAATGAATATTTTTCAATTAATAACTTTTTGTAGTAATCATTTGAGTAAACTAATAATAAAAATAAAAATAATCATATAATAATTTTTTTAACGATTATTTTATTATTTTTTATAAATTATATATTTTGTAAAACATTATTTTTTTTATTAATATTTTCATATAAACAAATATAGAGCTAAAGACCGAATCAAGATCGAACCGAATACTTAGTCTTCGGTCTTGGGTTGGTCTCCCTTATAAAGACCTAAAGACTGGACCAATAGTGATTTTATCTTAAATTAGAACAGTTGTATGATCTTTTATAAATTTCAAAGATCGAAAAAAGATCAACTCAAACCGTGTGGACTAGTTTTTTGCCCAACTCTAATAATTATAAGTGAATATTCGTAAGTATAATTAATCAAATAATTAGTTGAAAGGAAATTATAAAAACATGTGATAATTGGGTAGTTGATTTGATGCATGATGAGAAGCAATTATTGGGGGAATTTGTCCGGTAAGAATAAATGAATGAGTAATAAATGCAAATGGCCAATCTCTATTTATGGCTTATCAATCGCACTAGTCACCACCACCTATCCGTGATCCTCTCTATCAAATTCTTTATATTTTTTTAAAGATAATTAAATTTGAATCAATTTATGTTCTCGTTTTCAAATTAGTAATGAATTTAATTAATTATGTTATATGATCAATTTTAATCTAAATACTCTAAATTAAAATATATTAGTATTCATCAATGTTTTCATACCACCCGCATGGTCGGTAAGTCAAATATCATATCGTACCGATATTTTTTTCAGTACCACTGGTACCGGGTTTTATGGTCGGATTACATGTTTTTTCGGGGTGCGATCCTAAAAAAATAATTAATTTTTTTAATATATATACAAAATAAAATTTGGTATGGCTCGGTATACCTTTCATATCGATCCGGACCAGTGCGAAATCATTGGTAGTCATTGATATACACGTTTTCTAAAAAATTATAATTTACTCAAACTATCTTTGATTTCAGGGTGAAAAGAACTGAACCAGTTTACGAACTCTCGAGCCGAACTGGTCAAGGTTTGAATTCGAGCTCGATTTTTTTAACCGATCCGAGCTCGGTTCAAGTCGAATTCCTAGCTAAACAAACCTCAAATTTTAAAGTATTTATTAATAATATTATAATATTTTGTATATATTAATAATATACTTATATTATAATATTTAATTTATATTATATATATTAAATAATTATTATTCTTAATTAATTTGAACCTTAAATTTGCCGAACCGAACCCCAAACCGAACCATAAATTTTTAGGTTATCAAACCCAAATTGAACCCTATATATTTCAAGTCGGTCTTAAAAAAACACTAAAGTTCAACTCGATTTGATTCGTGAATGTCTATTGGTAAGTGAAATGGCTGGTGATTATCAAGTGGCTTGTGGGACATACGAGTTTAATATAAAATTGTGATTATAACAAATTTGAAATTTGAAATTTGGATTAAAAATATCATTCATTTATTAGATTTTAGATGTTAAATTATAATTAGAATGATTTATAAGAGTGAAAGATTATCATAATAAATAAATTATTTAATTTTTTTACATATGATCATATCATCTTATAATCTATATATGTATATGATTTATATATATATTTAGAGGAGTCTATGAGAAGAAGTTATAGACATAAATGCATCCTGAGTATTCAGGGTTACAGTGATTTCTGAATTACAGCGCTGTAGCTTCTTTTCTGATCACAATTCCAATTATTTACTTCACTCCCTTTTCTATCATCTTCCAATTTAAACTAACCACCTCGTCACATTTAATCCAAGGAAGTTATATATGCCATAATTTTATGGATATATTATTTATATTATCTATTTCAAAATATTTTATATTATAAAAACAACTGTTTATTTTGTATTTTTGGACTTATTATTCAATATTAATTTGATTTTTAAATTCCTATTTAATACGTTGAAGATTGATTATTTTTCAAATGATTTCATTAATATTATATCATTTTTTGATAATCAATGTTGGTTTCTAGATAATCGATTTTTTTGATAAAACCATAAATCAATGTATGTAGTCATTTGGGCAATATTGGTGCATCTTAATGCAAAAACATTGTGAATGGAGATGGGATCATGTGTAAAATCATTCTAATGCCTTATTGGTAGACACAAATGAAAGTAAGATGAAACTATTCCAATCCCACCACGGGTCTATTAATTACTTTATATGTGCGAAAAATCCAATGCGGTCAGCTTGGTGAGGTTCAACTGATTCAACTGTGAACTAGTCAAAAATCAGTATCAAATAGGAAACATGAAAAAAACTTACACCCTAAAAACGACTTCAACCGCTACAAAATAGTTTAACTAATAATTAGTTTTTTTAAATTATAAATATAAAAATTAACATTGTACATGATATCAGATGCAACCACAATTGAACTCATGTCATTCGCTTTAAACCTCTTAACTCATTTGGTTCGATGCCTAAGTGATTTGATATTCGGTGCAGTTTGATAATATTGGAAAATCATAATATTATTAGCATTAGAATAAATCTATATAAATTGATTTAGCATTTTATATTTATTTCAAAAACATTTCAGTGAAAAAATAATGATAAAATTCTAAATTAAGTGAGGAAGAGGGTGAAATATGAGAGAAATACCCGTTCAAGTGAAACTTGTTCTGCGATCTCTCTGAGGCTTCTGCTGCTGATGCTGGTCGTACGTTGTGCATTTAATTGTGTACCAATGCTTGCCTTTTCTGTTGGCTAATACAATGGGTCCGAAGCCAGTTTTTATATTCTATGGTTTCGGAAAAGACATGAGATTTACCGAATACATATAATTATTGAATCTAATATATATTGAAAAAATTCAATTGATTATTTTGACAAATATAATTTCTAATTTTTTTTATTTGTAGTTCCTAAAATTTGATTTTTTTCATAAATTTATAAAATAAGTCAAATTTGAATCACAAAAGTTTATAAGTAGTCCACAAATTTTGATTAAGACAAAACTGATCTATCATAATTTACACAGTGCATTATCATGTCCATTTGAAAATTTTAATCCTTATCATTTTAACGTCGTATAAAATTGTTTTGCATTTAAGTCGGATTTTCTTTACTTACAATATATCACGTTGAACGATTTTGCCTTTTAGCGGCATTTACGGGTTAGACAATTGATCGAACCGATTAACCGAGTTAAAATTCAAATGAGTTATATATGTATATTTTCTCTAAATTAATAGTATAATTTAGTTTTTTTTATTCTAATATAGATCTGATATATCAATATACAATATACATCTAATATACGAGTCAATACAATTCTTAAAATATTTATAACTATATTATCATATTTAAATACATTTTTATTTCAAAAACAGATAAACCGACTAACAAAAATAACAAAATTGATTAATCGAAATCAGTACAACTGGCTTCAAACGCTCTGTTTTTTGTTAATGAAAAATCTATTAAACGAACTTGTTAGAATCAAGCAAACCGGAAACTGACCGTTCTCCCATCCATAGGGATCCAAAAAACTGGTTTTATTATTTTGTAAGATAAGAACTTATCTCGTCATAAATTATTTTATAAGATTTCAAATCAGTCAATTTAATATATATATATATATATAGTTTTTGATTAAGAGACACACAAAGTTTCTAGATTCTGCTCACATGATAACTTACGTCATCGAGAGAGCTAATCTCTACCTTGTTTCACTATAATGAATTCAAATGATACATAAAGGAGTTATAGGATAGACATTCCTTTAAGCAACTTCAAGAAACAAACCCAAATTTTGAAAATCTCCGACTAAACAATCCCGTAGGAAAGTGGGTACACACAATTATTGGGATCGAGTCACACAACAATAAGAACATATTACCAAATGAAAATAAATCATATATAAATCAAATTCACCAAAAATAGGTTAACACCAACCTGGTCGGACAACAACTCATTTGAGTGTGTCCCATCAATACAAATTATTGGCCGAAAAACCTCTTATCTTACTTTGCATCCGTCCAAGCACACATATATGCTCATGAAGGTTACTTTTCCATCACTCCCTTAAGACTTCCATTTAAAATGTGGATTCCTCATTACTTCGATTAAGTTGAAGTATGCAACTTCTTATAAGTTTGATGTCACATTGTCCCTAATTTCATCCAAAGCATACTGTTTGGCACGAAAAAGTTTGCGTCTTGATACCTCGATGGTAAGGTCATGAAAAATTGCTCTTGCAAAATATGAAATAGAAAGAGTTAGATCTTTTATGAAACACTCATTGTACCCATTATCAATCAGCTTCACAGTCACGAAAGAATTCATTTTATCACATACACAACCGTTGCACTTGAAATTGTATCATTTAACCTTCCACCCATAGTCATTATTTTTCTTGGTAACTTTAACGTACCAACAACAATCCTTTTTATGGTAATTCTTACATCGTATTCGCAGTCGATCAACCTTATTTTTTTCAATCTAGAATTAAGAATACAAAATGTCATAATTGCTTCTTTAGCATGTTCTTTGTTTTTAATGTCAACCCTCTCCTACTCCCACATAACAACACAATAAAAATCGATTTTAGTACACATATAACTAAATATAAGAAAGTTCTTGAAATATAAATTTTTAGGGTGACTTCCATCTCAAATTGTCATTGTAAAGTATATAACTTTCATCTTCTTGGTCATCAGATGAAAAGACTAAACGTTCGCTATCCACACATTCGTCAAGTGCTTCTGAATCAAACATACTAAGAACATATTGTACAACATCCGCCATGTCATTGTACCCATCCTCATCCAACGTCCAATTCTTGATGTTTTCACATCTCCCATCAGATAGTTCATGAATCATGATCAAAATCATCTTAAACTATATCATCACATGTTTTAGTTGTACTAGATACTAACATTTTAGTATTTGCAGTTGATTCTTGTGTGGATCAAACCTGAGACTCCACTAAACCATATATAACATTGCATAATGTTAATTGATAAGCGTTTATATATAATCGATATATCCACAAATCAATTGAAGAAAGACTCAAAGAAATAATCAAAAAATTAAGGCAAAACTCATTTTAACAAAAAAATAGTTATCAAACAAACTCATAAGATAAAAGCCCACCAATTTCTAACAACTTTAATAAAAAATCTCAAAACATCCACCACACCAAATTGCAACCAAAATTAACAAAAATTTAACCACAATACAAATTTCACAAATACAATTATTTTAACAAAAGTAACACAAAATCAATCAGTACACAAAAATTGAAATATGTTACAATGAAATCAAATTCATAAAGCAAAACTCAATTAACTATAAAATCAAACTCATAAGATTTATACAAAAGAAACAAAAAACATCTTCAAATTACCCAATAAACAGTGGCAGATCGAAGAAGAAAAGGAACAACACATTACTCACTAAGAAAAGGAGTCATGACGCTGAAAGTTGCCAAATCGAGTTGAAAGAAAGGATTGTTGGAAATTCCTTCTAACTTTAACTAAAAAAATAAGATTTCGCTTATTGATAAAAATGAATTTTCAAAGGAGGACCAACAAGAATTTGGGGAAAAATTATGGCAGCCACAAATTGCCCACGCGAGTAAGATTTTGATGATTGATAAAAAGAAATTTTTAGAGGAGCAACAAGTTTTTGGGGCAAAATCACGGCAGTTGGGGATTGCTCACACGAAGAACAAAAATAAGTGAATTGAGGGCAAAAGCCGCAAAACATGATTTATACATTTTGCCCTAATTATCATTAAGTTACGGAGAGGGCTATAGGTAAACGGTTTACAAAATTTAAGTGCTACATATTTTTGAAATTATAGCACATTATTTTTATACTATTTCAAACCATAAGGATCATCTTTACAATTTTTTCAAAAATAAAACAATACAAGAAAGCCAATCTCATTTATCGTGATATTATATTTGTATCTTCCCATAACTTAAAATATCTTTTAGTCCCTCATTGTTTATCGACACTGATGACCGTTAGATCCTTCAAATCAGTATGACCAATATAATGTCATGAAATCCTTTAGTTTTCTTAAGACTCGTCTGTCCCATTGACCTCGACAGACCCACTTTGAGTTTATAGAGATCGATTCTCTTTGTCTCACACAAAACTAATCCAAAAATATCATGAAGACCACTCTATAATTTGGAAAATTTTCATGGGTCTTTTACTAGAATAACCTAGTTATAGTTAGTTTCAATCAAAATGACCCGCAATTTATTTTTCTAATTTAAATATCCCACTTACCTGAAAATGTAAGTTATCAATTGATCAAATCATATTTGTAGCTCATTTCTATAACTCAAAATTAGTTGACATGCAGTTAATATAGTCATCTAGATGAGGTGTAAATGAACTGAAGCAGTAAAAAAAAACAGGATCCTCGACCTCAATCAAAGGAAAGTCAAATTGACTTCTTAATTTTGAACTCAAATCAAAATGAGTTTCTCTTGAACTAAACTTAATTTATGTCTAATTAATTCCGCCCCTAAAAATACTAAAGTTCAATTCGTTTACACCTATGGTCCTACAAATTGAGGTCAATTTCAATCAATACTTACAAACCAATAATTAGTGAATTCAATGTTTGTTTTATAAAAAGTCATGTTTATTATGCTTAATCATTTCAATTTGTTTAAATATATTATTTAGAATACTTATAATGGGTAACCTAGGAATCTTCATGTAACATGTTGCATTTAGTTAAATTATTAGAAAATATTTTATTTTGATCAAAATATTTTTTAAGTGGAATTTTGGGGTAAAAAACTTAGGTTTTTGTTGTTCAGTGTTCATTGGCCGGACCATATTGTGTACGGCCAATTTACTTAGGCTAGACAATTTATTTAAATTAACATGTACGGGTACGGGTACGGATGCCCCGTTGTTGAAGGTCGAACCAAATGTTGAATTCTTAATTATACAATAAATATTAATTTCATATAATCAATTAAAAGAAGTAAATTATAATTTAAATCAATATTTACCGAGTTTACATACTATTAAGAGGTATACATATGATACCGGATCACTTGTCATAAACTGTTGTACCACCCAATGTAGGATCACTTTAGGTTTTGTCGGATTTTGATCCAATCATTAAATAATTTAATAAATAAATGCACAAAATAAATAATTATTTTAAGTATATATATATTCTAAATACGATTCAACTAGAAGTGATTTTTGAATCTGTATGATATCATTAATTTAAATGTTTTAACTTATAATGAACAAATCTATGTTCATTTGTTAAAAATAAAATAACAAAAAACAAAATTTCGACGAAATTTAAACCATTTGACTAAAAAATATTATTCATCTTGAATCCAAAATTATCTGGAAATTAATCATTGAGTTGAGTCGGTTGGACATGAAATAATATTATAATATTTGATTTTTGTTCTATATATTAAATATTATAATATTTTTTATTAGTTTAAATTTTAAATTCGAATTCGAGCCTAACGGAACCTCAATTAAACAGTATCAACTTGAAACTCGAACAGAACAATTGTGTCTTTCGAACGGAACCTTAAAAACACTTAAATTTAGGGTTTAGGAGTCCCAAATTGGGCCAAAAGCTGGAATTCCAGCAGCCCAGCACGCGTTCACCACGTCTCGTGTTCCCTCCGGATTGCTCGTCACGATCACAATCTCCGCGCCAAATCTCTTCGCAGTTTCAACGCTCATTTGCGGGACATTTGGCCGGCCGAGTACCGCCGTATCATGCAGAATGTTTTTTTCCGGCCGGCGGCTCATCCATTCCATGACTTCTTTCCCAAAGTTCTTGTGAGAAATCATATATTCGGTTTAGGCGGTGGCCTCGTAGTCATTTATCCGGCTACGAGACCTCCGGCGCAGCGGAAATGTAAGAAAAATGAGCTGCCGAAATGAGGAAGAAGTGGACAACGGCTGGCTTTGTTTTGAGATTGAAATTTTTATTCCTTCAAACCCTACAAATCATTTCATTCAATAAACTTGCACATATAAATACAACATATTTTGGGCTTATAGCCCATTACATTACATCCGAGACCCAATTACAAAACCCAAATTGTAAGCCCAATCGATANATAATATTTGATTTTTGTTCTATATATTAAATATTATAATATTTTTTATTAGTTTAAATTTTAAATTCGAATTCGAGCCTAACGGAACCTCAATTAAACAGTATCAACTTGAAACTCGAACAGAACAATTGTGTCTTTCGAACGGAACCTTAAAAACACTTAAATTTAGGAGTCCCAAATTGGGCCAAAAGCTGGAATTCCAGCAGCCCAGCACGCGTTCACCACGTCTCGTGTTCCCTCCGGATTGCTCGTCACGATCACAATCTCCGCGCCAAATCTCTTCGCAGTTTCAACGCTCATTTGCGGGACATTTGGCCGGCCGAGTACCGCCGTATCATGCAGAATGTTTTTTTCCGGCCGGCGGCTCATCCATTCCATGACTTCTTTCCCAAAGTTCTGCTCCATGTTCTTGGCTACCCAAATCACACAAATATCAGCTCTACACGGCTGTAATTGAAACGAAAGGAAAGGGCCGATTCCCGATCCTGTAGCCACATGAAGAACTTTATTGTATAAGTTTGTTAAGTACGGAAGTCCGGCAAAATGCAGCTGACGGATCCAGAGATGGCTCGGAGGATTAGAAACCAAGGATTTAGTGAAATCACCGACTGCTCCAGCGAGTATGACGTGTTCTTTTTTATTGTCGGAGATTATTCCGAACGCGTGCCATTCAGAAAGTGGTGACGGACTAATTCTTCCTAAAACTCCGGCTTTAACGCCGCCTTGGAATGTAATAACTGAAGCGTGGCCTGAAGGAGAATAGATCTTCACAGGAACCTTTCTTACAGTCAACCATGGGAGAATAATCAGAACAGTAATCACAATAACGAACCAAAGCTCTTGCATCTTTACAAGATCAGATCCTATGTTTCTCTTGTAAGATTTCGTTGCAGGATCATACGCAGTAGTTAGACAGATGAAAATCCATACAAGAAAAAGAGATGTCCAGCCTGCAAAACGATGCGTCCTCTCGAAAACGTTGTGGTGAAGGTGACGAAATAGAGGAAACGCAGCAATACAAGAGATGCAGAGAAGTGCAAGAATCGTGGAAGCGACGGCGATTATTTCCGTCGAAGTGTTACCTCTATCTTGTAGCGTAAGAACTAATGCGTAAATCAGCCACGCAATTGCTGAAATCGAGCAACCGCTATGAATTCCTCCGACGGATTGAAGAAACGCCGTCGTCGCCAATTTCACACGAACTGGAACCACCGGCCAGCCAAGAGTTTTCACAGTAACCCAATACACAACCCTAAAGAAAGCCTCGTTACGGCACAATACCAACGCGAGAATATTAGCTACCGAGAACGCAACAGCTCGTTTTCTGGCGTAAGAAAATCGGCCAACAGCAGCAGCAACAAGGCAAGCGATATTAATACAGAAACTAAGAGCAAAAAGCCTCTTGTAAACAGTGAAAAGCCCTTGATCCATGAGAATAACCGAAAGTCTTGATGATTCATGTTTATTCGAGCTGGGTTTCCCGTCCGACTGCTGTTGGGATTGCTGCTCTGGCGGTTTGGCCACCTGGCGGCCCTCTTCTACCTGTACTATAACTTCATCTTCCTCATTTTCATCCTCAAGATCACAGAAATGACTACTCGGCCTACTGAAGGACTTCTGAAAGGCCGAACTTGATGAAACAACTCTCCCCCAAAGCTCCCAACCTCTCCTGCTGTTAATATTCCGTGGAACAGCGTCATCCTGCTGCGGAACGGAGAAGAGATCAGCGTGTGGCCTGATTTCAAAAGCTACACCTCTACAACTAGAGAAACGGCCTACGTTTCCCTGAAACTCCATGGATTTCTGTATTTTTAGTTTGAATACTAAAACAAGAAGGGTGTTGATGAAACCATGAAATGGTGAAGTCGTGTATTTATATGGGAAATGGGAATAGTTGAGTTGTGTTACCGTGTTTCTTATAATACGAGTTCTTTATTCAAATTCAAACATGGTCAACGGTTCATGCCTTTGAATCTTCAAATGAATTATAGTTTTATTATATAATAATTTTTAATTGTATAATATAATTTAAGTTGAAACTATTATTTTATGACTGCCGTTTTTCAAATAATTAAATATTACGCAGCTAGGTAATCTAAATTCGTTTTTGTTACGGAAATTGGTGATTTTTTATTCATTCAATACATGACTGGCTAGATATTTCCTTATTTTGATGTATAAAATAATACAATATTGTTAAACTAATTTTTTTTAAGGAATAAAACTAACATGGATAAAGGAACTTCTAATTTTATATTTATGTTTTATTGATTAAATTTGTTTGATTTTTTAGAATTTGTTTTAAATACATAAATATAAGACTTTTTTTAAAACTTTGTTAATAACTAACTAATGAGAACCCCACAATTCCATGGGGTCACGGAATTTAAAATCCAATAAAAGAACCCTTGAATTTTGGGATAAATCCACAATTAAACACGCTTTTTTATAAATAACTTAATGTTGATTTTTCATGTGGAGTATTTTTGGCCTTTCACCACATTTAGTGGGTCACGGGTCATCTCTTGTTTCTTTATTATTATTATTTTGAATTTAAAAAAAATGTAATTTATAATTTTGGCCAAATGCCTATTTTAGCTAAAAACGGTTTTTTGATAGTTTAAGGCGACTTTGAAAGTCGCGCATGTAAATCTGCAAAGTTCAAACTTTGTCTACCGCTAAATATATTTTATTATATTGATATTTTAATTATTTTATGATGTCTAATGGTATAGTTTTAATGTGGTTATTGCGTAAAATATTGTAGAATTGAACCTTGTTATAAAATTTATAGTCACTCGCATATGGTAAACGCAAACGCTAAATATCGTGTTGACTCGTGATATTGTCCGGGGTTATTTACGTAATTATTATACCCCATGAGTTTGTCTAAAGTGGTTAAATTGTATTTTCAGTTTTATATTATATCTATTGAATAATGTGATTTTGGGGGTAATTTCATAATTTAGGCATCTCGGCCCACGTATGAGGATTTTGATGCCGTTTTGAGCAGTTTTGGATTATTTCGGTCGGAAATGATGTTAGGGGTATTTTCGTAATTTGGCACTCGGAGAGCTCGTTTGTGAGTTTATGTGATATTTTTGGCTATCTTCTAGGTATTCGGAGATGAGGAACTCGTCCAGAGTATTTTCATGTATTTTCTCTGTATTACGTGTTACTGGTGTTCGATCGGGGTGAATTTTCGAAGTTTCGGGATGTTGTGACACTTATCCCGGTGGGATTTGATATTTTCTAAGTAATGTGTGCTAAATTGACTAAGACTGGGCTTTTGGATTATAAGTTGACCTATTGGTTCAAGTTTTTTTATAAATACAAGACTTTAGGTACCAGAAAAGGGTTTAGACTCTTGGTCCGTTTCCCAATGCATGGATTTCGCTCGAACTTATCTCGGGACTCGCGACTTTATGTCTAGTCGTGAATTTTTGCATACCTAGTCGCGAGATTGTGTAGACTTGGTTGTAGTCGTGACTTTTTGCCAGAAAAGTTGTGAGTCATTGCCTAGTAGCGAGTTTTCGTCACCTGACCACCCGACTCGCGACTTTTTGTGTGACTCGTGACATTATGTACACAAAGTCGTGACTCCGCTCACCTCGGGCACGACGAAGTAGATTTAATCGTTTTTCATACCGTTTTCATTCGAATTGTCGATATCTCTTGTTTGTATTTGTACTCTTTGACTATCATAGTGAAAACCAAGATAGAGTTTCGCTCTCCCGATGACATAAGCTCATAATTTGTGGACCCAACCTCGTATATCGCTCGTATCACCACAATAATTGAATTCCAAATAATAAAAGAAATTGACTAATCAAAAAGAAATACCACAAAATATTTTTAGTCGGGATCAACTCGTGTTTGCCAAATGCAAAACTTGTTTTCTGAAAAAATAGACAAATCACATTTGCCAAAAACTATTAGTTTTTTTTTTGTTTTTTACCGTTTTATGGGATTTTTTGTTTAAATTACTTTCTCACATTAATTTAGTATATTTTTATATGAATAAATAATGTACATTATTATATTTTTTATAAGTATATTTTTATTATATAACACATTATTGTTTTATTGAAATAACTTGTATATAAATAATGACATAAAAAACTATTAAATTGATTTTGTTGTCTGTTTTTACAAACTTAATGTATACCTTTCATATGATACTCAAATTTACACTATCGTCAATCCACTTCATCATCCTCTTCTTTATGGTATGTTTTTTTAAAAAATTGTATTTTCGTTACATTATTTTTATTTTTAAATGTTTTTTTATGTAATTAGTTATTTAAATATTCGAGTTAGGTCGATGAATTAATAATGTGTTATATAATACGAATATGCTTATTACAAAATTATATCCATCAACATTATTTACTCATAAGAATACAATGAAACATGAGTTGAAGGATATGATTTAAACTAAATCACATAAAAAATGTTAAAAAACTAAAAATAACTAAGCACTTCTGGCATTTAATGTCGCGTTTGTGAGATGTGAACGAATAACTATAAATTCCATAGTCACGTTCAAATCCACAATATTTTCTCCAATATCCAGTTTGAATGTGCAAAATTTTCTGTGACTTATGAATAGTATTAATACGAAGAAAGACCTCAAGTCAAGTCTTTTTGGCACTCTAGAGTATGAAAAAAATGTGCAAATAAACATTGAATTCAATTTTTATTTAGTTAAGGCGTCATATATCAAAGTTTGTAAGAACTGCTTTTAAACAATGTCTAATTAATATTTATAATCTCAAAATTAGAAATATACATTATGATTATGATCGTATATAACTTTTGTACATATTGTTTTTAAGTAATTTAACCCCATAAAAAATAGGTTACAATCATACAAAAATCAAGGGAAGACTATAAATTAAGTATAACCTATTTCGATTACTATATATCATAACGCATACAATTAAATAATATAAAATACAAACTAATAATTAGTGATCGCAAGTTTAAGTTACAAATGTTTCTTTCTCATGAGGGATAAATATGATTATAATGTTATTTAATGACAAAATTTGTAATTATATTTTGTAATTCTAATATTGAGACGAGATTTTTTGTAATTTAATTGATATATACTTATGCAAATCTTTTTAAAATGAAATTGTTTGTACTTTAATAGAACAGTAATTTAGGTATACATACTAATGGTTATATGAATAGAATGAACGTGGATTTGGGTTTTCTTAAAAAAAGAAAACAATATTGTCATTAGAAATTTGGATTTTTTTTAAATTATAATTATGAGAAATAGACAAGGTTAAACTTAGTTTAGAACAAATACATAAAT
This sequence comes from Utricularia reniformis, assembly GCA_009725065.1. Classification (NCBI taxonomy): domain Eukaryota; kingdom Viridiplantae; phylum Streptophyta; class Magnoliopsida; order Lamiales; family Lentibulariaceae; genus Utricularia; species Utricularia reniformis. The sequence continues at coordinate 89,781 of RWGZ01001221.1, read as the reverse complement.
TGGAAATGTAAAAGGTTTGAAAATTAGCTTATTTGAGGACATAATACAATATTTTTCAAAATTGTGCATTGTAGAAATGGATTTGACTGAGTATGAAACATATATGGGGGATATATATACAGATACAGATACATATATGGATGCATACGAGTGTGAGCGTTATATATTTATCCAATCAGAATCCGATTGGGATCAATATCCATTGCAATCCAACTCGATACCTCATCGTCATATAAGTATTTATGCCGATGGCTTGGTCCTTCATTTGACGTGACAAAATCTCTATTTATAACCCAAAGTCTAAAATACAATGTGGTATTATGGAGTTCTATATTAAATTATGCTTGTTAACTAATTTTACATATTGTATAATTTGTGTAGTTTTGAACCCCTTATGATCCCCAAATGAATAATGAGTCAATATGGTACAACTTTTTAAAATAGAGATACGGTAAGTTGCGGTGAGATGTGGGTTGGTGTTGTGAGATTTGATGATCGTGAATTTTTAAATATGTTTGGTAAAATTGTGATTTTATACTCGTTCGTGATTCATCTAAAAATATTAATATACTCTTATATAAAAAAATAATTGTAATCATATTATAATTAATAAAAGTAAATATAAATTAATATTTTCTAAAATCACGTTGAGCTCACAAGTGGTTTTAATAACTGTGATGAAATCGTGATTTGTTAGCAATAAGCGTACCACAAATTTGCTTATTTTTGTGTGCATTATAAAAATCACGATTTGATTATTTAATCCATCTCACCACATTTTCCATCGGAGAGCCAAACATACCCATTGTAATCATTTCACATAAAAAACCTCAAATGAATATATCACATGAGATGTTGAAATCATGGTAAATTAATTTGTCAAGTATTTAAATTTATAATTTTTTGTATATTAAGTTTAATCAAACAATTTTAGGTGCTAAACTTTGTAGAAAGTTATATACGAAAATATAATATAATATATCTCTATAAATCAATATTTCACATTAAAAAATAAATCAATTTAAGAATTCAGAAATTTAACATAGTTATCCAAACTCGTAAAATGTCAATAGCCTTGCAATGTATCCTAATTTCACATGGTCAACTTTCAAATTTAAAGTTTTAAACCCTTCACTATTCTAAATCGAATTAATGCCCTAAAACATCATTAAGGTTTCATAATTACCTTAGTAGTTAATTCACCAAATTCATAGAGGTCAGGAATATTATAAGTTGACATGCACATGAAAACATATTGTAATAATTAATTAAAAATAATTTAACAATTGCAATATTATTAAAATTCAAGATAAATTAAACAACTTAAATAAACCATGGTTTGCTCAAATAGTTGGATAATAAGGTGCCATTGCTATGCCACATTGTCCCGTTGGACTACCATTATTTCTCGCTATTCGAACATAACCACCGTCTCCCCAAATCGTTCCCCATGAATTCTTTACTATCCAATACGAAATCCCATCACTCGTTGTACCGTACCCGACCAATGCCACAGCATGGTTCAAGTTTGCCCCGCAAGGTCCCGTAAATACTCCTCTTGAATAAAATTGGAATGCCTCCCCACTTGCATCGATCGCCACAGATACTGGTTGATTTGCAACTGCATTCATTAATGCGACCTCGTTATTTGCGGGAATATTTACATAGCCTGTGATTGTGATAGTTCTTAAGGGCATTGAGTTGTTGCATGTTCGAGATTGAATCCCTACGTAAGGGTAGTCTGAATCTGATGTTAAGCCACCATTGCTTCGAATGTAGTCAAAGGCCGAGTTGATTAAGCCGCCATTGCAGCCACGATCGTATCCATTTGTGTCGCAGTCGATGATCTCTTGCTCTGATAATGAGACTAGGTTTCCTGTTTTTATTTTGTTTATGCCTTCCATCGTTGCTACTGCTGCAAATGCCCAACAACTAACTGCAATATCAAATATACAATTTATAAGAGAAACGAATTATATTATAATATATTAAATAAGTATATTACTTACGACATCCGCCTTGGTCTTTGACCGGAGTGACAGCTCCCAATACTCTCCAATCTCTGCTCGATGGAACTTCGGTAAAACTTAAGTTTTCTTGATGAAGCACAACATCCTTGTGCAAATCGTGTTTACGATATCCATTTCTAGAAGCATGAAACTCCTCGTTTGTGAGATCAGCAAACTCGTTTACTGCAAGTGTATACGAATTTCCGGCTTTATTCATAGAATGAATGAACTCTACATTATGCTTGAAGATTGCAAATCTCTCAATCTTCTCAGTTATATCTCTATACACACGACCATACGTTGTCATCCATTCCTCATGCATTTTAATCATCGACGTACCACTGATTTGTCGTGCCGCAGTCCCGAACGCACCCGTGATCAAAATCGAAAGTAACGAGGTGAGAATAACCTTCAATTCCATTTCAAATGGGATATGTTAAATGTAATAGATGTGAGAAATCAAGTTTTGGGAATGGAGTATTTATAACAGAAGTCATACCAGGTATTATCATTGATAATTTTAGTGATATACACTTGGTCCATCGAAGATATTAGGAGTTTGCATAGATTGGATACATATATTTTTTTATTCGATTAGGAATAATGTATCGGTTTTTGGATCAGATAGAGTATTGATGTGTGGATATTCTAATGTTTTTTCTTTATTAATATTTTATAATCATAAAAAAATAATAATTAATAGTAAACACTAAATAATAAATTTTCGATGTATTAAATATTTGTTTTCTTTCATCTTGTTTTTTAATCATATATAAATATAAGGTATATGTATAATAATGATAAAATGCAAAAAAATATTAAAATAAATAATATTGTAATAATTTAAAATTCAATAATTTTTTTCTAATTCATTAATTTTAATATCTATAATATATATTATATTATTATATATTAATAAATACCCGATTGGATTGGATCATGCGTGATAAAAACTGTATCCGATTCGAACCAAAAGTGATATGATCCGGTTAAATATCCATAATTTAGATTTCTGTAAAGTCACTTCGAATAAGATTTGAATACACCATATATTCATATCAATGCATTTTCATGCATACCCCTAAAAGACATACATATATAATTGAGGTTTTAATTATTAATGCTCGAGTTGTTTTTCAGTAATATTTTTAAACAATTTCTGAAAAATCAAGTTGGGTTTAGGTATACTAAAAAACCCACTTTCATAATACGAACCAGCTGGTATTCGGTCGATGTACCATAAGATCAGTATTTGCCAAGCAGATTCCTTTATTTAGATTTAGAGTTCTCCCACAAAAGTCTTACGTAGACTTTACTACTCATTTACTGCCTTTAAGCAGTACAAATATCATTTATTAACCCTACTTATAAGTGAAACTCAATGCTTTAATCCAAGTCAAATTACAACTTCCAGAATCCCTCAAACTACAAATAAAAAATTATTTAATAAAAATTAATGGAATAATTTTGATTTATTTTACTTAAAAAGACAACATCCAAATACTCTTACACAAAAATTATTTGAACACATAGTTATTTTTCATGAATAACTATTTGAAAATAAGCCTAAAAACTCTATGTCTTATTGCCGTCTCCAACAATTTTGTATAGTAACATCGTTTCCTTGCGGTGACCCTGACCCTGACCCAGAGAACTTTGGCACAATACTAAATATACTGAGTATTATGTTCGTTTGAAAAATTTAATTATTATCCCTGCAATTTGTCACAAAAAACTAGTTATTGTAATTAAAAAAACTCAAATTAAGTTTTTAAATCTAGACCAGTTTAATAATCCAACTGTTTTCATGAGAGGTTTTAGGTTTTGAGGTCCAACAGAAATCAAATCATCATTAAAAAATAATGTTTTTATTGTAGACAATAAATAAAATATAAAGTAATAAATAAAGATATTGCATCAAATTATATTTGCATTTGAGCATTCCATTCCATGAATACTTGATGTTGGACACATCCAACTTGATTTGCTAGTAGGTGGTCGAACCGCAATTTAATGATTTAAGCGTTGAATTAGAAAATAATTGGACTATTTAATTGACTCGTTCACTGTTGTAACGGTTCAACGAGAAGCTTCAAGTATAACTTCAAACTTATTTAAAATTGATTAGAATGCTCATAATCACAAATCATTAGAATAACTACAGTTAAATGAGTTTTCCAATTATAAACAAATGTTCTAATTTTTGAAAATTTTAGAGTCCATACAAAAAACGAACAAGATTTTACCGAAATTTGTGAACAAAATATGAGTTTATTAATGCAGTAAACAAAATTATGATTGAGAAGATAATTAATATATATCAATACTCACTTAAGGCATGAATTTGTGTTTTGAAATATGAGTATCTAATTTCATCCAAATTTCACCTAAAAAATCTTTTAGGATCAAATCCAAAATTTTCCAAAAATCACAACATTTGTTTATAAATGAGAAAATTGATTATAATCATAGTTATTATAATGATTTTCCATTAATCTAATTTATTTATTTTGAACTAAAGTTTATAATATATCAATTTTGAATTATTTCATTTGAATTTATTTAAATCAAAGAACTAAAACTGATTTTGTGGCAAATTTATGAGACCAATAATGAAATTTTACTATCTTTCACCTAATAAATAAATCAATAATATAAAAAGTATGTAATTCTAATTTTGTGCCGCGTTTATAAGAAATGTCTAAATTTAAGTATTAGTACGAGCTTATAGGCCATCTAAATTTAATATTTTCAACACATCAAATATCAAATTTTCAATTTCAAACACGATTGTTGCTAAACCATTTTAAAAGTAATATTGATTTTTATTTTATATTAACGAGTATTATTTAATTAGAATTCAATTTCATAACTATTGGCCACTTTTTGAAGTATACTTGAAAGGGACATCCAAGATGGACAATCAATAGAAACATTCCAAGTAATAAAATGGTCATAGATTAAATCAAATTTCCAACAGATAGATGCAGATCTAGTCACATCAAGAGGCCAGAACGGGCATGATGAGAGTCACATACTTGCGAGAATCTAAGGGGGAGAAATGATCGTTATGAAATTAGGGGTAAATCATGAAAGACATTACCAACTTTATGGCCTTCAAAGATACTCAGAAGTGATAATTGTGGTAGCAAGCAAATCACAATTAAGCCTCCAAAATTATTATGATGAGTTGGAAGGGCGGAGTTCTCCCCCACGATATCAGCAAAAATGCCGCGACGTTCCGGAGGACCGTGGACAAGACGCTTCCACTGCAAGGGTAGTCAAGTCTCACAACTGGAGTGGGGGCATCTGTTAAGTGAAACACCAAATTTCTGCATGTCATAGGCGATCGACGGACTGCAGGTCAGTGGCGATCGACGAACTGCAGGTCATAGGCGATCGACAGAGTGCAGGTCTGTGGTGATCGACGGACTGCAGAGGTGATCGACAGACTGCAGGTCTGTGGCGATCGACGGGACTGCAGAGGCGATCGACGGACTGCAGGTCGAGACAGGCGATCGACGGACTGCAGGTCCATGCAGGCGATCGACAGACTGCAAGTCAAGACAACCGATCGACAGACTGGAAGTCGACAAACTGCAGGTCGACTCAGGATGGAAAATCTGCATGGTCGACAGCATGGCGTTCTCACAAGTTCCAGCCTTAGAGCAGATGGAGACTTCGGTGGCAGCTACCCTGTAACGATCGTAAACCGGCCCTAACAATGTCTATGCGCAAGTAAAATGAAACCAAAATTTTTAACAAAACGTGATTCGAATCCGAGGAAATGTCATCGTTTTTCAAAGTACAACTAGATAGTAAAAGAAGCAAAACAACAAAATCCAAAGGGGTGACTCGTACAGTAGACGATCAACGACCTTAGCTCCAATGTCACCTAAGCCTCCGGTCCTCCCCCTACAAAATCTGTAAAACGGTTATAGTCTATTAAAAGAAACTTCTGTAAGGTGTATTTAATTGGCAATATTTTATCCCTCTCTTTCTTCTTATTTTAGCTTACATATTCTCTTATCTTATCTTTTCCTTTCTTTTTATATTTCCTCTCCTTATCCTTTCTGGTTTCCTACTATGATCGGTTTTTACATACCCGATGACATGTCTCGCCCAAACCAACCGTTAGCTGTTAGTTGGCTCGACGAGAATATATGCTTCCCTTCTCCGGCCAGGACTCGGGCGCTACACCGTTCCTATCCGGTTCCGTTCGGCCATGTAGTGCGCATAATTCTGTTCTGGTGAACTCATGTATTCCCTCCTCGGACATGTCCTACCTGTGGCTGATCGTGCTCATGAACACGATGCCGGGTATGGTGTTCTCACCTCGCCCCGAGATTTCTGTTTCTTTTTCTTAGTTCACACCCTTTCGATTCGATTTAGTATTCGTTTAAATTCCTAACTGTGAACCTTCTTTTAATTTACTATGTTTACTCCGTTTACCTGGTCGTTCTATCGCCTGATGTTTCCTTGTTCCCTACTCCCTGCATATATGTATTAACATGTTATACCGTTGTGTAGCCCTATGACTTACTCTCGTTAGTTAGTCGAATTATGCGGCAATTGGCGGTCTTACCTTAGGATTTGCGATGAAATACACTACGGTCCACAATTTACAGCCAAATCGGGTTTTGCTCTTCGTATTCACGATAAATTGCGTTTCGGTCCTTAATTTCCGCGACAATTTGCATTCAGATTCATTTTCGCGATAATTGCACCACAGCCCTCGAATCTGCGACAATTTACACGTAAGTCCTTGAAATTCGCGATAATTCTGCACTTCAGTCCATTTTCGCGACAATTTTGCAAGCGGATCCTAGAATCGCGACAATTTGCTTCTTGGTCCAGAATCCATGATAATTTGCTCTTTGGCCCTGATTTCCGCGATAATATTGCAGCAGCCATGATTTCCGCGATAATCTTTGCCTTTACCCCAGTTTTCGCGATAATCCTCTTCTGGGCCCTGATTTCCGCGATAATTTCCTTTTTACCCCAATTTCCACGATAATTTCAATTCCTCTCGAATTTCTCACGTTTTTTGTGCCAAATGACCCTTTCTTTTCCCATTCCACTCCTATTTATAGGTTTCTTAACTTGTCTAAATGACCCTTTAACCCCTCCTTCTAAAATTCCCTATTCTTATATTAAATTACTAAACTACCCCTCATTTCATGTTTTCAACAAGAATTTATGCGATTCTAACCTGTCCGAATTCCATTTGTGCCGCCTTCCCGGGTCGCCTTCCTGGGTCGTTACATACCCCATCGTCAGCCGAAGAAAGATACCGAGCTGGGGTTAGAAGTAAAGGAAGATACCGACCGGTATTGGATAACCTAGATACCGACGGGGTCGGATGGTCTGATACCGATCGGCAGCCAGAAGGGGAAATGAGCCTTAAACCTAAGCCCATTTCCAGGAGTGTATTTATACACAACCAGCCGTACTTAATGCGGTACCACAAGGATCATCATCACCAGAGGGAAAAACGCAGAAGGAGCACGGGAGAATAACAAAGGTTGCAAAGTAGTTTTGCGGAGATAATCTTTATTGTTTGTTGCTCGATATCAGTGTTTCAAGAACGGGATAGTTCTTGAACTGTATCTGTTGTTTATTTGGTGATAGTGGATTGACCGGTGTTGGTCCGTGGTTTTCTCCCGGTACTTGGGTTCTACGTAAAAATTTTTGTGTGTCTATTCAATTCCGCCGTGTGTGTGCGTCTGAGTTCTAAATGAAAAGTAATCGATAAAGAATCAATAAAATCCATTTTAAGCTAACAGCATCAAGAGAACCAGGGTCCACCGCTGCCCTCACCACATGCCAAGCGAAACCCAATAAGGACCAATGTTTGGGCCTTGGAGGAGATGGGGGTTATGGGTGGAATCCATCTGGTCTCAGGTGAAACATGGATCGTGGAGTCGATCAGTGAGAAGAAGACTCACTCGCGAGCTAAGCAAGGAGAGTAAGGAAACAATCGTCTGTATGAAATACAGGTGCAACCAATCCATTGAACCAAACTTGTGGGATCCGATCACTTTCTCGTCCGTTGATTAAGAAGGGATCGACAAACCTCGGGAAAATCCTCAACCATCATAGACTACATTGCCAATCATAGGTCTACGTATCTTGGTGGATACTAGGCTTCCGGCAACTTGATGAAATGTGAAGTTGCTAAGCAGTTTGGACCAACGGGTCCAACCTTCTAAAGGTCAACACCATCCTCTCGATTTTTTACTAGAGGAGTATCATTCCAAGCGCAAGCTGGAAGACAATATTCTTGGGGTAAGGAATCCAGAGTTGGACAAAGACCCTTAAATTTGTTGGGGCCGACTCGATTTGGAGTATAACACCATTATGGGACTGACCGAGTTGAACGTGCTTGAAGTAGTGCCATCAGGTAATCGTCAAGGTTCAAAGGGACGAGAGTGCTGTCATATGGTAAGGCCAATAACCAACATAATATTTTCACAAGGTAAATAAATTAGATATACGATTCAATAAGCTGCAATATTATGATCTTTTAAAAATATGATTGTGTTGTAATGAGTTATTTATACTCTTAATATGTGATGTTGGGGTGACATCAATAATTTACTATTGTGATCTAAATTGTAGGAAATAAACACTACTAAAGAGGTTTACTTAATATTTTATCATTTAATAATAGGTAAATATGCAACAAATAGAGAAACTTAGCATGTAAGAAAACTTAGTCTTGTACTCTTGGATAAATGCGATTTGGACGAAACCACAGAGGGGGAATCCTTCCTAGGGTGCAAGTGAGTTTAGAAAACGAAATTTTAAGAGTGAAATTTGAAGGTTTGTGGTATGATTGAGATTTACAAGTTAAAATACAGTTTCTGCATTTTTCTGTGATGTTTGTTGATGTTCATGAATTTACTGTTACTTGGTTGCTACGAATTTTGTGATGAAACTTACATGCTTTTGTTCCTTGTTGAGTCTAGTTTCTATATATGTTGAGTTTACAGGAAGAGAAACACATGTTAAAAAGTTATGATATGTTTTCTAAACCATCGTAGAATTGTTCCTCTATTTACAGAGTTTCTGTTAATAGCTTTTTATGAAACGTTTGAGTGCTCGGATAAATTTACATCCTCTTACGATGTTTTAGCTTGTTGACGTAGCTTTAACATGAGTATTTTTACATTGAATTTGAAATTCATTTGAGCCTTCAAATTGTGTCTGGTGTTTAATGTTGTTGGCTGCACCTAAAATTCAGTAAGATGTTTTTATGTGTAAATGTCATGTTATGTGAATATTCGAGGAAGGGTGGACACACACTCCTGGAAACATAGTTGGACCATAGAATTAACCACAAACCGAGCTAGCTTGAGGCAACACAAAAGTGGTCATAGCCAAACTTATGATTAATGGGATACCAAACATGTTATGTTGGCATATTGATGTGTTGTGAAGAGGGGTGGCTTCTTCTGATCAATACTTGAGTATTGTTTCTTATGTTTTCTCTATCCTTGATGATGCCTAAGCCAAAGGTTGGGACGGGTTACCGGGTTCGCCATGCCGACAATGAAAGATAAAGAAAAGTGCAATATATACGTATTTACATTTCTTATGTGATGCTTTGATTGTTTTGTTGATATATGTTTGTTTGTTCATTTATTTTATTTTGGTACAGTCTCATGACCACTCATCCTTACCCAGGTAAAGACGACCTGAGATTTGAATAGGTTGATCAGTTTGCCACAAGACATGAAGAAGTAAAGGGTTGCAGATAGTTTTGTTTTGATGTTTGTTAAGGGTTGCAGATAGTTTTGTTTTGATGTTTGTTATGTCTTAGTCTTCCGCTGTTATGTTGTAAATAGTAAACTTTGATGTTTTGAAGTTTAGGAAGTGATTTGACTTTTGTAATGTCCATGTTTAAAGATGTATGTATCTGTATGGATGTTTTGTGTTATGTAAATAGAAGTGTTTTAAAGTTGTAAGATTTATTGTAGTATTATTTAATTATAATTGTACAAGTACATTAAGTTAAATAATAAGAACATGTATGGCATTGTACTCTATTTTATAGAGTACGACATAATATTTCGTCTTATTTATATTTATATAAGATGAGGCATGACACATATATTGCTCCCTTAGCTCTTGTCGTATCCTGAACTCTATAAAGAAGATGAGGGTGGACCTCTTTGAAGAACCCCCCATTCCACACACCATGAAACATATTGGCTTCAAGGTGATCAATCTAATATTTTCAAATATTTCACACGTCAAATTATCGACATAGCTTACTATAAAAACATAAGAGTGAATATTAGCATTAAAGAATTTATTAGAATGTTAACCTTTCTCAATTTAACTTTTTAAATTGAATTAATTAGCCAATAATAAGAGATGGAGAAGTCTTCATGGGAATACTTATTAATAATTTATAATAGACATTGTAATAAAAAGAGTTCAATTTTATTCATGAGAAATAGGTTAAAAATTAATAAGAGAAAAGGTATTTGTCAATCACTAAGGACATAAATGTATATTTTTGGTGTTGTCTAAGACACAAGTCTATTATTACTCGAGTTATAGGTCTATTTATTTTTGTTAACTAAGTCAAATACACTTTTTCTACCAACCCGAAACACATCATTGAGTTCTGATATCATTTAGAAATTTAAGATAAAATGGATGGAGAAAAGTTATGTATAGTTCAATCAATAAAAGAATTAAATCATATTGTAGGAGCCTAAATCAGATCATTTAGTTATAACATCATAAACTTTAATGAACTAGAACAATTTTAAATTGGAGATGATTAGATGTTTGAATTTATGAAATATGCATAAACCTAATGTGGGTGAGATGGAAATTTTCAGTATCAATATAGAAAATAATTTATTTACTAATTTATGAGTTAATATATTACAAATAATTCACTTCATATACCATTTTACAATTTAATTAACTAACGTTGCATGTGGTCATCCTTCTTACCTAAGCACTTTGATATGAGTTGCTATATGACATCTTGTTAAGCAAGTGAAGTCCTTCCATTTTTTCATCACATTCGGACAAAGACCAAAGATCTCGATAGATGATCTAGAAGAACAACTCAAAAGCCAAAAATGCCCTAATCAAACGCCAAGAGATCTTAGAAGATTTCTTTCACTCCTTCATCAGGTCCGGACAAAGACAAAGATCTCGATAGACCTATCGGGAAGAACAACTCAAAAGCCAAAAATGCCCTAATCAAACATCAAGAGGCCTCGGAAGATTTCTTCACAGAGAAGTGTGGTCCATTATAGTTCGCTCCGTGATTTAAACTTGTTCCACATGATCCCCTGAGAACTGCGCTTCAATATAACTGAAAACTCCGACCACCAGCATTGAGAGCTAAAGCTACCGGCGTACATCAACTATTTCAAGGAACATTCACGTTACGGTGACCATCATTGATGTTGTTGCGGGTTCCATAACACGTAAACTGCACCAAAAGCATAAAAATCTAGAAATGTACAATTAAGAATTAACTCTCCAACTTGGGGTCCCAAATTGCTCATACACATAGAAAACAAAACTGATGACAACTTGAAGTAGTAGTATGTCTTCAATATATCAACTAGGAATTGCATATAATTAATGGGGAAAGTTCATAAGATTATCTAAAATTCCATGTTTGAATCTAGGAGCATTTATTATCACAATTTAGAAACAAATACCACGTTTGGATATATAACTTTCAGTGCGGGAATAAATAATCCTATCGAATATATGTTATCCATATAAGAAGTCGTATAAGTTAAAAATGTATACTCAAATAGCGAGGAGAAATTCTGTGGTCAACTCAAAATAATGCGACCTATAATGAACTCATATAAAATGCATTTGATGTCTCGAAGATCATAAATACAGTTATGAAGGAAGCCAAGGAAAGCATGACTCATGCTGAGGATAATTTAAACACAATCTTATGACCAATAGACCATAGAGAATACAACATAAAAATACATTCTATATCTTCAATGAGCTACGAAAAATCCTCAATAGTGTATTCCCAAGAGAATAAAAGCTGATTCATGAAGGAATGGATGGGAGATTCATGAACTATTAAATAGTTTTAGCGAAAAATGAACTTATTCATATTAATAATTTACATATTACATTAAAATGTTTATGTTCAAGAAAACACAAGTGCTAAATAATACGCGATGAAATGCATATGTCAGAAGACTTAGAACAAATACCCCCAAAAAATTGTATAGCCCAATTCACTCGATAAGAAAGAAATAGATGTAAAAAAAATTCAGCAGCAGAGGACATTCAAAACTGAAAGAGCACAATTCATTGAGAAGTAAAGTGTTTACGAATGTAAAGAAAATATGATGATGAAGGGAAGAATTTTTAGAAAAATAAAAAATGATGAGCACTTCAATTCCACCTAGCACATAATACAAGAATATCTTAACTATAACTTTGAGTCATTTTAGAAGGGAAATTGCTCATCAACAAGAACTTAAAGAGACAGAGTAGAGTGATGCAGAGAAAGATCTAAAGCAGTCTGATTTATCAACCAAAGATTCACAGTCGACAATCACATAATCATCAAAAGCAATAATAACATTTGAACTCATGAATCTGTTCAAAACACATGAAAAAATAAAGATGTAAACTTCAAAATTAAGACAAAACACCTAAACACATAATGCATAGAAAATTGGAAAGAGTCACACCAAAGATGCATTTCAATAACCAATCAAAACGAAAAACTACGGAAAAAAGACATACAATATAAATGATGCAGTAGGTAACAAGATAACCATTCATTGTTTATTGAAAGTTGAGATCGATTAGGGTAATATTTTATGCGGATATTATCAAGCATATCAATAGTTGATCCATGCCCAAAATAACAATAAGAACACAGAATTCAAAACATCCATAGCAAGTAGCATACGATAGTCAAATGCGAGTTACCTCAATATGGAGGCATGCCCTGATTGGCCGAAAGACTTGACCTAGTAGCAGGGTGGTTTGGCTGTGTGGAGTATGAGGTCGAAAGACCATATTTCCCCACATCAGAAAATGCCGTTGAGCTCGGGACGCTCATATTACTCCCCCACCAAAGCCTGAATGCCCTGCCCCTCCTACACCATCATACATTGAAACACTGCCTCCATATCGACCTAAATAACCTTGAGTACTTGGCCCTACATGGCCATTAAAATTACCGGCACTCTGAGTTATCATTTCAGCATGAGGTGGCGCTGGTCGCATATTAGGCCCCGGACGATATCCCATATAAACTCGATATTTTGACCCCGGCATTCCCATAGGGGCAGAGTTCAGCATGCCAGGAATCATTCCCGTAGGTGGACCAAAATACGACATTTGTTTCTTGTTGTCCGTGGCTACTTGCAAATCCCCTAATACCATCAAGAGTTTTTATTGGATCAATTAGTGACGCATTCGCACCTTCTTCTGTCTTGTAAAAAAAATGCTAAACCTTTTGCTTTGCATATATGTTTATCAAACCCTAATGGTTCTTCCTCAATCTCACCGTACATTGAAAAGTGAGACAACAACCTCTCGGAAGAAATCTCAAACAGAATATTACTAACATACATCTTCCTTAAAGCAACATCAGACGAGTGTGAATTAGCAGAACTGCTAGCCGCCGCGAGCTGAGTTATAGTGATACGCCCATTGATCTTCTTATTTGGCTCTTTAAGCGCTAAAATAGTGCCATCAATGTGTTTAAATGTTACAAAACCATAACCTTTGGATTTTCGCTAGTTCTTGTCTATAATAACGATAGTGTTGGATTCATCAAGCTCCCCATATGCACAAAAAACTTCCCTTAACTTCTCCCTAACCGTTTCCCAGCCTAGTGTGACGTACCCGAATCGGATAGTTTAGAAGATTATAAAGAATATGGGTTTGAATCGACCTCCACGGAATTAGACCTATTATCTATTGAGCCTTATTAAGTTGTAGGTTTATTTGTATTGTTTTGGGTATAAAACCCTTCTATGTTTTGTTTAACAATCATCTATCAAAAATATGATTTATGTATCCTCTCCCCTCGGCTCTACAGTTGTTCTCCTCCCCCTCTTTCATACGTCTTCATGTTCCTCTATTTCTTCCATCTAATTCTCCCCCATTTCTACCTCACTCATTCGACTATTCCTCGGTCACGATCCAGGTTCGTGACAAGTGGTATAGGAGCTATCGAACCTCGGCTAAGATGGATTCTAGAAAAAAACGAGAAATCCAAGGCAATAATTCATTCTATTTTATCAATGGATTCAAGGAAAATACATTCACTGAATTCCAGCGGAATGCTGCTCACAACGGATATGTGGAGCATGATTATCCTTCCGAGATCCAAAATCTCTGTTCAGCTCAACTTGATTTTCGAGATTCTCTCAAAGACCAGTTACAAGGTTTCAAACAAAGAATTGATAAGATCATTAAAGATAGCCATGATTCCGTTTGTCCTCAACCTCGTGATATCTCCCAACAACTTGAAACCCTAGCTAAAGGAACTGAAAGAGGGCAGACATCAGGTATAGCTACCCAATATGTTTCTAATTTTGATAAATTGCCTAGCTTTTATGAGAAGACTGTCGAAATTATTACTTTCAGTGAGCATAATCAAAATTTAGAGCAAATAAGTGATGATTTTGAAAATTGTCACAATGCGATTTTAGTTGAAGAAGATTCATCGTTCAGAACTTTTGACTTGGTATATGGTGTGTTACTCCCTGAAATATGTTTAAATTGTCATGGACCTCTATATTCTTTTGATTATATGACTAGAAATGGAGGCATTATTGACCCATATTTTGCTCCTAATGTGTCAACTTGTACTTCTCATAGCTTGAGTAGAAAGTCAATAGTATCAATTTAGATAATGTTCTAGTGGGAAGTAAGGGTGGCTTTAATGTTACGGATGCCACAAGTTTTGGAAGATCTAATAGGAAACGGGATGAAAGAGATCATCAATTAGCCCTCCATATGAATCACATATGAAACTTTCTAGCATGGAAGTCCAATTGAGTTTGTATTTTGTCTCTAGTAATGTTATTAATGAAATTGAGAATGAATCTCATGAGATGTCTAGAAGCAAAAGGTTAGGTACGTATAATATGCACTCGAGAAGCTGCCATCTATATGAAAAACAGTCTAAAAAATTTCTCAGTTGTTCGAGATTCACATATAATAATGAGTACACTAAAATGTGGAAGCATCAGATGCTGTCTCTAATTGAGCTTCTATTATCAACTCTTATTCCCAAGGTTTGCCAATCTTATTCTGCAACTTTTCAGGCTTTTCGAGTCGAATTTATAGACAGCGACATCATTTGGATTGATTACGAGGTACTTGAGAATTATGTGATACTTAAACGATTGCTTGATGATGACGTAATTTTACATGCTAGAATTCACTCTAAGAGCAATAAAGAAAGTGGGGCAATTACGGTTTATAAATTTGTTGGTGAAATAAGAGGTACTTATTATGAATTGCTTAAATAATTAAAGTTGCTAGTTGTAGCTAAGGAAAAAGATGACCATTCATTTAAAAGAGACAATGTCCAAGTTGATTTCGGAAGTGATATTACTAATCATTATATTATGGCGGAACTTAAACCTCATGTTCAACCACTTCCATGTCAAGAACAGAGCCCTTGCGAGATGTTTGGAAATTACGAAGTTAGTTTTGAATTTTGTCTCCCTACGGCGTTGTCATTGGGGGAAAAGAACAAGAAAACAATTGCTCTTATCCCTCTTTTCGTGACTCAATTTTGCTGCCCCAATAGTTTAGTTGATAGGAATATGAACGGTGAAGAATAACTCGATCTTTGGGGTCAAGAATCGTCTCACGGTGGGGGATTAATAGTGGATGAGAGTGATACGGAGCAGTGGAAGAAATGTAAGCTGGAAGCAATGAAATGTAACTCTAAGTGTGACTTGGAAATAGAAATTCATTTATTCGTCAACGGTGATTCTCATTGTCAAGGTAAAGATGTGGTGATTTTTAGAAAGATAAATTGGGCAAGTCGATATCAGGACAAATCGAATACATTTGCTTTGGTCTATAAGAAAGTTACATCCCCTCAGTTTTTTCTGAAATCTTTTTGAATGTTGATTTACTCAGGCTGATTACGAGTTATGTTATTAATTATGATTCTCATGGTGTAAAGGAAGATTGTCTCCTGTGTGAGCTTGGGCTCAGAATGAACACTACTATATACATGATGGTGATTGGGCAATTCAGTGAACATGAGCTTATCTCTAGTGCCAAGAAAGTCTTCATAATTGAAGTGGTTGATGATAAATAAAAAAGATTAGCTATATGGAAATCCCCTATCATCATTGCTCACTTGTCTTTCATGTTAGATAGCTTTATTATAGCTTATGGTCATTTGATTATGATTCGTTGGTCTCTTTTTCATTTATTATTTCAGGTAGCAATTTACATTCCAAAGACAGGGGAATTTGTTGAATTTGAGAGTGATCGTTGGGGTCAATGATCGTTTCGAGAGGTGGATAATGTGACGTACCCAAATCAGATAGTTTAGAAGATTATGAAGAATATAGACTTGGATCGACCTCCACAGAATTAGACCTATTATGTATTGGGCCTTATTAAGTCATAGATTTATTTGTATTGTTTTGGGTATAAAACCCTTCTATGTTTTGTTTAACAATCATCTATCAAAAATATGATTTCTGTATCCTCTCCCCTCTGCTCTACAGCTGTTCTCTTCCCTCTCCTTCGTACGTCTTCATCTTCCTCCATTTCTTCCATCTAATTCTCCCACATTTCTACCTCACTCATTCGTCTATTTCTTGGTCACGATCCAGGTTCGTGACACCTAGCCCATGAACAAAGAGCTTTTGCTGGACGAGATTGGCGTCGGCGACCGTTCGAACTGCTTCTAATACATATGGATGACGAAGGACTGCATCTCGTAGAATAGGGAGAAGCTGCTCCTTCGTGATGGGTTTGAGAATTTTTACCACGTCTTCAGGAGAAAAATACCCGCCAACCAACGGAGGTAGAGTCAAGCTTGTTGAAGTTTGTAAATAGGATACATATAAGGGGTAATTAGGTCTTTAACTATTTGTATTTTGTATAAATAGTATCCATGTACAGACTTCTTTATTCAATTGAAATTCATTGTATTTCATCTCTGTTTTTGCTTCTTCCTAATCGTGGCGGTTATCCTCGCGCTTGGGTCTATTTTCACATGGTATCGGAGCGAGAATCGATTCTACTTCTAGCTTTTTGATCCTCTTTTTCTCAAATTACTCTTATTTCCTTTACGGCGATGACGACAACTAATACCGATGGAGAGTTCTCTTCCGCTGCTATCATTGTTACAAATCGCCTGGATGGAGGCAATTTTAATGCCTGGAAGCAAGCGATTCTTCTTGCCTTAGGAGCGAAAGAAAAACTTGAATACATCGACGGAATGGCTATTGAGCCATCTGCAGATTCTCCTAACCTCAGAGCATGGAGGCTCAATGACTGTATGGTCAGATCATGGATTCTCAGCAGCATGCAAAAAAATGTTGCTGAAGGCCTTGTTTATGCCAAAGATGCTCGATAGTTATGGTTGGATCTTGAAAGACGCTACTGTCATTTTTCTGGCCCTCAGCTATACCACCTGCATCATCAAATACATCATACTACTCAAGGTACTGAGTCTGTTGTTTTGTATTACAATAAGCTTAAGCATCTTTGGGACGAATCATCTGCTTTAGATCCGTTGCCGATATTGAATGGTGATATGGCTAGACTGTTGATTGAGAAAGAAGAAATGTCACATGTTTTTCAGTTTTTATCTGGCTTGCATGAGGCATATGAGTCTGTTAGGAACCAGATCCTTATCACCGTACCATTACCTAATGTGGAGGCAACATATAGGATGATATTATTAGTTGAGAGGCAAAGAGGACATTGTAATGTTAATGCTGAAAGTTGTGCATCTTCTGTTATGCATGTTAAGGCACAAAATTCAGGCAATAAGAACAGTCATCTGCGTTGCACTCACTGACGTGCCAATGGTCATGATAAGGAGCGTTGCTTTAAACTTACAGGTTACCCTGAGTGGTATAAAGAACTGATCGCGCACAAGAAGGCAAAAAATCCAGTGCAACGCTTTGCTAATGCTACTGTTGTGGGCCCTTTGGCTCCAGAGGATGCTGCTGTATGTGATTCTCCTATGGAAATACCTCCTGAATTATCTGAACTCATTAGTATTCAGATCAAGAGGCTGCTGCAGGATCAGAATGGTGCAACCAACAATGAACTTCCTCCGAAAATAAATTCTGCACAAGCTTTTTCAGCAGCATGTACTTCATTAATTAATACCAATTCTCTTATTGATCCGTAGGTATCGTGGATTATAGATACAAGAGCTTCATCTCATGTGTGTTCTCGTCATATTGTACTATCTCATATGAGATTGCCACAAAAGGATCTCCGAGTACATCTTCCGAACAACGACAAGCTCATTCCTTCCCAAATTGGGAATTATACCTTGGATGATGGCTTATTTCTGAAAGATGTTATCAAAGTGGATTCTTTCCATTATAATTTGCCATCGGTTTCTAAATTGGTGAGTGATAATGCAGTTAACATAATTTTTGATGGTCGTAAATGCATGATTCAGGACCTTCGGAGTAAGGCATTGATAGCTCAAGGGTGGATGATTAATGGACTATATTTCTTGGTGGCTGTTATAACAGATGAAGTAGTGGCTAAAGTGTGCTCAATGGTGATGGATCAGTTTTTTAATTCTGATAGTTTACTTGATGTAGTAACAGATTCGAATAAGTGGCATTTTCGTCTTGGACATATTTCTCATACTGTCATGAAACATATTCCTGTTAATGATCTTTCTAATGGACTTACTTGCCATACATGTTTTCTTTCGAAGCAACATAGGAGTCCTTTTCCCTCGGTCAATCATTCATCACTTACCCCATTTGAACTAATTCATGTAGATATTTGGGGTCCCTATAACGTGCCAACAACACAAGGGTTTCGTTATTTCCTAACCGTGGTGGATGATTTTACTAGATGCACTTGGACTTTTTTTATGAGTGCTAAGTCCATGGCTGGTGGAATTCTAGATTCCTTTTTAAAAATTGTTCACACACAATTCGGGTTTTCAGTGAAGAGAATTCGTTCGGATAATGGCGGAGAATTTACCGGAACTATGTCTCAATCCTTATTCAAGGAATATGGATCTATTCATGAACGAACATGCTCTTACTCTCCACAATCTAATGGCGTCGTTGAACGTAAGCATCGTCATTTGCTCAATGTGGCAAGATCGTTAATGTTTCAAACTAATCTACCTAAGCATTTTTGGGGGGAAGCGATTCTTTCCACAACTTATTTGATCAACAAGTTGCCTACTCCTTTGTTGCATTGAAAATCTCCTTATGAGGCTCTTTTCGATAAGCAGCCACAATATGATAATTTACCAGTTTTTGGATGTTTAGTGTATATCGTGAATACATTCCCTCATCGGGATAAATTAAGTTCACAAGGACGACCATGCGTTTTTATTGGCTATACTTTTGGAAGTGGAATTTATCGATTTTACGATATGGTTAATCAGAAAATTCTCATTTCTAGAGATGCTACATTTGTCGAAAATGTTTTTCCATATCGCAACCGAGATCTGAAAGTGACTTTACCTCTACCGTTAATTGATGAAAATGTTGAAGCTCCTTCTCATGGCAAGGATGCTGACATTCTTGTAGAGGGTGATCTTTCTCCAAAATCAGATTGTGTTCATCCCATTGATCCCATGCCTGAACATATTACTTTTCTTGAAACT